>CM051026.1:60914225-61354225 GCA_027627225.1 Congeria kusceri | reverse complement strand
CATCCCTCCTTCACTCATTCACTCGCTTTACGGTATTTTTAATATTTGTATTTTAGATTTATCTTTATTAGCGTTTGTCACGTGCTTATTCTTATTATTATTATTATTTATTATTATTATTATTATTATTATTATAGCTATTATTATTATTATCATTATTATTATGATTATCATTGTTATTGTTATTATTATTATTATTATTATTTTTGTTCACACATATCAAAGACATAGTAACTAATTAATAAATAAATAAATAAATAAATAAAATGGGAAAAAATCCAGTGGGAAAACTAAACTCCCATGGGAAAATGAAAAAATTCCCACTGAAAAGCCAATTTTGCACAATTTTTAATAAGGAAAGAAAAGCTATTTTATGTAAAAATCTTCAATTATTTATCACAATTTAACATGTTAACGAATACTTTTTGTAAGATAATAATATCTTAATAAAAAGGTCCCTTAAGTTTGCAAAATTTCGGTTTCATAAAGTTTTTCCGGTGGCCGTTCAGCATGGATCTGCGAATGAGATGATATCAAATGCAAGAGCAGTGTTCCTGATGAATTACATGCAGCAGTTCATGGTGGAAATAGTACAACTATAGAATTACTCACTTTTGTTGAACAGTCTCCTAATAAATGTTATTGCAATGTGCTAAGAGTATTTTTTCTAAAAGTATAATTACTTAAATTTTAGACATAATATATATATATTTAAATATACTGGTACAAGCCATTAGCAGAATTGTAATGCTATAGCCAATCTGATAAAATTTAGATGTAACAAGAGCAGTCAGAGGACAGCGCCCTCAACTATTCGATGTATTTCATTTCATATTTTGGAAAGTGTAAGGGGAATAAGTTTGCAGAAATACATTTCAGTGAACACCTTATATAGTTTATACATTTTAAGATTTTGGAACACACAATTTACGAAAAGACTCTGGTGGGAATTCCTCTGGTAAAATACAAAACAGATTTATGGCGATTGTCGAACCTCATGCAGGAGTTGATTGCAAATGTATATTCCAAGTTTCAAGTGAATAACCTATGCAGTTTTCAAGGTATAAGACTTCAGAATGAAAACTTTAACCATAAAATCCATGCGACAAAGGGCATAACTAGGTTAAGATTCAAAATAGTGTTATGGGGGCTGTTTCTCCTGATGCTGCAATTGATGACAAAGGTGCATTGCAAGTTTTATGTGAATAACTTTTTGTGAGTTTTTAAGTTATACGAGAAGCTCAAAACAGTCTTAATTGTGTTATTTGTATGTTTCAATGTTTTAAACTCACATCGCCCGAAATTTCAGCTCTGTTGATACAAATCATCGCATGTGAAGGTCCTTGATCACATTCCGTTCCTTTCGAATCGATATTTGCAAAGAACAGGTCACAATCCATTGCTCTGATGTGGAACCCAACCACGTGACACCATGGTCGCAAAGCACACATGTCCAAGTATGTCCATAATGCCGTATTAGGAAAAATGGCCCTTTCTGGATAGTCCTTTAAAGGCGGCCCAAACCGTGCGGATTTTTACTCGGCAGCTATGACATGCCAATGTACAAGATATGCCAGAGCGAAAAGCGTGCTACGGAATATAACTTTCCCCATTCGATCTGAGTTTGGAAACTCAACCTCTCTTGATGTAAGCACACACAACTGGAGCTGAAATTTAAATACATTTATTTTCTGATTGGGTCTGCATTACTTGCCTGCTGACAAGGCACTATTTAAACACTCACATTCATAAAACATGACATTCACGTCTTCCAGTTACAAGCGGCTCTGTTCCATTATATTGTTTCGCATTTGATTGTATTCTGTTATTATATTATTAATCATTCCATTTGCGAAGTCAGTGTCAATGAATTATGCAACCTGCACCAAAAGAAGAATGTCATCCATTCAACAAACCGTGCCATATTTAGCAACACTGCAGTGTTTGTTAAGGACAATATCTATATAGCTGTGGCGAGTGCATACTTCAACACAAGTTTTTACGTAAACATGTCAATGAATAACAATTCCAGTAAAACAAGAATATCGGTAGATGCAAAGTAATTTGAAACTCCATCCAGTCATGGCCAAATTACAAGAATAGAAAAGCAAACAGCCAATTTCGACGTTTGACCTTTTAGTAGTACCATGGCGTATGACCTACAGTCCTGATGCATGCACGTGACATGCCGTCTCATTTAAGCAAACATTTGTTCCGAAGAATTTGAAAAATGTTCAATCTATGACCAAGTTATAGATCGGTCAAGAAAATAGCAAATTTCATCCTTTAACCTATCAGGGTTACCTTGACCTTTGGCCAACGGCGCTGGTTTATATGCGCTTCACGCCATCTTATTGAGGTTAGCGTTGGTGTCAAGCAATTTTAAAACGAATGGCAAGTTAAAGCACGGACAAACTAAGTACAATATTCGATATTTGACTTCCACGTGTGATCTTTGACCTACGGGTATGATTCATACGCGCTACAAATCATCGCATTGCGGCTAACATTTGTGCCAAGCAATTTTAAAATTCTTCCATCTATGCCCAAGTCATGACATGGACAAAACAGCAACCACACAAGTGTCAACAGAAAGCACGGATGTGTCTAAAACACAGTTACATTGCAAAGGTTAGTTCCTATAAAGTATTTAAATGATTATGGTCCGGAGTCGTATTTACAATGGCTTCATCGTAAGTTTAATATTGACCTTAAATGTGCAAATTTCCTAAACGGTATCGTTTCATATAGAAACAGTCCAGCATTAAGCCTTACAATGAAAATAAAGGAATATGAACAGCTTTTCCATGTGTTTTTTTAGCAACTAACTTTGAAACATTCCAATTGTGAACTTAAGCTAAAATATTAGAAAACTGACTCGAGGTGCTCCAAATTGTTGTATGTCTATACTTCACTAAAACACTTTTAATGAGTGTTATACTTAATTTAAACATACATTCCAATGCATGTAAATCACAGAAAGATCATAATGCTATTTAACTACGTAATAAGACCAACAATGGATCCATAACAACTGAACAATGCATAAAAAGTTTATTTCAGCACCCGCAGAAATTGACTGTAGCCCAGTTGCATCAAGTGAAATCCCAAAAGGCAAATCAAAGTGTAATTATCATCAACATATTTTTATTGTTGGAAGCACAATGCATTTATGGATAAGAATTAACATTAAAGTGTGTGTTTTATTAAGAGATAACTCTTTTAATTAACTAACCTCAACATTTAATGTTTACAATAGACAAGCTGTAAGTTTGTTATTGAAACAGTGATGTTAAATGTACATATAAGTGCATTTTGCATGTATTGATATATTCTAAACACACACAATTATAAAACATAGCACAATTTTAGAACAACATAACAATTAACAGTATAGTTAACTCATGTATTAACCAGTACTAGGGAACAGAATCCAAGTGAAACACATAAGAAGTAATCAAAAAGTAAGTTTTGAAAATAAAAATAGAACAGTTGATAATTGATATATAAAAACGGACATTTGAAATAATCTATAGAAATTAATTGAGATGAACAAGTCTTAAGTCTAACCCACATATGCATTGTAAATTTTTACTACGAGTTTTCCTGTTTAACCATGTATTATAAATGTCATTTATGGATCCTTTGATGAAACTTTCTTGGAAAACCAGAACAGAATGATGGCTGCCATAGTGGATTTAGAAACAAACACAAACATTATCATTAATGGCTGCCAACAAGGTCAGTGACCGTATGTCAGATATATTTGAGCCTTCAAATCAAGGAAGTGTTATGTTACCACTGACCTTGTTGGCAGACGTACTTGGCTTTTTTTTGTAAATAAAGGCAGTTAAGTCACTTTAAAGATTTACAAAAAAAGAATATTCGTAAACAATTCCCTTCAATTACACAGTTGTTATCACTATCTTAACAATATCAATGTGTATAGTCTTGTACCAACATTAATTAATGAATAACAATGCTCTTCAGATAATTTGAGAAAAATCTAGGACTGACACACTTTAAGAAATAATTAATTAGCACAAGTTCTAATCAACGTAAGTGACGTTTATTCGACCAAAAACTGTTTCTTATTGACAGCACTTGTTAGGTCATTTAAATATCACAAGAGCTGTTGGTGAAAAAGTTAAACTCCTTCAAGATCAACATTAATCTGTTAAATATCAAGAGCGTAAACTGGTCATAAAAGTGAATTTTAAATAATAAATCAGGGGCCATAACTATATATTTTATTTGATAAGTCATGAAACTGTGGTAATATATTACAACCTTAAACATTTTAATCAACTTGTAAGATTTTTAAAAACTGTTTTACTAAGAGATCCTAAACAGCTCAACTGGGTAATTTGAGATAACCGACCGACATTAGTAAACCAATATACCCCACCGTCTTCAATGGGGGCATAATTATATTTTCCATAAACAAAATTGTTCATGGATGTAATTAGACTAGAGCGACAAGCATCATTCAAGACAGTCGTAAAACAATGAACTTTCTTCTGTCGGTGCCGTCATTGCCATCTGCAGGTCTATTTGACGTTTAATGTACCTTGCTTTATTTAATGTTTAAATACAATTGACATGTATTAATTTTATTTTTAATTGGGTGGTATGAAATAAGTAAGTAACATTTATTGCCAACAATTAATACATTTGTTACTGTGATACATATTGTGAAACTCTATGAAAAGGAAGAATGGCATATACATTGTATTTTGTAATTGTATTATCTATTAATCCTGTATATTTCCCTACAGTGACATAACGACTATTTCAATGTGATCTCTGTTGATCAAATGTGATTGTTTGCTCACGTGATTGTTTGTTTTAATGATGTATTGAGAAAAAATGTTTACATATTATTCGTAACATCAATACAATTTTAAATTCATTTAACCTGATTCTGCTTTTCAATACTCCAAAGGCTCTCTCCACAACTACTCTCTCTTGTTGTGAGAATTGTTGAATCTCATCTGTGGTGGATTCTGCGGTGTGGCAAACGGAGTGATGCAGTAACGCCGCAGAGTGTATCCACTGTCTGCCAACAAATGACCCACATCATTCCTCTCTAGATATTGCTGAATAGAGCATCATTCTGTTGTTGAATATGCAAGAATTATATCACTGCAACATGTTGTGTAAGAATGTGTATATCATACATAGTCTAATGACATAGCATGATGTTATTAGTTATGATGTATTCAGATAGTGTAATATTACATATATAGATGCAGACCATCTGTAGATAAGTTCAAGTTGTATGCAAGTATATTAACTGCCGTATTAACATAAATAAAAAATGTCATTTTTAAATATTAAATAGAATTGGAATGTTTTGTATCACATTTATGCAACAATCCAACAATACCTTAAGATCACAACCTTCATACACGAATGAATCCTGACTTGATCGGGGGTATGTAGACACTACATTCAGGAATCTGAAATGCCAGTTATATGTTTTAAACATGACTTGTGACACAGTCGCAAATAGTTATTTCATTAGCTTTTTCAAATAGAATGAAGTTATCAACACTGCGAGACCGGATTGATAAACGAATTTTAATTGACACTGTGAAATCTGGGCCAGAACCTGTTTTGAGTCTTGAAGAAGAACACAGTCTTTGCAATCATTGAACGTGTTTGGCAGAAGTTGGATATGGGTATACACGGTCTGAAACTGTTACTCTGGCCCATGTGTACGCAGTGTCTATAGGAAAAAAGGCCACATATGAGCCATTCACCATGAGATGGTTTTATGGTTTCGTGAAACGTTGGCCGGACATGAAGGTTGTACAACCTTCAAGTTTGTCAGAACAGAGAGCACGCTGTACAAATGAAAACTCAATTAAAAACTATTTTCAGGAACTGGCTAGAGTAATGGAAGAATACAAAGTAGTTAATAAGCCTCAAAATATATATAATATTGACGAAAAAGGAATAACACTGAGTTTAAACCCCAAATGTAGTTTCTGCTAAAAATTGTAGCGTGCAGCAAGCTATTGCAGAAAGGTCCAATACAATAACTGTAATTGGTGCTGGTAATGCTTTGGGAACCAGTATTCAACAAATTTTTGTTTTCCCAGGCTAAAGACTGGTTGATGGGTTGATGTCAGGTAGGTCGGCAGGAGCAGATGGTGTAATGACAAAAACTGGTTTTTCTAATTCCGAGATATTTGAACATTACTTAAAAATTCACTTTGTCAAATATGTTCAAGGTAGAAATCAAACTGAAACATTATTGGTTTTATATGATGGACACAGAAGCCATATTAGTTTGGAGCTAATTATCTGGGCAAAATACAACAATATTGTATTATCTGTATTGCCACCCCATACATCCCACTTATTACAACCTATGGAAATCGGCTGTTTTGGCCCATCTCAGCGAAAATACAGCAATGAGTGCACAAGTTTTGCAAGGGAAACACACAGAGTTGTATCCAAATATGATGTATGTGCTCTTGCTTGTAAAGCATATTTAGCAGCTATGTATCAATCTAATTTGCAGTCATCATTTAAAAAGGCAGGCATTTCCCCTCTTCTTGATGCACAGTCAATGATTGACTCGTTAGGTACAAGCCTCAAAGCTTCCACTCTTTACAACTTGGCAAATGTAGTCGACGCTGAATCACATGAAAGTGAGTATTCTTCCTGCAACAAGAACAGTAATGATGAGTTTTTTTTCTAAGAGAAAGGCAGTTGTTTGTGAAAAAGTAACAAAAAAAGAAAAACAGTTAATGCTGTTGTTGGTGGAAAAGCCTTAGAAGGTAACACAGTAAAAGGACTCAATCAATATCTCAATGAAAGCAACAAAAAATTAAATACAAAATTAACACAAAATAGTAAAACCTCAAAAGCTTAGTTTATCCCTATTCCAGAACAGCCCATTGATTTGAAAAATGGCATAAGTGACACTGAAAACACACCAGATGTTGATGCTGTTGATCATCAAGACGTATTTTGTGGATGTGGTAGTTTTTATGTACCAAGACATTTATTAGGTGGCACTTTGCATATCACTTCATGGGCTCAACGTGACGTATGTGATCATTGGATGCACTTAAAATAGTGTTCCAATGTAAGGGTTGTGAGAAAAGATACATTGTTCAAATGTAACTGTTGCTTGTAGCCAAATGATGTGTTAAAAACAGATAAAAAACAATGAAAAAACAATATATTTAAAAATAGCAAAAAAAAACACAGTTTTAATAAAATTTATCGCACTTACCTTTTTGTTGAACTATTTGTATCCGGAAAATAAAAAGGATGTGAACAGTAGGGTTGTGTTTTCAAGCCATATATAAATAGCTCGAGAATAGTACAGCCATCTTGGAATTCCATGCAGATGACGTACTCTATTATTAACTACAACAGTCGCATTTAACAGGTAAGATTGAAATAAATTTGCATGAAATCGACAGAATATTCATTTTTCTTAATTAAAATAACATGTTTTCACTACGTTTTGTGTACTGTCGCATTTAAAGAAAACATTGAATGCTATTGTGTCGAGAACTGGTTACTCCATGATACCAATGTATAATTATTTCCATCACATATCCGAGCACAAACCTATCCGAAATCCATCCAGTGCAGAAAGAGGCCAACAGCCGCCTTGATCATTTCGTAAAAACACGATTAGAGCGGCGGAGGGCACAATAATATCAAGTGCCGTAGAACAATAGAAGATTTTGTATCATGTAAGTAATTCACAAAAAGATTTTTAATATCAAATATCAACACTGTAAAAATCCAAAAATTAATGAAGTCGGAATAAAACTAAAGGGCAGTAAATGGAGTACGCTATTGATCGGAAAGTAAAATATAAAGAGAAAAGTAACCGCGATCTAATGACATTTAGAAGAACATGGAGTACCATATATCTTGTCGAGTCTGTAATCGAAATGTGTTGAGATTGTTTTTTTTTACCTTTGTTTCCACAGAGATTGCTCGTCCTCGAACTGTCTGTGGCTCTATATCACGCCTCACAAGTTCTACTATTTCACGGACACTCGCTGTGCTAAAACGATATCGGGGCATGAAGACATCATCCGGAATATCATCTAACAAAAGACGGGGCGAAAACCGTCTTACCCTCCGTCTTCGTACAACATATCCGGCATCCATTTAGTTTAGAACGTCATTACGAGTGCTTGTTTCGTCTCGCATACTTACGAGAGGATTCTACGATATCGTAAATTACGATGATTTATCGAAACGCAAAATGATGAGTTGCGAGAGTCGCAACTGATTTACGAGTCGTAACTTACTAGCGAGGGCTTATTGAAACGGTCCCCGGATTCGTAAGAACAACAAGACCAGCGACAAACCTGCTCTAACCATCTGCGATATTCTGACTTGTGAGACAATACATGTATATGCAAACTATGGTTAAAGGACGTGAAAACTGAAAATGTAGTCAAGAAACGGGCCAAACACCCACGACCTAAATTATATAATGATGATTTTTCTCAGAATGCGTTACATCTTTTCCAATTTAATGTACATTATGTTTACCTTTAATATATGACCATATTAGTATCTAAATTTTGTGATCGTTTACTGATGGTTCCCTCTTGGGGACCGTTTCGACTATTTAAACCGACTATACCGAAGCTGTAGAGGACATTAATAAGTATCAATGCAATGTCGCCATACAACATATTTATTATGTGACTGATAACCATTATGTTAAACGCCTGATAGGTGCGGCATGCTCGCATATCTCGCTATTTTTCAATTAACATCTCATTAACTACAGTGTGTGCTTCTAAACAGTGCCTAGTTTAAACATATCTAATACATGCGTACTAATAAGACTTCAAGATATTCACATTGTAATAGATTTAAACGGTTTGCGAAACATGACTTGACTATATTTGTAAAAACAGTACATCTAATGCGAAAGCAATATGTTACTAAGCCAGATCATAATGTCCTATCTTCCAGGCTGATAGACGCCACAAAACTGCGCGATGTAGCTCCGATTGCGTTCTCTCGGAGGCTTGATGCCAATAGGCGCTACGCAATTTATTGGCAATATTACATAATGTCGTTCTACTTCGAATATATTTGAAATTGACACAATCAACCAAACTTCGCAAAATCGAATCGCAGACTTGTTTTATATTTCGTTAGTATTGCACTGTGTATAGCAAATTCGTATATTGAACTTAAATTATACGTACTATGGTGCTTCATGAAGTAAACCTCGGTATGGGGCTTTGATACCATTGCCCACTTGCAAAATTTACATCCCGTAATCTGACTCTGTAATATTGTCCAACGTTAGGTTACTGCTTTCTCTTTTCAACACTTGAACTGGTGGCTATTTCTTTACATGGATTCAGGGCAACATATTAGGCGCGTATTTGCGTAACTTCGCAATTCTGAAACCCCATGTACGCAATTAATTTTATATTTGATGAGAAACAAAACACAATTAAAATACTAATACGCAGACTACGGCAAACTCGGTGCGTATAATGATTGACTGAAGGGGTACGAGTTGGATACCAACACCGAATTGCTAAAAATTTCACAGCAAAAACAAAACTGCGTTTATAAGTAAATTAATTAAAACTAATGAGCGAATACGAAATATATTGCTGCTATCTGTATAATACGACAATGGCAGATTATAATTCTGCTAACTTGTACATACAATTTTAAAATGTGTTTAGTTTGTTTTTTAATCTTACTTGGTTATTATTTAAAAAGAAGAATCCAAGCTACGGTTTACAGACGACTATCCATTATTTTTTCTCACAAAATGTAAAACACACATTGCTATGTTCGTTAGAAGACAAGCAGACAAAGTATTAATGCCAACTGATAAGGGCCGTTATTTCATGTTAAAGGAAGTTAACATAAAATTAACAATAAACAATGACGTTCACTTTCAATTCACTTGAACTGTATGGACTGTGTAATAAGTATAGCAGAATATGCATGTGTAACCTAAGGTGTTTTTTTGCTCGTTAGTTTTTATGTAATGTTAAACTGCTGCTAACGACTTCTCTTATAGTTGTCTCCCTTAAAATCAATCACTCCCTTAAAATAAATAAATAATAGAGCAGAATATATCCAACGTTAATCGATAAAAGCGTTACCTTCGTGATTCTCGTGTATTAGATGTAGTCCTAAAACGTCACACTTTTTAATACGCATAGTCAAAATGATATAACAATCTGTTTCTAAACTTGTATGCAGACCTACTGAAACGCGTGAACGTTAAACATTAAATAATATTACACATTCTATGAATTTTATGGGCCATATTGGTGTTTTTAAATGTTGTCAACGCGTCGCAAATGTCAACGGGTGATGAAAATGCGCACAAATCTTATTATAATATAACTGCATAGTTATTTACCTTTGCATTGAGTTGTTCACAAGAAAATATTATTTTAGTGTTTTTATTTTATATGCATAGATAGTATTGTTTACATATATTCGTATTTTAAGCTAAAATATGCACGATATTTAGAAAAAGAAATCGGTTAATTGCAAACAAATACATTTTAATACTCAACGACATGTACTATATACCAAGATTAACTTAGAACACTCATATTAAACTAACGTTGATATTAACAGGCATTTTTATTAATTAATTTAAATCAACTTTTAACGTTATATAAGTGTCTTCTTAAAGTCCCAATTTAAGTATGTACAGAGGTCGGATATTGTGAAACTATGACGGACATGTTGAAATATACAAACGGTATTATAACACATCTAATTGCACAGGCTTAGACGCCAAAACTGGCCAAAATCTGTTCATACAATAATGTGTTTAACGTACGGATTATTGATTAGTTTCAAGTTTGTGTACTCACGACAGATATGATTATGTAAAGACAATTCGCATGAAATAAGTTTTCATATACACGCAATGCAATTGAAGTAATTTTGGATGTAATGTATAAACTTACGCAAGTTGGTGTCAGGTCAATATATCTTGAGCAACAAACTAACTGAGCCTATAATAGAAATACTGCCAATATGTTACATTAAAGCGGAAACAAAAAAAAGGGTCCAAAATGACCTTAGCTGACTGATTAATTTTACCTATGATTATTCCGATAACATATTTGATAATATATGTAGACATATTCGTTAGGACTAGTCAAAATAACTAACTAGACACATTTACAATATGTAATGCATGTGCACACATGTTCTTTACAAAGGAATTTACTGATATGGTAGCTGTGCATATACTGATTGAACAATTCAATTGTTATTTTGCTGAGGTTTGCTTGAATATGTATATTGTTTTAATTTTATTGTAAAATGCAACAGAAATCGGAGAACAGTATTGTTTATTGTGACCAAAATTACCATAAAATTATATTACTAATGTTCATTGTTCATTCCACTTTTGTTATATTATCATATATGCCGATGTCGAATATATTTTGTTAAGATTCTGGTCTTTTATTAGTGTTTGTATGATTTCCGAAATTGTTATTATAAGGCGTTATGAACGATCAAATCGCCCCTTTGTTTTAATCGCATATTACATTTATAGACGAGTGTTTACAACCAACATTACGGCTTCTTCATGAAAATGCATGACGATGATCTGAAAGATGAACTATATGATAGTATGTTTTTAAATATTTTATTAAAAAAAACAAAACAAGATAAAGTTGATACTTGAAAAATGTTGTTTCATTTCATTGTGCCTCTGAAAGTTTCAATTATGTGACTATGGTTTGCATCCAACCATTGAGTAATTAAATGATAATTAAATTGAACAGTCTTTGCTTTTATGGCGGTTTAATTTGAATTGCAATGCTGTGAGGTGAATTTCTATTTTACACTTCAATGTTTTGTGAATAATTCTGGGCCAAGTGTGGGGTTCGGGCGCCCGTAAACCGGTTTAAGTCCAACATAACCGTTCAAAGGCGGTGACCCCAGCTTTTTTTAATTTTTCAGATCTATAAGTGGGAATGGGTAAAACTGCGTACATAGCAACGTTTTTAATGTTTATTAAGCAGGCATTCATATATATTTTCGCAAGATGATGCAAATGTAGGTTTCTGCTGTCATAATACATTATTTTAAATATACAATGCATGCATATACCTTTATTCTTATCTGCTGGTAGTATTCTATCATTTAAGGCTTTTGTTTGACAAACAATAAAGCAGACCAAATATGCCTTCTCATAGAGTTAACACACTGACGTCATTTAAACAATGCGGAATTGTTGTTATCTCCTCAACAAATGTGAGTATTTGCTTATAAAACAGTGACTGGACGTAGAGAGAGAAAATACCAGGTTTGTGTTGAATACGGATAAGTGTATTAAGCGAGGTTTTCAAAACCTAAGGTTTTCATGCCGAGCAAATAAACGCATCTCTATCCAACACTTACCTTGTATTATATTTATCCCATCATTTTCTGTTTAAATTTTGAAAATTAAAGAAAGAAAATCACCGAATAACACAAAAACATCAAATGACGTCACGAAAATAAACAACATGACGTCATTATAATGCGCATGTTTGATGCATTCAACAAGTTGGAATACAGGCAAGTTTATCCCACGGATTTTCTTTCGTCAATGCAGACGTGATGATGGGATAAAACAATATATACCACTGCATAATGCAATACAATTGAATTAATATCGAGACAGTAGTTACATTTACAAAAACACAGCAGTAAATGCATACTTAATAATACGTTACATATCATTAATATTGATAAACACAAAATCAATATATATATATATATATATATTTATTTATTTATATTCGAATATATATTTATATATTCAAATGATCCAGCCTTGTTGAAAAACATGGCCACCAGGGGGCGTTGTCAATTGTTTTTATATGGCTATATTTTTAACTTTTACAATCGTCTTGTCAGAAAAAAGTCGCTTAAGAGCTGGAACTTTTCCTTGTATAGCATATCAGGGTATTTTCACTTCTGAAATTCATTACTTAATAAGCCATTGGAGCGATACCGGCAATGTGTTCTAATTGTTGTTTGTTTTCATTGCCACTAATACATGATCAACTATTGTTACACAAATATTGTCTTAAGTGTTTGTGTTTTTGATATGTGTTATTCGTTTCTGTTCTGTTCTTTGTTATCATTATTTACAAGAATCTAGTATATAACCAAACATGATTATGGTCTATATGTTTCCGTACATGTTTCTAAACATGCATGGCTACAACTGGGGAGTTGTGTCTGTGGTCCAATAATATGTAATACAATTGTACTGTATCATATTATATATAAATATCATAGGCAGTTAAGGGGTTGAGCTTTGATGGGGGAGGGGGAGGGGCGGGCGTAGGGCAATATTTACTATCGGCCTCGGTTGGCATCACTCTCCTCGGTGAGCATTATTTAATATACCCTTAAACATAACTATTATATTTATTTAATTATACCGAACAAATATACTGTAATTCCAAGAACAATAAAACAAGTTGCATTTTTTTTATCAATACCTACGCAGAAAACCAAGCGTTCATCGTATTCGATGTAATTACATTTTAATAAGCGCCTACCGTTTATTAGCAATTAGGCAATTCCTGAAAAACACCAGTTGCTACTGTTAGGCCACGAGCGGAATATATATTACCACGCGCGGGTTGGATTTCATTCCCACGCAACGTCAAATTAAAACTTATGCAGGGACGTGAATTTTACAATGGGACAACAAAGTGAAGTATAATAATAAGAAATTTCAACTCACTCTATCATCGCAACATATAATACCTCTTTTATATGTGGCAAAACAATTGCACAATATTACAATTGACGACTGTACTGTTCAAAAGTATACACCAATTCTTTCACTAGCATAGTATCATTGTTCAGCATATTTTGGAATGAATTTGGATGTGGAAGTAAAAGATCCTCAAAAACATTAATATCAATAGAGTGTTCGATTAAATAACGTTAGGAACTAAGTAGTTAATAAATGTTACTGTTTGCATTTAAGAAATCCAGTTTCTACACGAACATATATCATAACCGATTTGTATTTTAGTAAAAATTACAAAACAATATTTAAATGTGTCGTAATCGTATAATCACATCAATTAACATATAAAAATCAAAAAAAAAAGTTCATATAACATTTTATGTCAGGAAACAATTGTTTAAATTATAAAATTAAATTATATCAGTGCACTAAATAAATTAATGAATATAGAATAAAACGAAATTATACTGGAAAACAAATCAACATACGTACTTTTAAGTGCACACTTAATGTGTTGTGAACGCTCGCCAATATGATGTACTACAGATTTGTTCATATTTGTATACAAATATAGTAGTGCATGTTTTTGAAAAACCCTGTTGGAGATACTCATCCAGACTCCTCGAGCTTACTCATATTCAATGAAAATGCTTACGAAATATCTGCTTAATTTCTTTACTCTATTCTGCGTCTTGTCTGTCGTTATCGTGGTCTTTGTCCATCCTTCAGGTGTCATTTACGAACAACCGTCCTTAATGCTTATTTTTGAACTCATTGCACGGTGGAAATGACTACATGTACTTGGTTGTGAATTGTACTTTAAATATTGTCCAGCAATCGTCGTATTGTTTTAGCAAAACATTGTCTTTGAGTGTTGGAATTATGTGTCTTTAACTCTTCCTGTATAGTTATGAAAAGTTTGACCGAACATTCTTTATTAATCCCAAAAAATGCTGTTCGAAATCTATATCCGGCTCGGATCGGTAATGGATTCCCGTACATGCTTTTAGGACTGAAATCGTACACTTTTCAACGGTGACATCGACCCACACTGGAACAACTCGATCGGATATGTCTCCCATTCTAGCCAACAAAACGTTAAATCTCTTCCCACTTTTCTGATTGGCTTGGAATGCTTCAGTTACAAATACCAGGATGCACTTGTATTTGTATGTGAATTCTTGTATACTACCAAATTCTGTCTCATCATATTGCATATCAACTGTCAAAGTTGGTTTTAGGTTGATTTTTCTGCAAATTTGTTCTACTTCGTCCTTAAACTTAGATACTGCATGTAGATCGACATAGGAATGAATAATAACGATGTCCTTCCTTTCTGAAATACAAAACAAAAACAATAATAAAATCATGCATGTTGTTATAACAAAGACAGTTATATATTCGTAAAATTATTTGTGCATTACACTATTTGCTACACTTGCATCAACGTTTTAATCAAATATTTGAATACTGAAAACCGCTTGTACTTTACGAAAAATAAGAATAATGTACTCAACGCGGCTCTCGTATTAATGGAAATGCATGCTATATTTGTGTCATCAGTTATTAGATAATGTTACCTAGTTAACATTTGTAAGAAATGTGGGACATTAAAATATCACAATGTAATACTAGAAACGTAGAAACTCGACCTACGCGGCATTGACATAGCAACAACCACGACCTCCTTGCTTAAAAAAATCTTGTCATCAAACAAGTTATAATTGTAAAATACCATCAGCAAGTATTCGTTGTTAGTACAAAGACTACAACGACGCATCTTGATGTGAAACACACAAATGTTATTGATGCAATTATCAAACATAATAATGTTTGGCTTGTTACAGAACTGAATGAACTTCAGACAATATTATTCCTGACATATGGTAACATTTTAGAAGAAAAAAACACTCAAACTAATTTCAATAATATGACCTGTGGCTACAAAACATGTATTTATAGGATCATGGCGAAATGCCTGCTAACAGAAAGAAGTGGCAAGAAATAGTGTTTTATTATAATAAGGTATCTTTGGGAGAACAAACGACCCAACCAGTGCTTGTTAATTGAAATTCAGGCTATATTTATCACATGAAATGGACTGATATACCATGAAATATTTCACCATAATATCGTGTTGTAAAGCTTATTTATACATACTAGCATAAACGTGCGTACATGTACTTAAAATATTATAAAAATCAATGTTTTATAGTGTCAAAAGTTAGGAAAATATGCAATATTATTTTAATTTTCTGTACAACCTATTTTTCTCCACAAACTATTTTCGCACACTTCATAAGCAGATACAATACGCATGTGTTAAAAATCTTAAATTCCGGAAATCCATGTGTAGTTGTTTTAGCGTGGTTGCACAAATTATTACAACAACTTGTTACAAATACGACATCCAGAACACTCTTTGTCCTTGTGCCATGTACTATTTGGCTCTTACCAACGATCAAGGAGGTTTGAGAGGGTCGTGCATTGATGACATAGATGATCTGCATGTCGTTGTTTGAGGAAGTATCAGAAGAATATTACCAGTCAGTTAGGAAAAAGCATGTTTTGAACCTTGGTTCAGTACTCCGGGGATTACTTTGGGAAACTTTGACTCTTGTACCGTTACGATAAAACACTACAAGTTTTCCGCATTTAAACTTGCCCGGTCACGTCTACATGACGTTGCTAGAGCAACAAGAAATAGCATATTATGTTTGCCATGTAAATATAATGGAAACAAATCTATGGAACAAATATGTAACTAAGTTTCTTGACAATTTCATTGAACAAATATTTACAATTCAATACGTTATGGGACTTCCGAATCATTCCGAACACCCCTCGTACATCCAGATAAGGAATGTTATCAGTGTTTCTGTCTATCCTGATTTTGGGAGACTAATGAAAAAAGTGTGTTCATATGAAAACCAAGACCTAGTGAAAAAAGGTAAGAGTTTAAATGTGGTCTTGAATTTATAATAATTAGTGTTTAGTTAATCACTAACTATTATAAATGTTAATTTAAATTCAGAACTCACAATTAACAGTAATCAACATTTGTTGTTTTGTATTGTTAGAAACAATCAAAGACAGTCGTGTATGGTAAATGACTCATACATACTACAGCCTTATTTACGAATAAATCATTACAGTGATTACGAAAGGAAAACAGATATGATAATTAAATGGATTGTTTTATTTCAAAATTTGAAGAGATCAACATTAAAAGAGATAACAATTTAAATAGATCAACCTCTGCCATATCTATGACTCGAATTAATTCAATTTATATAAACAAGTTATACATGTGGTTATCAGATTTGAACCTCTTACGTTGTAAGACACGTATAAATATTCGAGACAAATAATCACATATCACATATTATACTTAAAGTGCTGTAGTGTGAAGTCATACATAAAGGTGTAAGAAACTGTATTAGGCGTATTAAGCATAACCTGTTTTAAGGCAGCCATTTTACAGCTCATTATAAGCAATAAATTGATGTTTTCCTTTCATATTTTGCGACAATATACACATATAGATATGTTTAATCATAAAGTGATAGAATGTACGTTCAAACAAAACAATACAATCGAAGGAACTTATGTACTTGAGCGGTTCTCTAAAATCCTATCGAATAAGTCGGAAGAAAACTCAAAATTACCGCTAAATGAATTCCTTGTGGCCTAATTTCACTTCCTGTTAACGCCGTGGATCCGCGTGCTCCAATTCATAAGTAACAAAATGTGAACACATGACTGTAAAAAAATGAATTATATATATAGTTCTGAATTTTGTTTCTAGTTTGCGAATGTGTTTAAAATTGATCCCATTGCTATATTTTGGGAAAATTTCTTAAATATAAGTGGTAGGTTGTGTGATGTTTGTAAAAAAAGTGGACATTTCAATATATGATTTGACACTCCATATAGCACAACAAAAAGTGTTGCAAGAAAGTATCAATGGGACATGGTTTGCTAATAGTAATTTGACTCAAAAAAGTGTTTTGATTACCTATTTTCTGGATTTACAAAGCTCAACAAACCTATGTTTGCCATGAACTAGATCTTAATGAAAGAACAATTGTTGATTGAAACAACTTTGCCAGATAGGTTTGTATTTTTATTATTGAACACTATTTGGAAAGTATTGGCGGACCCGGACAGATTGTCGAAATTAATGAGTGTAAGGTTGGAAAAAGATAGTTTCATAAAGGTTATAGGGTAAAAGGTGTCTGGGCGTTTGGGGAAATCAAGTGAGAAATTTCAAGTTCTTATTTAAAGTTTATTGAAGACAGAACAGCAGACACGTTAGTGGCATTGAACCACTATTTATTCAGGCTGCTGAAATGCTTATTCCAAACTTCATATAGAGGGATTTTAGCAATTAACTGTGAATTTTACAGAATTAACTGTGGGACCGGTGAGACTGGTCTACAGTATTGGGAGCACTTGAAGGGCTCTGAAAACAAAGTGTCTCTCCAATATAATGTTCCACCAAGGCTTTGTTTGATAGCTATTTTGTTCAGTACTATGTCGGAAAAGTATTGTTGATTGATTGTGTAGAAGATCAATTTCTGACAAAAGACAGTTATACCCAAACATTTAATCCAAATGAATCTGCAATCAAAGAATCAGACAATACAACGATTGAAACATACGAGCAAGACCTCGGCTATATCAGATAATACAAGTAGATCACTGAACAACAACCTAGATGATTTTAATAATCTAAATTGACATCGGTAATTTTAGATGATGTTGTTTGTTTTTCTTTTTGTTGTAATCTTATTGTTTCATGGGGGGTGGGGGTGGGGGTTCTCCCCCAATACTTTCGCTTGTTTTCATCTTATTTTGCTCAGTCTTTCTAAATTTGCCGTCTCGCTTAAAATCCAAGATGATGGCCGCGTTTTGTAAGTAAGTAACGATCTCCTAGCGAGTTGTCGTTTTTTGCTCTCGCCATACAGGTACATCTCTGTAATCGACTAAATGATATGAATCTGGTCAAATCGGAACAAATGTACTTAACACAACATTCAAGTTGATTGTTAGGTCCAAAATTATAGAAATAAAGAATTAATGTTGTTGTGTTTTTTTTAAATTAATCACAAATTGGACCAAAATCATAATTTTAAATCATATTATTGGAACTTTTTCTTGCCCATTTACGCAAATGGAATCAGTTCGCATAATTTATGTAAACACAGTGATAATTTGCACGAGTTTCATGCTTTTGCATGAACAACTTTAATTCTAATACTTCTATCAATTGTCAAAATCTGAACTGATGTTTTAGAGCCGTCGATGAACTATGTTGCACAGTATTTGAAGTTTGAAATCAATAAAATATTCGACAATTTACGATCACAAAATCACTTGGTCTGTTTCTGACCACTAATCAGTAAATGTGCACAGTAAAACCATGTGGCATTCTTAAAATTACCTATGCATTTTTAGAAATCGTTGAACCAAATTAATTATTGTCTTCATTCAATTTGATACCACACACTCGTAGTATATATGAACCTCCTTCGAAATTGAAATACTTCACTAACTACAATGACAGGATGTATCCATGCAAAAAGCCTGCATGGGAACCACATGAAATTTCCTGCAAACTAGGACACCAATTGTCTTGAAATGTTATTATCATGTGAATAAAACCACGTGAATTGCATGGGAGTTCTTTCCGAGCCCATTACGGAGGAGAATGGAGAGTAGCCAGTGTGCAAGAGATTGAACAAGTACTTGCTTGACAACGTTCGCGCAAGCCCAATGCAACGACATTCGGGGACCGTTCAAGTACAGACTTGAAACAACCCTAACTGAATGTTTCGTGACCGATAAGTGGTTGTACTGGAATGTTTTTTTTTTTTAGCCAGAAGTCAAGAGCAGCACATTTCCGCAGATGATTTTATGTGTAGTCCTAAAACCTGAGAATAATACTCATCGGCCTAACGAACTGTTTCATTAACACACTACGCAAGTATTTACGTATGTAGTTGTCGATGTCACCCAGTCCTGCATGCATGTAAAGCCTCAATTAACGGACCTATGTCTACAAAATGATTTATTAACGTAGACGAAAACACATACCTGTAATGTTCATGGGTCGTACCAATAACGTTGCGTTTGCTGAAAAATTCATAAATATATGTCATTGACAAAACACAACGCTCAGAAAATATGTTGTTATTTACATTAAGTTTAACCTCATGTTAATTTGGTCATTAGAATATGCATAGACAATATAACCCTTATGGACAGTGTATGTACATGTATTTCTTTGTGTACTTGTATGTAAATGGGCATAATGCCTTAAGTATTGGAAATAAACTATCAAAACTATCAAAAATATCATTATAAAACACTGACCAATTTGCTCGATAAATGAAAGGTAGACTACCTCATTTTGAAAAAAGGGGAAACAGTGTAAACTAGTTAAGCAAAAGAACATTGATGTTTACTTTTTATTTAAATCACAATTAATTTTATATAAAAATAAACTTCGTCTTCATATATAAATTGCAATCTGTTTTAATACAAAGTAACGTGTTAATAATTGAATGTGGCATTTCATATTTGCAAAACAAGTCCGATCATTACAATCAAGATATTATAACTAAATGAAGATAGTATTAACGGTATAACATAAAGATTAACTCATTATCTGCGCATGTAATAGTAAGATACAGTGCTAACGCATAATTATTTCAACAAAATATAACATT
The DNA here is from genome assembly GCA_027627225.1 of Congeria kusceri. NCBI lineage: Eukaryota > Metazoa > Mollusca > Bivalvia > Myida > Dreissenidae > Congeria > Congeria kusceri. The sequence continues at coordinate 61,333,726 of CM051026.1, read as the reverse complement.
ATTTCATATAATCATATACACTATTATGAGCTTTCGGCAGCACGCGGTTATGATCAAACAAATGGTGTGTGTAAGAGTATCGTAAATCGACTTAATATATTACGAACTCAATGGTGTTATGTTTTAAATAATTATGACATGTACGTACGCACCTGTCAATTCGTTGTTTCGTCTCCGGAAATAACCAGAAATAGCTGAAATAGTGTCAATGAAATTATGTAACTTGTGCAATATACCATAACATTATATTTTGACGATTAAATAATGACCATGGTAATAAAATATTCGCACTGATGCGTTGCATAAGTTTACTTCATATATTCGCTTACATACATATATGTTTTTTTTCAACAACAATAGGGCCAAAAGGACCTAGGTCGCTCCCCTGAAAGGCTAAGGAACTAAACTGTTCAGAGTAATTTTTGTGATGATTAGTTTATAAATGTGGATTCAATAATGTTTTAAAGATATTTGTTCAATTTTGCCATGCTGACCTAGTTTGTTTTTCCCCACATGGCCCAGTTTCGAACTTGTCATGATTTTTGAAATATTATTGAAACAAATGTTCTGTGCTGTTTTAAGAAGATTAGGCAAAACTAGAGTTTTCATTTACTTTTCCTAGTTGTTAACCACACATAAGCCATGTTCAGACTAATTGGAACAAAGGATCTAGACAAGTTTCAAAACGATTGGGCAACAAATGTGGCATTTAGAGTGTTTACAAGCTTTTTAAAGTTTGCATTATACCCATATAAGAAAAACCGCCCCGCCACATGATGGCCACGTTTTTTAGCAGATAGTAACCATTATCAAACTCAGCCAAGATATCATAAGAACAAAGGTTCTGAGCAAGTATCATGTTGCTTTGACAAAAAATGTGACTACTAGAATTTTCACAAGATTTTTCAATAGCCATATAAGGAAAACTGCCCCGCCCCCTGGCGGCCATGTTTTCAAGGGATCGGAACCATTTTTGAAATAACCAGAAATATCTGAAATAATGTCAATGAAATTATGTAACTTGTGCAATATACCATAACATTATATTTTCACGATTAAATAATGATCATGGTAATAAAATATTCAGCACTGATACGTTGCATAAGCTTACTTCATATAGTCGCATACATACATATATGTTTGTTTCTCAACAACAATAGTCCCAAAAGGACCTAGGTCGCTCCCCTGAAAGGCTAAGGAACTAAACTGCTCAGAGTAATTTTAGTGATGATTAGTTTATAAATGTGGATTCAAGAATGTTTTAAAGCTATTTGATCAATTTTGCCATGCTGACCTAGTTTGTTTTCCCCACATGGCCCAGTTTCGAACTTGGCCCAATATATTATTGAAACAAATGTTCTGAGCAATTTTAAGAAAATTAGGGAAAACTAGAGTTTTCATATGTTTTTCCTAGTTGTTGACCACACATAAGCCATTTTCAGACTAATTGGAACAAAGGATCTAGACAAGTTTCAAAAAGATTGGGCAATAAATGTGGCATTTAGAGTGTTTACAAGCTTTTTAAAGTTTGCATTATACCCAAATAAGGAAAACCGCCACGCGCATGATGGCCACGTTTTTCAGCAGATAGTAACCATTATCAAACTCAGCCAAGATATCATAAGAACAAAGGTTCTGAGCAAGTATCATGTTGCGTTGACAAAAAATGTGACTACTAGAATTTTCACAAGATTTTTCAACAGCCATAAAAGGAAAACTGCCCCGCCCACTGGCGGCCATGTTTTTCAAGGGAGCGGAACCATTTTTGAACTCAGCAGATATAAGAAAAGAACAAATGGTCTGAGGACGTTTCAGATTGATTGGGCAAAAAATGTGACTTCTAGACTGTAAACAAGTTTTTTCGATAGCCACATAAGAAAAACTGCCCCGACCCCTGGCGGCAAAGTTTTTCAACGGATCGGACCCATTTTTGAATTCGACCGAGATCCAAGTGTAATGATAATTGGGCAAACAACGCGATTTCTAGAGTGTTATCAAGCTTTTTCTTCGATTTAACCATGTGACCTAGATTTAAATTCTGCCGTAAAATCATTGGGACAAATATTCTGAGCAAGTTTCGTGAAGATTGGGCAAAAATTGTGATTTCTAGAGTATTAAACACGTTTATTAAGCAACGAAGCAAACTCACCAGCTTCTTGAGATGTAGCTCATTTCGGCAGCACGCGGTTGTCAACATACCAATGGTATGTGTAAGCGTAACGTAAAACGACTTAATATATTACGAACTCAATGGTGTTATGGTTTTAAATAATTATGACATGTACGTACGCACCTGTCAATTCGTTGTGTCGTCTACGGAAATAACCAGAAATATCTGAAATAATGTCAATGAAATTATGTAACTTGTGCAATATACCATAATATTATATTTTCACGATTAAATAATGATCATGGTAATAAAATATTCAGCACTGATATGTTGCATAAGCTTACTTCATATAGTCGCATACATACATATATGTTTGTTTCTCAACAACAATAGTCCCAAAAGGACCTAGGTCGCTCCCCTGAAAGGCTAAGGAACTAAACTGCTCAGAGTAATTTTAGTGAAGATTAGTTTATAAATGTGGATTCAAGAATGTTTTAAAGCTATTTGATCAATTTTGCCATGCTGACCTAGTTTGTTTTCCCCACATGGCCCAGTTTCGAACTTGGCCCAATATATTATTGAAACAAATGTTCTGAGCAATTTGAAGAAAATTAGGGAAAACTAGAGTTTTCATATGTTTTTCCTAGTTGTTGACCACACATAAGCCATTTTCAGACTAATTGGAACAAAGGATCTAGACAAGTTTCAAAAAGATTGGGCAATAAATGTGGCATTTAGAGTGTTTACAAGCTTTTTAAAGTTTGCATTATACCCAAATAAGGAAAACCGCCCCGCCACATGATGGCCACGTTTTTCAGCAGATAGTAACCATTATCAAACTCAGCCAAGATATCATAAGAACAAAGGTTCTGAGCAAGTATCATGTTGCGTTGACAAAAAATGTGACTACTAGAATTTTTTCACAAGCTTTTGCAATAGCCACATAAGGAAAACTGCCCCGCCCCCTGGCGGCCATGTTTTCAAGGGAGCGGAACCATTTTTGAACTCAGCAGATATATGATAAGAACAAATTGTCTGAGGACGTTTCAGATTGATTGGGCAAAAAATGTGACTTCTAGACTGTAAACAAGCTTTTTCGATAGCCACATAAGAAAAACTACCCCGACCCAGAGCGGCAAAGTTTTTCAACGGATCGGACCCATTTTTGAACTCGACCGAGATCCAAGTGCAATAATAATTGGGAAAACAACGCGACTTCTAGAGTGTTACCAAGCTTTTCCTTCAGTATTATCTAGTGACATAGTGTTTGACCCCACATTACTCAGTTTTGAATTTTGCCGAGATATTATTAGGACAAAGGTTCAGAGCAAGTTTCTGGAAGATTGGGCAAAAAATGTGACTTCTATAGTGTTTACAAGCTTTTTCTTCAATTTTCCTAATAACCCATTGTTTGACCCACACATGACCCAGATTCACAATCGGCCGATATATCATGGCCCAGTTTCGAACTTGTCCCAATATATTATTGAAACAAATGTTCTGAGCAATTTTAAGAAGATTAGGCAAAACTAGAGTTTTCATATGTTTTTCCTAGTTGTTGACCACACATAAGCCATTTTCAGACTCCGCCAAGATATAATTGGAACAAAGGATCTGGACAAGTTTCAAAAAGATTGGGCGATAAATGTGGCATTTAGAGTGTTTACAAGCTTTTTAAAGTTTGCATTATATCCATAGAAGCAAAATGCCCCGCCACATGATGGCCACGTTTTTCAGCAGAGTGTAACCATTATCAAACTCAGCCAAGATAAAAGGTTCTGAGCAAGCATCATGTTGCTTTGACAAAAAATGTGACTAATAAAATTTTCACAAGCTTTTTAAATAGCTATATAAGGAAAACTGCCATGCCCCCCGACCTATTGACCTAGTTTGAGACCCTTCATGACACAGATTCGAACTCGACAGAGATATTATTGGGGCAAATGTTGTGACCGTGTTTAATGAAGAATTGGGCAAAAAATGTGACTTCTGGAGTGTTGAAACATTTTTTTTAATAGGACCTAGTGCCCTAGATTTTTTAGCCCACATGACCAAGATTCGCGCACGGCCGAGATGTCATTAAGAAAAATGTTCTGACCATGTTTCATGAAGATTTGTAATAAATGTGACTTCAAGATTGTTAACAAACTTTTTCTTTGATTTTACCTAGTGATTTTGTGTTTTCCCCTACATGAACCAGATTCGAATTTTACCGAGAAATCATTAGGGGCAAATGTACTGATCAAGTTTCAAGAAGATTGGGTAAAACAGGCGACTTGTAGAGTGTTAAAAAGCTTTTTCTTCAATTTGACTTATTGACCTAGTTGTTTAGCCCACATGACGCAGATTCGAGCCCATATTTCATTGGGACAAAGGTTCTGACCATGTTTCATGAGGATGGGAAAAACATGTGACTTTTAGAGTGTTAAAACTTTGTGTCAATTTGACATAGTGACCATGTTTTGAATTCCACATTACCCCGATTCGAACTCGTCCTGATATTTTTGGGCAAATGTTCTAAACATTTCATGAAGATTGCTTAAAAAATGTGACATCTAGAGTGTTAACAAGCTCTGTCTTTACTTTGACTGTGTGACCTCGTTTTTGACCCCTCATGACCCAGAGTCGAACTCAGTTGAGGTATCATTCATGCAATTCTTCTGACCAAGTTTCTTGAAGATTGGGGAAACTATTTGACTTGTAGAGTGTTAACAATCTTTTTCTTCAATTACACCTAGCGAACTAGTTTTGAACCCCATGTGACCCAGATTCAAACTCGGCCGATATATCATAAGTACAAATGTTCCAACCTAGTTTCATAAAGATTGAGCAACAACTGTGACTTCTAGAGTGTTTACAAGCTTTTACTTCAATTGGACCTAGTGAACTAGCTTGTAACCCCACATGACCCAGATTCGCACTATATCATACGGACAATGTTCTTTCAAAGTTTATTGAAGATTGGTCAAACAATTTGACTTTTAGAATGTTAACGAGCATTTTCTTCAATTTGACCTAGTGTTTCGACCACACATGACACGTATTCAAACTCTTTCGAGGTATTAATGGGACAAATGTTCTGACCAAGTTTCATGAAGATAGGTTAAAAAGTGTGACTTGTAGACTGTAAACAAGCTTTTTGATAGCAACATAAGAAAAACTGCCCCGTCCCCTGGCGGCCATGTTTTTCAACGGAGCGGAGCCATTTTGGAACTCAATCGAGTTTCAAGCTTAATTATAAAAAGCGACTTCTAGAATTTTAACAAGCTTTTTCTTCAATTTAACCTAGTGACCTAGTTTTTGATCCCATATCACCCAAGTTTTGAACTCGGCCGAGGTATTATTGTGATAAAAGTTCTGGAAAAGTTTCAGGAAGATTGGCAAAAAAATATGTATTCTATAGTGTTAACAAACTTTCTTTTCAATTTGACCTACTGAAGTATTTTTTGACCATATATGACCCAGATTCACAATCGGCCGATATATCATTTGGACAAACGTTCTGTCCAAGATTCATGAAGATTGGGCAAAAAATTTGATTTCTATAGTGTTACAAAGCGTTTTCTTCAATTTGAACTAGTGACTTAGTTTTTCACAGAACATGACCCAGATGCAATCTGGGCCGAGAAACCATTGGGACAATTGTTCTGACAAAGTTTCCGGAAGTTTGAGAATAAAAGTGACTTCTGGAGTGTTTACAAGCTTTATATATTCAATTTGACCTATTGACCTAGGTTTGGACCCCACATGACCGATATTCGACCTTGCCCGATATATTATTAAGACAAATTCTGACCAAGTTTTATGAAAATTGGGCAAAGAATTTTACTTCTAGAGTGTTAAAACTCATTGTTTTTCAATTTGGCCTAGTGACCTAGTTGTTTCTTCAATTTGACCTAGCGACCTAATTTTTCATTCAACATGACACAGATTCAATCTCGGCAGAGAAACCATAGGAACAAATAATCTAACAAAGTTTCAGGAAGATTGAGAAAAAAAGTTACTTCTGAAGTGTTAACAAGCTTTATATTCAATATAGCATAGTGACCTTGTTTTTGACCCCATATAACTGGTATTCGAACTTGGCCAATATATCATTAAGGCAAATGTTCGGACCAAGTTTCATGAAAATTGGGCCAATAATTTTACTTCTAGAGTGTTGAAAATCTTTTGCTTCAATTTAACCTAGTGACATAGTTTTTTCTTCAATTTGACCTAGTGACCTAGTTTTTGACCTTAAATGTCCCAGATTCCAACTCTGTTGCAAAATCTTTGGGACAAATGTTCTGACCAAGTTTCATGAAGATTGGGCAAACATGTGACTTGTAAAGTTTAAACAAGTTGTTTTCCATAATTTGACCTACTGACCTAGTTTTTGACCCCAAATGACCCAGATTCGAACTCGGCCGGGATATCATATGAGTAAATGTTCTGGTCAGGTTTCACGAAGATTGGGCAAAATATGTGACTTCTAGTGTGTTCACAAGATTTTTCTTCATTTTGACATACTGATCTAGTTTTAGGCACCACATGACCCATCGTCGAAATATCAATCGTGTAAATGTCATGAGCAAGTTTCGTGAAGGTTGGCCAGTAAATGTTGGCGACGCACGACAGACGACGGACGACGGATTACGGACAACAGGCGATCACAAAAGCTCACCATGAGCACGTTATGCTCAAGTGAGCTGAAAAGCATGAACAGATGTTCATAAAACAAATGTCTAATATGAGAAGGCATACGATTATAGATCCCGATCACAAACTGTGAAAGCCATCCGACTCCCATTGTTTGCTGCGCTTGGCCTAAAAAAATATAACTATTTAAATATAGATATTATCATATATTTTGATGCAGAGTGTTTGAACATGTAGCTCGCAAATATTGAAATAAGTTCGTTTGCTTTTCGAACAATAAACGAATTCCTGCCCATAATAAAATCGAACCAAATTATTACACACACGCTATTAATGAATCATACTAACTGAAACACATCTACAATTATGTTAAATATATACAAAATATTAGCTTTGAAGACGTTCGCAACAAAACGAAAATGATTGGGTTATTTTTTTCCTTTTGCTTCTTTATTTTGTATTGTATATAGGTTACGATATACTAATTTCAATCAATAAAATTTATATAAGTCTTTGTAACTCTTCAAGCTCCAGTCAATGGTTAAAAGTTCATAAAGCAATATAATAATAAAAACACACGTATACAATATACTGCCAAACAAATTAGTTAAAAAAAGATCCATGACATATCTCCATTCTATCTTGGCTATTGATACGTTGTTTCCGTAAACAAAGGCTACACAGATACCCTATTTGAAGTCCAATATTTCCCAAACAAGTTCGGTGACCCATTATTTTTATTTATGTTTTGGTGGAAGTATACATTGATACATGTATGTGTGAAGTTTTTAGAAAATCTGTCGTTTGGACCAAATATGTTCATGCATAATAAATGACGTTTCAGAAGGTAATTTTAGTACCCATTTGACCTACTAAATGTCCAGTGAAATTGATTATTTTAACAGTAACTGTAGGTAAAGCGTTTGTATTACCAAAATACATTAGTATATTGCCAAACATACCAGTTGAAAGAACTATAACCTTGTTTGAAAAATAAGCTCTCCTATATACTAAAAAAATGATAAAATAATCCATACTGAAAAAGGGGCTTCGACAGGCACCGTATTCAAAACCCAATTTTTCCGAAAAGGGCCGGTGACCCATAATTTTTAACACTGTTTTAGTGTCGGTATGCAATGTCACACGTATATGGATTTTTTTAACAAAAACTGTCGTTCGGAACAAAATATATTTGTATATTTGATTATTGATTGATGTTTTCAAAGGCACATTAAATGCAAAATTAACTTCTTTAAGGGTCCATTAAAAATGTTTTATTAAATGGTAACTATAGATAAAGCGCGTTATTTGATAAACTGCACTTGTAAATTGTCAAACGAAACATTAATAAGATATGTCCTTGTTAAATATAAACGCTTTATATAATTGAACATTTCCAGTCACAGAAACTGAAAAATGGGCTTCGACAGGTACCGTATTTAAACCCCAATAGTTCCGGAACAAGGTCGGTGACCTCTATTTTTTAAGACTGTTTTAGTTTTGGGATACATTGACACATGTTTGTGCAAATTGTTTAGAAAATCTGTCCTTGGAAAAAAAGGAAACATGTTTGCTAACATCTTTAACAATTCAACATGATAAGCAACATAAACATGTGTATTTTGTACACGATGTACGTAATTGTTGACATGTTTACACTTACGGACAAATGTTGGTGTTTTACATACTGGCGCTGTTATGCTTGTAAACGTTTGTTCTAAGGCTTTTCGATTTTATTTCAAGAGTGATGCATTGGGGTCGTTGCATGCTTTTCGGCATGCTTTTATAAGAATTGCTCAAACAAACTTATAAATGGGCAAGCTACACGTATATTTATCATAAGTGTTTACGTACCCATTTTTTTCAGACTATTCAATTCTGCATTCAAGTGGTCGACTGAAATATAGTTTTTAAAAGAACGTTCTAAAGAAACTGTGTTTTATATCATTTCATTTAATCCGCAGGAACTGTTAAAAATACATATATGTAAGAACAGCTTCAAAGAAATTTCAATTTTTCGTTGTTGTTTTTTTAATTGAGGAACGCAAATTCTATACATTATCAGAATTACTGTATTGTGGTTTATCTGAATATAAGTGTGATATGAAACATTATTTTAAAGAAAAAAAACACACCATACAAATCAAACACATGAATTGTAATAATGAAAAGCTGGCTTTGGTTACTTACTGACTGCTTTCACGCAACTCGCGAAGTATTCTTCATCGAACGTTATTCTCAGAGTAAGATTTTCCCAACATTCAAATGTCCTCAGACACCTTTGTACCGGTTTGAAAGCCATTGCAATGGTACCATTTAGGTAGTCCTCGCACAACGTCCTCCAGCTATGTATCGATGGTGAATCAATGTAAAGCTCCAGACACTTTGGTTGGTGGTTGACGATTCTGTTATCATCTTTTAAAAAACCACATTAAACAAAAACATGCCTATATTTGTAATCGTTTAATAAATGATAAAATTGAGTACTGAAATATGTCCAAACGTACGTTAAAGGGAAATATCAAATTGATTACACATGTATTACTATTGTTTCCAAATAAAAATTCAGCCAAAGATGCCAAGCAAATATTGTTCTTTTTTTAAATTCAGTTATTGAATATCATATATAGCCAATTCATGAATGACAATAGAGACAAGTCATGGCATAATAACTTCATTAACTAACCTTTCTGCAAAACCTGGAATGCTTCATATGAATAGCTCTTAAGGGCAACGTAGGGTTGTGTTTGTTTCTGGTTGATAAAACCATAGGCTACATTGTTCAACATCTCTGTACAGTCTTTTTCACATACAATACCTTCTGCATGGATGGTTAAACGGGATGCTTCAAATGGAACAAATTGTATGAAACATTTAAGTATTAGTTGTAAATTATAAACATTAATGTATATGTGCATTAAAGCATTTGCTTTTAACACATAATATTAAAGGGACCTGTTCACAGATTTTCGCATTTTTTAAGTATGCCATTAAATATCTTAACTTGACAAATTTAAGCATCAGAACTAATAAGCTCAAATATAGTAACAAGAAAAGTATTTACAAAAAAAAGAAAATAATAAAATTGGTCAAGTCGGGGTTCGAACCCGGTACCGAAGTAAAAGGCTACTGCCATACCCACTCAGGCATTCCGACTTCTGTTAATTACACTGCATTATTTACTTTATGCATGTGTTCCAAGTGTTGTAAACAATTTCATCGAAAACAACAAAAACACTCCAAATTATTTCATCGTTTAGCGTTACTAACCCTTTATAATTTTATGAATTTTAACTGATGATTACTCATGAAGAAAACGATTTTTACAGTGTATTTCTAGGCCCGTAGTGTTATTTTGCTCCCTTGTATATTTTTTGAATCGAAGACAAAAAGGTAAAAATGAGCAATTCGTCCATATTCGAACAGGTCCATTTAAAGTGAGTATTATCTAAGTGAATTGTTTTCTAATACAGTTTCAAAACGCACACTCAGAACCTCAGAATCATCAGTAGTTTGTTACATTGTTCCTTACAAAAAGAGAAAAACTTTAATTGACATAAGTCTGGGTACGGTTTGAAGCCTTGGAATGCACTTCAGTTGAACTTAAGACAAAGTGAGTCAATGAACACTTTTTAAGATACATTTGGAAACTAAATTCTTTAGTGATTACTTTTGTTTAAAAAAAATGTCAGCAGTAGCACTGACACGAATCCATATATTGAAGATTTGTTGTATGTTCGTTGTGTTGGTGAATATTTAGTGTTTAAAAACACTTTACAGTGGCTGTTGGAGTTTGTTCCGCAAATTATGGCTTACTAAGAGATTAATTTGGACGGCGATTTTTAGAGATTAATCTCTAACATCCCCGTTTTCAGCGAGTTGTTAGAGGTTGATTGTTGGTTTTAGGGGTTATTAGGGGTTATTAGATTTATTACAGTACTGCGCATGCGTAGGGTGAAAATGTGGAATTTATGAAGTGCGCTATATATAGATGTGCTTATTATCAAGGACGACGTAGTACTGCGCATGCGTAGGGCTGCAAGGGAGTGGACAACGGTTGAAGCGATTTAATGGAAGTAGTTTATTTATGTGCGGAATTATAGAGAATAACAGGTTACTGCCTGGTCCTGTGTAATATATCATATGAGGCTTCGAATAATATAACGGCGAGGCTTGCCTAGCCGTTATTTTATTCGTGCCGAACCTGATATATTACACAAGACCAGGCAGTCACCTGCATTTCTCTTTATCATACGACGTTTCTCGTAAAATTACACCAAACGAGCTCATTTTTTACATATTTAAGAACTAAGAGCCGCACTGATTTTACTGAGCCGGCTTTTACACGTTCACGTACATGTACATGTAGTTCTGGATTTCTAAAAGTTGACTGAATTATACCTTATTATTAATATTTCGTAAAGATACATGAGCTGTTGTCACTACAAATACATAGATTACACACACGCATATTCATATAATTTTGGAAACGCAAACTGAAATGGGTAACAACTGTCAATTTCATCGGAGAACACGAATCGACGAATTGTTTTAAGACGCCATTTTCATGATTTTGGACTTTACGTAGACATTTTGAAAATCGTATCAATAATGATTATAGCGTGTTCAATTTTTGGCAAAAGCATGTTAGAAACTCAACATAAACTGATCCTGTGTAGTGACTTAGTGCATTTATTAAAAATGTATTGAAATTACTGTACATGGATGATTTATTGTTCCATTGATGACGTCTACCACTACCAAAGTGCGGGTTTAGGTGAATATTTACAAAAATAACGTTTTTTATCAATTTATGACAATAAAAAATAACAAACTCTATACGTTTTCGGTGTCAAATTGTTTGTTTTGTTAAATCAGATTTATTTTTACTGCAAATGTTGGCTTTAGGAGTTGATTTCGAGTAATATGACGTACCTCCAGACATTGACTGATATAAACGCTACTGACCTGATATAAAACAATTATCAGACACCTTTGTATCAGGCCGATATCAGCATAGTGGTATGATAAAAAAAAACAATAAAGTTGATTGCGTTGAACGATATCTCGGCCCACTAATCTTGCGATCTGAAGTGATTTAAAGCCAGTAATTACATGTTTAAAAAAGTTTTTATTCCCAAGGTTCGTGTTTCAACTATGCTATTATTATTTATTTTATTTTAAAATAATATTTAGTTTTGATGATTTAGGTTTCGCTGACTGTTCAGATATTATGGTTTTAGGAATAATACGTAGTACACAAATGAAAAAAAAACAATTAATTCAAAAAGGTTTTAAACTTCTTAAATTAAACTCATAATTAATTTAAGACAAAACTTACTTAATTAAATACATACAAACATGAATACAATCTTAATTCAAGCAGATTTGTATAGCATTAAAAACATTTATAAATACACCATAAGTGCACTTTACAGAGTTAATTTACAAATATCTTCTACATCATGATTTGAATTTAACTTCTTTAAAAATGAGTAATTTGATTATTGGAAAATATGACTTTTACCGCCACTATTTTTGAACAAATGATCATTATTAAGCAAAATAATTCAAATACGAAGACATATTTAAATCCACCCGCAAATAGAACTATAAAATGTTTAAACTGAGAAAATGACATGTCGTCAAATGTACGGTATTTATTGTTCGTGCATAAACCGTGCAATTAGTTTTTCGATTGCCTGTCTAATTAATGCTGATTATTGTGACAAAATTGAGGAAAGTCATAGTTCGTCGTCAACATAGTTAGACTATTTGATCACGATAAAGTGTACAATTTTGTCCTAATTTAAATAACATCATACATGATTCTAATAAATATTGTGAAAAATGTAGACACACTTATGCGCGCTTGCATTAATGCTGTGAATGTAACTTTGTACACAAATGTCGTCTGCTTTTTACTTTCACGATACAACCTTTTTTAAACAAAGCAGCTACTTTAAACACTGTTGCGCAATTCACAGAGATAATTAAGTAACTTGTTATAAACAAACCTGGACAGTGTTATCGATTCATTTGATTGTTTGAACATTAAATAAACCAATAACACGTTTTTGGGGTATTATTACCATACTTATATTGGCGTAACATATATTTATATGATTTTCTATATAAACAACTTAAGAAATATTATAATTAATAATACTTTAAATTAGGTTTGATATTTTGATGGCAGCGATTATCGTGTTAAGTAACAAGTGTATTTGCTTCCATATTTTTGGATTTTTATTGGATTGCTAACTTTAATAATGAATTACAAATATGCAAACAATTATAAGTTTTTATTGTGTGATAAGTAACAAAAAGAATTTACCGATTTGGTGTTAAATGTAGTAGTAGTAGTAGTAGTAGTAGTAGTAGTAGTAGTAGTAGTAGTAGTAGTAGTAGTAGTAGTAGTAGTAGTAGTAGTAGTGGTAGTAGTAGTAGTAGTAGTAGTAGTAGTAGTAGTAGTTATAGCAGTAGTAGTAGTAGTAGTAGTAGTAGTAGTAGTAGTAGTAGTAGTAGAAGTAGTAGAAGTAGCAGTAGTTGTAACACTAGCAGTAACTGTAGTACTCGTTGTAGCAGTAGCAGCAGCAGTAGCAGAAGCAGCAGCAGCTGCAGTCGCGTTTCGTTTTCTATTTTATATTAAATATGGTCAGTATGCGCGCTAAATATAAGCACATTATTATTGATAAAATTAATACAATTTATTGTTACCCTGTTGGCATACATATTATTTAAGCCATAAACGCATAAATATAGAATAATAGAAATGCAAATATGATACCATCGTGTACGTGGTCATGAAATAACGATATTCATGTATACCGCTATCAATTGATTAACGAATGACATCAGATCGAACGTAAGTGCAAAGAAAAAAATCTACAAAGAAGTACAACAATGCAAAGATCTCTGTGTTCCCCTTATAACATTTGCGTGCACTCGCATCAAGCAAGTTGACACGAATATACATTCAGTAATTTAGGATAGTTTTTAGAAATTAAAAACACAATTACGGATGCTGTAACTGTAAAAAAATCATTTTCTTTTCTAATATCGTATGTGTGAATTCTTCTATTATTATCGTATAACTTTTAAATTAAATGATTTTAGAATTATCAGTTCAAACACAAGTAGCATTATAAGTGGATATATTTGCGGAAAAAAAAATGCTCCCAACACAATTCCGCCGAAAGTTGTTTGATCAATACACTTGTTGAAACGACTGTTGTGAAACAATGATCTGATCCGTTATCGCTAGTCAGTGGGGGAGGGGTTCTGTATTTGTGGGTCCCTGTTTGGGATCTGTTTTGTGAAAGTGCATGTGTTTCACGTATTAATTAAGCTCTTCTTATATGTTGATGATTTCAATTATTCATATTTCTTTTAATTGATATTTAATTTTATAACTAAACCACAAATGTCAATTCTTAGAATCATTGTATTTTTTCTAATAAATGAGTAATTACAATTAATGTTTTATTTAAATGCTTTAAATTAAGGTGTTGGATCATGATTTGAATTATTGATCAGCACATTTCAGCAAGAACATATTTATTTTCTCAAGCATTTAAAAATTAACCGGCCCATAGTGGTAGCAGGGGGAACTAAACATGAACAATGTACAGCACCTTGCTATTTTTTTTCTGGATTTTTCATAACTTTCAAATATGTAAGCGTAATCATTGAAGTTTATTTATGTAAATGTTTCCGATCGTTTTATGGAATCAAAATAAGGAAACGCTTCTAATATATTTATGATTTCACTGATTTTACTAACTCATATTTCTTTTAATGCCTTTTTTTCAATTATATCCTCAAACACTAATACTTTTTCCCATAATTATTTAAAATTGCATAATAAATAAGTAATTACAATGATTTTTTTCATATTCAATTAAGATTTTCAATAAAACATAGTTTAAATATTTGTCATTCAAATTTATCTAATAAGGTGAAATTTCTTATGAATGAATTAATTAATTAATTTAGAAATAGATGAATAAATCAATCAAAAATAAATAAATAAATAAATAAATATATATATATATAAATACTTAAATAAATACAAAAATTAAATAACTAAATAATTAATTAATTACATACATGTAATAAATGTTGTACAAATACATACCTAAGCCTCGCCTTCTTAATGGTTTCATGAGTAAGATCCGCCTTTTCATCCAAATTCAACCCTAAGAGCGTCTGCGCATGCGTAGAGATTAATCCCTAATAACCTCTCTTTAGGGCTGAATTACGCAATTCACCCTAACCGCTAGAATGAGGTGAATTTGGATGAATTTGAATGAATACGGATAAAAAGAGAATAATCTCTAAAAATCTGTTGAATTTGGATTATTTTTAGGGATTCTTAAGGGGTTAACCCAGGAACAAAATCCCTGACCCTACTGTATGTATCCGTTTTGATATACTACATGCATGTTTATATAAAGGCCAGAAATTGAACATTGTCAGAACATTTACATATTTGGGAATTGCATTCAGTACCGTGTGATCATTGGAAAGTATTTTTGAAATAATTGCAAGCCAAGCTTCAAAAGCTGTTTGTACATTAAATATTTATTTAATAACTTTTCTTTAATCTCTGTACATACCATGTTACAGTTATTTGATCAGCTTGTTTACCCATTTTAAATTATGTATCAGTGGTTTAGGGCCTAAATGAGTATATGACACTAGAGAGGTTTCATTTATGTTTGCAAAAAGTTACAAGGTGTGTTAATCAAACCTTAAACTAATGTTGTATATGGAGAACTTCGTAGAACATCATTGGCAACCAAAAGTGTTGTTAATGTGATCAAGTACTTGTTAAATAGTTCAGTTAAGAGACCATAAATATGTTCAGTGTATTTATTTACACATGTGTAGCAATTCAATAAGAAGACCAAATCTGTAAGTTATTTATTTCAATCTTTGGGTTTACATTTTCCATGGCTAAACTACGGCGTAGATGATGAAAAACTTTCTTGACCATTAAAGTATAGAATAACTGATGCATGTGTTCCAATTTGGATGACAAAACTAAATAAGAGCAATAAGTTACAATATGTTTTGTAAATTAAAATGTCAACCTTATTTAAAATATGACAGTATTTATAATATTATATTTGATCTTTGTAAAGTGATAGTTTTTTCACATAGGCTAGTAGACAAATTAGGTCGAATGCATAAACCTGAACCTATATCTTTCCAAGAAAGAATAAAAAAGCCCTGGAAGACGAGTTCCATTGTTGGTTAGATTTTCCAATATATAATGATATTTGAAACCTGTATATTAAACATTATTATTGGAAATAAACAAACGTACCAAAATTTACATAATTTTGCAATATTATACAGATATTTCATTGGCATTTGGGAACAGTCAAATTGTTTTCCTGAAGTAAAGGGGGCATATTTTGAACTGTTGCCCCGAGGCCGTTAGGCCGAGGGAAACAGTTCAAAATGTTGCCCCCGATAATGAAGGAAACAATTTGACTGTTCCAAAATTACAATGAGATATCTGTTTTATTACCTACTTCCAATAATAAAAAAAAAATATTGAATTGTTTTATTTTCCATGAAATCTAATATAATGATAGTTGTGAATCACACATGTCAAAATGGAACAATCATTATCCTGAGTCCTAGCTGCTTGTAACATTCAGTAGCAGTCAGTGTTACTTTAAAGTTACATTGCGCAACGTCCTGCGCAGGTTGCTCCCTTTGAATAATAATGAGGGCAACATAAAGAAACAAAACCACGAAACATCACAAAATGTTGCCTGTTGGAAGAAGCTTGTTTCAGGAAAGTTACATACGCTAAATTATCATTTATATAGTAAAGTAGGTAATAAAACAATATATTTTACAGCCGACCATTATCATAAATTATTATGCATGCAATTAAACATACAAGTATTGAACTGTTTTCCATGTATACTCGTGGACGTTTTGTCTAACCTATATTGTATCAACCATAAACCATATAATTGGTGTTTAATTGACATTTCATTTATGTATAACTGTACTCAACCATTGAGTATGTATTATAGATGTAAAAATAGTTGCTTAAGAAGATAAAGAAGTTGCAAGTTTCTATTGAACGTCTGAGTTATACCAATCACAGCACTACGCTCTAATAGTCAAGTATTGTCCTTGAAAATCACAAAGTTTTATTTCATAACTTGTAGCCAATCAAACTCGCAGCAGTTACAACCCATGTCTGTTAACGGTAACCGCTGCATAATTGCACTTGATATATAGCATTTGAAGTCAGTAATGAAAAGGGAATATAAGAATAATTAATTAAAACCATAAATATTAAAGACATGTAGAAGATATTAAACGAGAATCATGACGTGTTTTGTTCTCATATAGTATTCCAAAATTGACATTTACATTGTAATCCATTCTGAAGTTATACATAAATGTGGTTAGTATTACAATGTGTACGAGTACTTAATTCGTCAAGTCTTGATTAGAATAGTACATACATGTTTATAAATACAGTTCAGTTTACTCATACATAATAACTGACACGCACAAATAAGTTAAACACTATTATTGTCAAAAAATGAATTCATATACAAAATCAAGATGCATTCATATATATTCTCGTACACACGCACACGCACACAAAATATGCACACCGTGCGTTAAAAATTACATATTCAAAATACATTTTTGAACATTTTACATGTACATATAATAGAGTTCCAAATTATTTATTTGTTGCTTTCAGGAGTTTGGAAGATACAAATAAGGTTGACATTATACAATGTGAAACAATACTACTTTGCAATGAATGGGCACCGTTATATTGTTTTATTTTATTCGGCGTAGCTGTTTAACCCAACTTTTGACATTTTCAACTTCCAATTAAATGTTGTGAAAATTTCCCGCCAGTAGTCCCGAATGAATAAATCCTAACATTGCATCGGCTAAAGAATCCCTACCACGGTCTGTAAAAAAATTGGCTCCATTTCTCTTCGGAGGTAAATGGAAAAAATGAGCCAATGTGGAAAAATCCAGACATACCTCTTGACTTGTTTACGGTTTTGACTAATTTCCAGCTCTGAGCTTACTAATCAGAAGTTGCATTGGCTCAATTTTCATTTTCAATTTACATGCCAGTGTTTACAGGCCGTGTAACACGACCTGGGGAAAATCCCCCGTTAATATCGCATATTCGATAGGCAACATTCCATATAATGCACTCGCTGACTAACCTGTGCCTATTAATAGTATACACGTCAGCAACACTGATTCGCTCTTAAAAGCATCCAGAGAACCATAGTCAATGAGATTAATAATGAATGGAGGATTACTTATATTTATAAACTTACCATGCATGTTTATTTGTATAACGGTTGGTAGATCTATTGATTAAGAATTATTTAGAATTGCATTTTTTTCTTATCTTTTCCTGTAGAGGCTATTCAATGTATAAATAGATTTGGCATCTTCCTAAAAAAAGACACTGTCGGAACTTTCGGACATTTTTATGAATGCATTAATCCTATAATAGTAATACGCACATACGCTTGAGGCGTATTTTCGCAAAGGAATATGATCTAATTCGGCACTGTTAAATATAACTTGTTTGTTATCACACAATGAAGTCAAATCATCGTATTAAATTGCGATGAATGTTCCCTGACGTGTGTTGTTATTTAGCACACATAGTATAGATGATAAATCCATAATAAATATGATAAACGCTCATATTCATTCTTGTCAATATTCTATTGGAAACAATGTAACTTCTAGTAAATTTTGATTTGCCTGACAAATACTGTACACATTATTTAGATTAAAAGTATGAGACGGTAGGATGTTAGTTGTGCGGACATTACATAATTTAGATATCTTAAACATATGGACTTTTCATAGTTTCCTGGAGCCTTTGCATCATTGTTTAGTAGGTGTATTCAGAAATCGGTCGTGAGGGAACTACTTGTTTAATTTCCAGGCTACGAGTCAGTAAATCGATAAAAATTACTGCGCTTCGCTCGCTGACCAGTGGGGTTTCATTTTATCGATGCTACCTTATATGAATAGATGACAAGAAATAGATACGACTAAAACACTAATGAACAATAATAATAATCCATGAAGTCCACATTTTCAAGTTAATTTATGTTATGTCTATTTACATAGGTATGATAGCGTATATGTTTGTGCTGTTGACTGGTTCACTGCATATCACATAATATTGCGTAAGTTTAACAACAGTGTATTGAGTCAGTATATATAATGCAGAGCGATCGTTACCACTCGATTTACGATTGCTATTGTTTTTGACGTATGTATAAGAATTATGGAAAAGCATTGTACTTCTAAAGAGAGTTTTGAATATATTTTACTAATGTATCTTTTTTATATTTAAATTGGTATTTACCAAATATAGCGCTTGTGCTAAAAAAACATTGAATATTGATTCGTTGTAGATTGACATTGAAATAACTCTGTGAGCTTTTTAAATAGTTTGCACAAAACCATTTGCCTCCAACGAATTACAATAAAATAATAATGGTGATGTCATAGATAAATATAATTGAATAAGACGCGCGCTATATTAGTTTTAATTTGCAAAAAAACAGTGGCTTCGATCTTCATCTTCAATTAGGTGAAATACCAGCTTATACCAATTTATTAAAAGTAGACTGCATAGTTATGAGTTTCATACTTTTGTTTTGTAAAAATGATATCACAGACAGGTGACAAACTTCAATCAATGTTCCTTATGATAAAACTATTCTCATTATTCGTTTTCCCTATTGTCTTTTCTAGACAACAGTCTTCCTACGCTGTCAGCGTTTTGATTTTTTCTTTTGAAATACTGATGTTTCTACAAAATTCTCGTGTAGAGGCTATTCGATCTACAAATAGACATTGTTTTTATATAGACTATTAATAAACGCATTGCATTTAAAATAATGAAATCATGAAAAACGCTTCAAATATATATATTTCATCGTAATTGTAAAATGCTTAGTTGTACTTTGTACAATTAAACATACTGACGTTTATGAGCAGATGAGTCTGACTTATTTGGGTTATTCAAGTAGAACTGATTTAAAGCATGGGGCATTTCATCAGTTCCTTGCTTTGACGACATGAACTACTTCTTTCTTTTTATTTATTTCAAATATAGAAACATTTCATACTACTTTTAAGGAGCTAGCCACATTAAAATATCTGTTCGCTAGTTGATGATGAAAATTTACATATTTATTTCATTTTAAAAATATCGAAAAGTAATATTAAATGCGTGTAAAATAACGATATATGAAGAAATGAGATTGTTTGTTTATAAACCATATCAACATATGCATCAGTTGTAAATATTCATGTTGGATATTCAACTAACATTCTTTGCAAACATTTACAACATACGCCAAATATCATTTTTAAAGATATTTCTTGTTGAATATAAATAATATTGGTTGAACAATATTGTTAGAAGTGGGTCCATTTTTTGTTATGTTTTTTGTTATATGCTTTTGATGAGGGCGATTAATGCTTCAGTATGTATTTTTAACTTCAGATAGTTAAGAACAATGTTTGAAGTGCATTTTTTCAATGTTCATGTTATATATGAATATTTTAATTAAAATGATTATTAAATTAAGAACATTGCTGTATAAGTTTTTGTCCGTAAATCCCAAAAAGGCGATTTCTGTGTTTATTTTAATTTCAATATTCACTATTTTTATAAAGGATTGCAGTTTTGTTTATTACTCTTGGGTACAATTACATTCCCGAAATAAGTGGTCCATTCTTTCAGGTTATTTTCCAGATAACTGGACTGAAGGTATAATTATCCCATTGCATAAAAAGGTTGATAAAAACGATGTGAATAATTATAGAGGAATTACATTGGTTAGTTGTTTAGCGAAGCTTTTTACTACAGTCATAGACAAGCGAATTGAGCAGTTTTGTAATGAACACAACACTATTTAGAATGCGCAATACGGATTCCGTAAAGGTAGATCCACTGTTGATGTAATATTTGTACTTATGTCAATTGTACAAAAATATATTAGTGAAAACAAAAGGTTATATGCTATTTTCGTTAACATGATGAAATATTTTGATTCTATTTATAGAAATGGATTTTGGTTGAAATTATACAATTGTGGTGTACGTGGAAAACTTTTAAGAATTGTACGAGATATGTATCAGCATGTCAAATCTCGTGTTAAACTGTGTTCTAATTATTCTGATTACTTTGAATATGCAGTGGGCTTGCGTCAATGTAAAGTAATGTCACCTCCATTGTTTTCTATTTTTGTCGAAGATTTACAGTTGTTTTTACAAAAAGATACTGACTGTGGCCTAGTTTTAGATGATATTGTTTTGATACTTCTACTTTTTGCAGATGATATGGCCATTTTAGGTAAAACCCCATGTGAGGTACAACAACATTTAAATAGTTTAAAGTCATATTGTGATACCTGGGGACTCAAGGTAAATACTCCGAAGACTACAATTGTGGTTTTTCGTAAAAGGGGTGGATTATTAAGTAGTGAAAACTGGTCATACGATGGACAAAAAATAGAAGTTGTAAATGATTTTAACTATTAGGAACAATTTTTAATTACACTGGAAAATTTATTTTAAATCAGGAACACCTAGTTGGTAAAGCTTTGAAAGCAATAAACACTTTTTTATGCAAATATAAGGAGTTTGACTTAAGCCCTAAGACAATGTGTCAGTTATTTGATGCCTTTGTGAGTCCTATTTTGTATTATTCATGTGAAGTATAGGGTTATACTTAGTCAAAGGAACTTGAAAGAGTCCACCTTAAGTTTTGCAAGCGATTGTTAAAGGTTAAAATAAATACTCGTAATGCAATTAAATATAGTGAGTTGGCACGTTACCCATTGTTTATTAGTAGATATATTAGAATGATCAAATACTGGCTGAAAATTGCTAGCTCAAACAATATTATTATTGAAACTATTTATTCCCAATCTGTTATTGATAGTTATAACGGACATTTAAATTGGGCAACAAATATAAGAAAGTTGTTAGCTGATTATGGATTTGCATATGTATTTGATAATGTTAGCAGTATAAATCAGGATTTATTTTTGAATGAGTTAAAAACCCGTATTATAGACACCTTTAAACAAGAACCGATGTCAAAAATTGACAACAGCTCAATGTTGTGTCAGTATAAATTGTGTAAATCAACACATTAATACGAACCAATTTAGATATTTTATCAAAACGTCATCGCTTATACATGAGTAGATTAAGATTAAATGGACGTCCTCTCAGAATACAAACAGGAAGATATAATCGAATTCCACGAGAGGAAAGATATTGTACACTTTGTAATACTACAGATATAGAGGACGAATACCATTTTGTCATTATTTGCAATTGTTATACTGACATCACAAAAAATATATATTAGAAGATATTTCTGTGTGAAACCTTCTGTCTATAATTTACCCAGCTTTTAAATTCAACTAATAAATCAAATGTTTTTAATCTTTGTAAGTTTATTAAGGAATCTATGAATGTTAGAAATGCACTAACTTGCGTTTAATAATTAACGCACGGTTCATCCTCCGATTTCCTACTTTCGAAATATGCATTGATTAGAATGAATTGTATATTTATTTGACACTACGCTATGTCATGTTGATTGCATGTATTATATTGATATGTGTTGTAGACGATGTACTTGTGCAAGTCTTAAATAAAATGTTCTCTTCTGTTTCAACGTTTGCTTGGCAAAAATAACACAAACTACAAGCTTTCAACCACATGTTGTTAGCAATGTATTTGTTGGTACAACTCTAAATAAGAACTTATGTTGAAAGTTACGTAGATATTCATTAAGTGATGACTTAACATGAATTGTATATATCGTTCTCCAGCCTGTGTTTTCTTTTAACTTTAAACAGTTTTTCCATTTCAGTTCAGCACAGTTATCATTTATACTTTGTGTTTTTAACTGTATATTATATAGTGTTTTGTTTACTTGTTTGGTATTTTCTATAACGTCACAAAACATCTCTGTTATAGTAATTGTATTAATGCCTTTTTGTATGGAGTATTGATTTATATTCCTTTGGGGTCGCAGATGCTAGTAGTTTAGAAATTCACTAGATTTAATGTTATACAAATACTACATTCGCCAAAGGTATAGTACGATGGGTGTCCGGGAAGTTTGCGAAATTTCTATAATAAACGCTTAGTTTGCAGAATTTTGCTTCAAATTGTGTGTGTGTGTTTGTGTGTGCGTTCGTGCGTGCGTGCGAGCGTGTGTGTGTGTGTATTTCAGACATAGTGTTCCGCTGTCAGCATTATATGTAAGAAATAATATTTATGACGTTCGATATAACTGCATCTACGGTAACGAACTCGCGACGATATTTCGACGACTCCAAACTTTCCGCGAAATGAGCTGACGTTAGATGATTATCTTGATGTCATGCCCTGAAAATTTAAACATTGTCGTTATGGTCGTTGGCATAATGTTGTTTTTTTAGTAAATTCACTAGCAGAAAACAATCACAACATAACGTCGACTGCTGACGTCGAACTGTGCAGTGTTAAACAATTTTGGGTAGGTCTGAAGGAGACGCCGTATGACACCCTACACTTGATCAAATAATCATCAACGCTTCCATCCTGCGGCAAAACGTTTTTCTACAAATGACATGAAAGATTTCGCAAGGGACGATTGTCAGTTTGAGATGACGAAATGGCTGGGTGCCCCTCTGTTGTAACAACTTCGAATATTGATAGAGTGAGAGATCTCATTGATAAAGACAGGCGGAAAACAGTGCGCAGCATCGCAGATGATCTTGAAATATCAAGGACTACAGTGAACCAGACATTGACTGTGGAGTAAGGAATGTCGAACGTCAGCGCACGCTGAGTGCTTTACTTGTAATCTTCAAAGGAAAAGGAACGACGCGTGGCTTGTTCCGAGGCGTTTTTGCCGCATCGAATCTCCATTTTTTTATGTACAATACTGAGTTTTGGAGTGTTTAAATGATACAGTTCTCAACACTGTAGATTTTTTCATGCATTGAAGTTTAGTCAAAATAGTTTTGTGAACCATCCATAAAAAATGTTGCGTCATCCGCAAAGAAAATTGTTTACTTTCATGTTCAATTATTTGTATTCCCTTAATGTTATTATTAGTATTTATATAATTTGAAAGTAATTCTAAGAGCAGGTTATCAATCAAGTTATCATGAAAGAATATGAACAATATAGGAATATTTTCACCAAAACTATCGGACTTTTTGTCATTTTTTTTGACAAAATATAGCTATTTTATAGTAACAATACTTCATTATAAGGATGATATGGGATCATATTCTGGCCTGATCAGTCATACAGTTTGTGTTTTAATGTACAAATCATTTGCTAAACATAATCATGGGAATCAATTTGCTAGTGATACTTGCATGCCATGGCGTAAAAATAATTTGAGTATTTAAGTTTGATGCAAGCAAGGCGAGCGAGAAAAAAATCAATATATAGGTTTGCGATATACTGTTCACACACCAATTTCAGATGCGTGAATGACCAAATTTTTCAAAAATATAGGAACAATTTTTAAAATATAGGAAAATATATTAAATATAAGAGTTTTTCTTTATATAGAATTTCTTTCCAAAATATATGAAAATGTAGGAATGAAGGTATCGGTTGACAGCCTGCAAACGAAAAGCAAATAAGGAAAAAGACAGTGGGCAACCTTGCCGAAAACATTTTTCTTTTTAAAACTTGTAGAAAGATTGTCGTTGTTTATAATGGCACTGTTAATATCATTGTAAAATACCTTTATCCACTGTATTAATTGTGGTCCAAAGTGGAGGCAGTTAAGACAGTTCATAAGAAAGGTGTGGTTTAAGCTGTCAAGTGCTTTTTCAAAGTCTGCACAAAATAGAAGTCCATGTTTATTATTATTTTCAAGATATTGAGTTACATCGAAGATTATCCTAACATTTGTACCCAAATATCTTTTGTCATGAAGACTGTTATGACAGCAGATATTTAAATTGAGTTTTGATCGGAACCAGATAAATCTGTTCGGTTGTTGGAAGGGAACGGATAAGGTTTAAATTCATACTTATATAAAATGCATATGTTTAGAATATACATAAGCTAGGATTGGGCAGCAAAACATCATTTTTGATGACCCCACCATCAATGATGGGGGGGTCATATAGAGTTCACCCTGTCCGTGGGTACGTACGTACGTATGTATGTACGTGTGTACGTGTGTCCGTTTGTACGTATGCACGTTTGTTCAGATTCTTGTCCGGACAATTACTTTGTCCAGCAATGGAGGATTTTCAAATAACTTGGCAGAAATGTTAAGCATAATGAGACGGTGTGTCGCAGGCAGGAACCAGGTTTCTAGGTTCAAGGTCAGGTCACACTTAAAGGTCAATGGTCAAATATAATAATGTAAGCCCTCTATCCCTGTTCGGAGCATAATTTTGTCCAGCATGGAAGACATTTCAAATAACTTGGCCCAAGTGACGAGTATGGTGTGACGGTGTGTCGCAAGCAAGAACCAACTCCGTAGTTCCAACCATAGACCTTGTCCGGAGCATAATTTTGTCACGCATGGATAGAATTTCAAATAACTTGGTACACGTGTTGAGCATGGTAAGTCGGTGTGTCGCGCGCAGGAACCAGGTCCCTAGATCTAGGGTCAAGGTCACACTTAAAGGTCAATGGTCAAATATAAGAATTTAAACCTTCTATCACGGGAGAATAAATTTGTCTAGCATGGATGGAATTTCAAATAAAGTGTTGAGCATGGTCAGACAGTGTGTTGTGCAATTTGAACCAGGTGCCTAGGTCCAAGGTCAAGGTCAATTTAAAGAATTTAAGCTATATACCCTCTCCGGAGCATAATACTGTCCAACATGAAAGGAATTTCAAATAACTTTGCACAAATATTGAGATTGGTAAGACGGTGTATCGCGTGCAAGAACCAGATCCCTAGGTGCAAGGTTAAGGTCACATTAAAAGGTCAAATTGCAAATATTAGAATTTAAGCCTTCTATCCCTGTCCGGAGCATAATTTTGTATAGCATGTAAGGAATTTCAAAAGAATTGGCACAAGTGTAGGGCATGGTGAGACGCTGTGTCGCGCGCAACAATCAGGTCACTAGGTATAAGGTCAAGGTCACACTTAAAGGTCAAATGTCAAACATACAAACTTAAGCCATAGACAATCTCTTGAGCATGGTTGATTTTGTCTTACGATGGAAGGAATTTCAAATAACTTGGCACAAGTGTTGAGCATGGTGAGACGGTGTGTCGTGCACAAGAACCAGGTCCTTAGGTCCATGGTCACGGTCACACTTAAAGGTGAATGGTCATTTAAGCCATACATACTCTCTGAAGCATAATTATTCCAGCAGGGAAAGATTTTAAACTAAATTGGCCGAAGTGCTAAGCATGGTGTATCGGTGTGTTGTGCGCAATAACTAGGTCCCTTTGTATAATGTCAAGGTCACACTTATAGGTCAAAGGTAAAATATAATAATTTAAGCTATAGAACATGTCGGGAGCATAATGTTGTACAGCAGGGAAGGATTTTCTAACAACTTGGCATATGTGATAAGCATTATGCGGCGGTGTCGCATGTAAGAACCAGGTTGCTTGGTCTTATGTCATGGTCACACTTTAAGGTCAAGTATATGTATATATGTTACGATTCTTGTCCAGGCAATAACTCTGTCCAGCATTGAAGGATTTTCAAATAACTTGGCAGAAGTGATAACCATTATAAAGAGATTTTTGTGTTCCGCAAAACTAGGTTTAAGGTCAAGTTCAATTAAAGGTCAAAGGTCAAGTATAAGAATTAAGTCCATGGATTTTGTCTGGAGCATAATTTTGTCCGGCATGACAAATTTTCAAATAACTTGGCAGAAGTGGTAAGCATTATGAGACGGCATGTGGCGTTCAAAGAGCCAGGTTTGTAGCTGAAAGGTCAAGGTCATTAATCAAGGTCACAGTTCAATTTTCCAGAGCATAATATTGTCACACATGCATAGTTTTGCAGATAAATTTGCAGAAATGATCGCAATCACCAGATGACGTGTTGCATGCACGAACCTAACTGGTGAAGTAAGTCAATTACTTCCCTTAATTCAGGAGTGTGCAAAGCATAATTCAAAAAAGATAAAAGGCATTTTGTTCATTTTGCGCAGAATGATTTAAGATAGCAAGACTAAGTGAAGCATACAAGAATCATAACTCATATTTGCCTTAAAGTTTAATTACTACACCTTATTTAGTTTTTGTCAGGAATAAAACTATTTTGTGATATCCAAATTACTTCACACTATAAGATAATACATTAGCAGAAAGTACACTTTAAAAGAACAATGCACTTTTTGCAAAATTGTTTGTATGCATATAGAAAAAGAGGCGCTATGTATAAATGGCTGCATAGATGGGGGCATCCATGTCTGTGGACACATTTCTAGTTTAAATATGGACCAAAAAGCAACCGTCACAATTTTTACCATTATATACGAACTCCATAACACACTTATCCAGATTATAAACACGTTGTTATGTATACTGAATCAAAAAAGAAACATTCGTACATTACATGCCATATTGTCACGGACACGTAGGAGATGTACGCAAATAAATACAGGCGCTAATTGTTAAGTCGTTTTCCTTTACAAAATCGACCAGTAAATCCCATTAGACTCATACGACGAACGTACACAACAAACAGAAGAGTTCAGTCAAATCTATTCAAATGTGAAAATTTATATACATTCCAACTCAGCGAACGTTTCTTTGTGTTGATTCAGTATACATGCAAGCGTCAAAAGTTGTATCATTATATACCAAAACTATAATGCCCTTATCCACAGTTTACATACATTGTTATTTATATAACATAACCACCTCTGATATCAGTGTACTCTACCAGAGTCTAATGCACAATTAAATATATCGCACATCTGCTTTCATTTCGGACATACACATACACAACCTCAAAATTTTGATTCTGGTGTAGTATAAATAACAACAGTTAAATATATTTTAAAAACATAATCATAATATTACGATCAATAACACTGGAACACAGTATGAACATGTGATTGGCTTACTTTGCATGTATGCAATGATCATACATACTCAACTTTCCAGGACCCTTGCTTTGTTGATGCGTGTCCGCGTTACCGTGTTCAGTTTCTTCCTTAATCAGCAATTGCAAACGTTCTATGTCTGTGAAAATATGCAATTTACCAACATTGCATTATTGAATACCAATTGCCAATATGTGTTGTAGTAGTAGTAGTTCTAGTAGTGGTAGTAGTAGTAGTAGTAGGAGTAGTAGTTGTAGTAATAGTACTAAGTAGTAGTAGTAGTAGTAGTAGTAGTAGTAGTAGTAGTGGTAGTAGTAGTAGTAGTAGTTGTAGTAGTAGTAGCAGTAGTTGTAGTAGTAGTAGTAATAGTAGTAGTAGTAGTAGCAGTAGTAGAAGAAGTAGTAGTAGTAGTAGTGGTAATAGTAGTAGAAGTAGTAGTAGAAGTAGTAGTCGAAGTAGTAGTAGTAGTCCGCAGCAGTAGCAGTAGTAGTAGTAGTAGTAGTAGAAGTAGAAGGAGTAGGAGTAGGTATACTAGAAGAAGTAAAAGTAGTAGTAGTACTAGCAGTGGAAGCAGTAGTAGTAGTAGTAGTAGTAGTAGTAGTAGTAGTAGTAGTAGTAGTAGTAGTAGTGGTGGTGGTTGTAGTAGTAGTAGTAGTAGTAGTAGTAGTAGTAGTAGTAGTAGTAGTAGTAAAAAAGTAGTAGTAGTTGTAGTAGTAGTAGTAGTAGTAGTAGTGGTAGAAGAAGAAGTAGTAGAAGAAGAAGTAGTAGAAGTAGTAGAATAGAGTAGTAGTGGTAACAGTAGTAGTAACAAAAATTACTTTGTAAAGCATCCTTTATTATTTCTTCTGTACGTTCACTTCTGTTTGACATTTTGATTTCATGTTCTCTTTGCATCTAAGAACAAACATAAAACATGTTTTATAAGCACATATAAATTCGTCTTTGTGATTGAAATGTAAAACATAATTAAATACTTCTACTACTTCTGCATATGCTTTATCATAAACAACTTCTGGTACTATTAGCAAAATTAATATTTCTATTGATGATGCTGCTGCTATCATTTCTACTACTACTGCTACTACTACTACTTCTGCTACTACTTATACTTATACAACTACATGTTTTTCATTCTACTTCTAATACTACTATCGCTACTCATACTACTACTATTACTATTACTACTAATACTAATACTAATACTAATACTACTACCAATACTAATACTACTGCTATTACTATTACCACTATTAGTACTACTGCTACTATAATCATGTAGTTACCAACTCCTGTAACTACGTTACTGTTCGTTATAGGGTCAGGCATGGGCTGCTAATGGCTGACGATCACACTCCAACAAGTTGTTTATTCAGTGTTACATATCATGGTTTATTCGATTTTTGATTTTAACAATGTGTATATGAAGTAGCACAGCTCACATTTTTTATAGTATTATATAAAATTCTTCGTTTTTATTTAATATTCACATTGGCTACATTTCGTGTAAATGTTTCATATAATTTCGGACATCAGGATCATTGTTTTTTTATTTTGATAAATTAAAATTATAAGCAGTTTGATGCATCTTGATTTTTGGATAAATATATGGGTAAAGGCCGTTTGTTTTCTGTTTTCATGATATATTTTATTGCTCATAGTTCCAGACAGCAATGCTGTCATTGTAAAAAAAAATTGTTAGCAAATTAAAACTATTAAAAGTACATTTTTACTTTTGCAATAGATGACACAAATAAACGAAGTGTATGTTTACTTTGTTATTTCCTTTTTTCAGTTGAATCCAGCTTACATGTACATATATGATACTGCAAGCAATAACATCTTAGTCTAGCCTGGGACAAGTGACTGCCGTTTCTATTTGGCTTTGATGTTTGCGTGTTGCGTGTAAATTTCAATTTAAAAGTTCAAAATATTAATCGATTTAATTTTGACAGTACTGTAACTTAAAACCTGTCAACAACGCGTTATAACAGATAAACAAGTAAGTCGTCTACGGCACATGGACATCAAAATATTAAATTTAGTATTTGATTCACGTTTCGTAGAATAAACAATTTTTTATGTTCTGTTTGCATACGTACACGTAGTAATGCTCGTTTAAGTTTAATATTAAACTTCTTTTTCAATTATATTAATTATAAATATTAAACATATACAACCAGGCTATGTAATCTGGCGTTTACACTACGTATTACGGCTTCTTCATGAGATGCAAGACGATGATCTGTGGTTTGTACTATATAATTGCTAGGTCTCGAAATCTTGTCAACAGGAAGGGATGTAGCTGATATTTGTATTTACTTCATTTCATCGTGCCTCAGAAAGTTGCAATTTTGTTGTTCTTGTGAACATTAAACCATTGAGTAATTACATTGTAATTTAATTGAATTAATATTATCTTGTATTACTGTTTAATTTTAATTGCAAATCGATAAGATTACATTTTATTTACAAGTGCGTGTTTTGTGATAAATCTGAGCAAAGGATGAGGTTTGGCATGCCTATAAACCGTTTAAAACCCCCAATGCTTTGCATTTACCGTTCCAAGGCGCTGACACCAGTTTTAATCATGTTTATGTTTTGTGTTGGTTGTATGTATTGTCCTGTATTGTATAGGCGATTGGTCACTTGCCTCCGATAACTAGCAATTGGTCACTTGCCTCGGATAACTAGCGGATGGAGGTGTCTCAAGTTTCATTATTCCTATATTTGCATTTAATTTGTTTCATGTTTATTTGAGGGAAACGATGTTAATATAGTACTTTTGTATTGTTGTTCAAAACACATATATCAAATGAATACCTCCTAAAGACATACATACTTAGGTATAAACACGATATTTAATATTATTTCATTCATGTTAATAAATAAAATGCGTATTTACATTCTTAGGTAAATACGTTTATAATCGATTTATAATTATGCCCCCAATCGAATTTGGCGGGGTATATTGGTTTGCTAATATTGGTCGGTACAACACTTTCGTTGCCGCTCTCTAAGTCCAACAGTTTTGTTCCGATCTTCACCAAACCTCATGAACATGTTTGTAAAAATAATATATCGTTTCAATAACCAGCAAATTCACTCAAAAAATGTAGTTATGTTCCTCGAATTATCTGAAATTGTCCTATATATCCGTTATTACTCTCGAAGTTCAACAGTTTTATTCAGATCGCCACAAAAATATATACTTTATTTCAGGTTCTTTTTTTTAGCCCAGAGTGGGAGCAGAACTGTTTTACAGACAGCTCTTGTTTAAAGAATAGTCTAATAATAGCAGTGCCAGAGATGTAGTTAGTTAAGCTAGGTCTTCGTCATAAGTTTTACTAGACAAATAGATTAAAAAATTTACCAAGAAAATAATTAAGGTTTGAATTTAATTATGGTTGCGTGATGCGAAATTATTAACGCAGTGGTCAAACTGGCAATTCCATGATGCGCGCAAGAACGCACCCAAAACACTCCTTATATTTACATTTATATTTGGGATGATTTCATAGCATCCATTTATATTGTTATTGTTTGACATGCATTTTATTGCCATTCTAAGAGACGTATCACGCTCAGCAGTTTTCTTATCGGAACCGAACTACACAAAATAGAATGCAAACTACATGTACAATTCATAAAATAGTTACCTACAAAAATGTAATTTTCTCCTTCTTTTAGATTTATTTTGGTGTGACAAATGAAATTAAATGTAAGTCATAAAATTTTTATTTTCCTTGCATAAATCATATCGCTATAAAACTAAAAAAGTAACTAAATAGATGCAAAAATACATTCGACATCAAGAACAACTGCTAAATCGGCAAGTATAGCAAACTTGCGCAAACTATTATTAATGGTTTAGAATGTTTAGTATACAATAATAGATGCTTTGTTAGTAAGACTACAGTAAATCCACGTCATAAATACTTCTGTACCACAGGTGAGTTCTGACACTTTAAAATCGCATAATTCCTGGGGTTAGAGTTTAACAGATCCTGGATAATCATGTTTAATTATCAACGCAACAGATGGAAACTTAAGTGGATTTAAATTCTTTAAATCCATACCAGACACCCAACATTTTACTCGGCGAGAAACATTTCAAACCAATCCACGACTGACAGCACTCAGCAAATGATGACGTGTAAGCTAGGTCATCGACCAATAGCATCCACACGGGCGTATATGCTGTTTGCTTTGCCTGGGCATAACTTGTCTTAGAAATTATATCATTTTAATATTAATCTCACACTGCATTTTGTTTTCTTATTGCACAAGTTAAAAAATCAATCATAATTAACTGTGATATAAATGCACAATACATTTGACGCTATACATGCATCTAGCAAATGGACGCATCAATGTGAAATCAAATACATTGTAAAGCTTCGTTTGTGAACCGATGTTACGTCATGAAGATTTACTATGGTCACTTCTAAGAAAAGTAATGTTTAGCTAAAATACCATAACATGTACACATTACTGGCTTTGTTTCATAATAACATTCGTAGACCTGGCATGATAAAATCCTATCAAGCAAAAGTAAAATAAATGTCGAATTGATTATTGTAGAAGTAAAACTGGAACGAAATGTGCATGTATATTATTTATAAAAATATTTAATCAAACGTTAACAATAAATGCAAAACAAGAGTAAAATTTAACAGTATAAGACATATAAGTTCATGTAAATATTCATGTCGTAATATAATTTGCATACAAATAGGACACACACATATTACTTCACCGGTCAAAAGGCATTGCGTTCATACTATTATGAATGCATGTATACCCCTTCCCATTTAAAAAGCCTATGCAATGTTAATACAAGAATATGCGCTATATCGAATATAAGAGTATCATATATCTTCAGCACGTTTTGTCAATAACATCGATTAAAAAAATTAAGCCTGTATTCAATAAATGTGTAAACTGTTAAAAACAATTAAGTCCAGGTCCGCCTTGCGATCGTGAGGTCGTGACATCGATCCCTATTCGGGGGCGTTCGAATCACTTTTCTCAATAGACACCAAGTGCTGGTGATACAAGGTTAAGGTCAGAATTCCATGAGCGAACGTACACAGATCTGTATTTGTTGATTGGTGTGTACTCAATCAGACGCACTATCACGTTCTTGTACGCTGGTAAATATACTACGACTACTACAACTACAACAACTAATTACTAGTATATATATTTTTCGTTTTCAAAAATGCAATATGGTTGTGGTTTATTTACTAACCTGTTGCAACTTTGCTGCAAGTTTTTCTTGAGTGGTGGATAAGATTTGAATAGTTTCTTCTGTGTGCATCTGCTGTGCTTCCAGATCTGGGAGATAATGGTTTATCCCGACCATAGCATCTTTAATTGCGTCTTCCTTGTGTTGTGGTGTTAAGTTAAAGTTTTCATGTTTCAACTGCAAACATGAAACATTAGCTACACAAAGTAACCTGCTTTATATATTCACTTGGATGCTTTCCACTTTTTTGAAAATATATTAATTTCATTGTACCATTACGATTAGCGGGATCATGTAAAAACACTATATATATTGATTACTTTACATAGGTTGGTCTGTAATACGAAATAAAAAAACAACATATTTTGCATTGTAATGTGAACGCTATTATTGTTGTGTACTGTAGATTATTACGCTGTATAGTCCGACAACATTTGCCTGGCACTCATATTTTTCCGGAATGTTTCGTAAATTTTTGTCGTTGTACTCGAGTACGTATTGTAAACGTTGCGCTCGTTAGATAACGTTGTGTCGCTATCTAGGCTTGACAATAGCCGTAAGCCTCTGTCATACATTACCGATTATTACTGCCGTTCTTGAGCTGACAGCGTACCCAATAATAAAAGCATTTCCTTGGGATACAGGTTCTGGAAATTACACTTCCAAAAGACCGTTGGTTTCTGCCAATGGTCTAAAACCCTGGCGCTGCTAGAATAGTTACAGTTGAACACCGCTATTTTGAAGTTGTTCGGACCGACAAAAATAGTTCGAAATAGGAAAGTTTAAAATAGTGATGTTCCAACCTCATCACATAAATTTGACTGGTTCCACGCATAGCTCAAATCAAATCCATGTCGTCAAAACAAGCAACGTTATAATGATCGATTTAAGTCTTCGACAATATTCATTATGGTTTCAACTTTTAATTAGTTATTTTCATTTCCCTTTATCATCATTGTTCGCAAACGATAAATAAACGTCCAACTTTGTAGAAAATTGCACTGAGTTGTATTACACAAGTAAACGTTAATTAATACAAACACATAATATTTTCAGATTAGGAAGGATTGTACTTGTGACGGCAGTGGTTACTGTTACCTGATAGGGGACGTAACCACTGCGAGGAGTTTGGCGATGTTCTCCATTGTTCTCCATTGTACTAATAAATGTTATACTTTTGAAAATTGCGCAAGCGGTTAAATAACTCCGTGGGATTGTACGATGTTCACATGTATAATTAAGGTTTGTAAATAGCATTGGCAAGATTGTAAATTTGTCATCATTCTTTGCTACTCACAATTATAATTATATCGTATATCCACGTAATGCTGATTATTTACCCACGCGTCAGTCATCACTTGGTAAACCCCAAAACAATGGAAGTTGCGAAAACTTAATCGAGCGACCACTGCCAAGTCATCACACCTTTGATAGACAGCATGGGCTAGGTACGACTTCGAAATAAACACTCATGATATCATGTGAAAAACGTAGTTGGGACCGGAATAATAGTTCGAAATAGAGATGAATTCGAAACAGGCAACTTCGAATTAATGATTGGTATTTTAGTTAAATAACGAAGTACAACATTCGGGACCAAAAAAATAATTCGAAATAGAGAGATTAATTCGAATTAACGGTGTTGGAACTCGCGATGTTCAACTGTACATCCTGATAATGCAACTGGAGCTTCACTTTGTTTGTTTATATTTGATATACAGTTTGTTTGTTCAGTAATTTAATTTATAGTTAATTATAATTAATATTTGACAATGTAAAATTTAAATTGAGATACGTTGACGTCATGCATCAAAATAAGGTTTTTAGTCGTGGTAATAATTTTGGGAAAATATTCTTGAATTAATGTTGCATTTCTGATGTACACATACATAAAATATGTTTACCTTTGACAAAACAGGTGATTATACCTGTTTCGTTTTAAATTTCTATCGAAAACTTGAGTACCGCTTATTAAATGATTGCCTCATCAGGAAGTTCTACTTTGAAAATCATTGTATACTCTTAGAAAAAGTGATTAATCTGACAGTATTTCAGCCATATCATGGCGGTCAGTTAACCTACCCACACTGTTCGTGGGCAAGCTTAGCCGATCTAAGCGGTTTACCAGTACTAAATGCACATACTAATGACAGTAACTGACAACTGCCCTACTTGAATTAGAGGTAGGGGGAGAATGGCCTAAGAAATAATTTCATGACCAATCCCCACACAATTTATGTGGCCGGGGTTCGAACGCACAATCCCCGGATTGACAGTTCAGCGCTCTACCAACTGAGCTAGCCGGGCCCGGCATAACGTGTGGGACAGTGTGTAACAATGTGGACAAGTAGTATGCGCTGAAAATAAAAGAACATTATAGCAACTGTGTTGAGTTACCAGTGAGAAAACAACGATACAATGGCGGCAATTGTTTGTTGTTGACAGTTGTTACGATCTATATACAAAAATATACCCAATGATTTAAAGGAATGTTGTCGTGTCAAAAATTGACTGTGATTGAACAAATAATGTTCATAAGGCTGTGGATTATAGTGCTACAGTATAAAATAATCAATCCATTTTGAGTGAAATAGAATCATTTGTATTAAATTTAGTCAATAATACAAACTATTAATGTAAATGAATCCTATCTGAATGTAAAACAATTACTATTTCCGAAGTAGGACCATTTGTAAGTGTTATTTAATCGAATTATTTATGCGGAGTATTACATAAGCTTTTCGGGGACATCCTATAAATATATCATATTTAAACTGAAACTGAAACTGGTTTATTTGATTAAACGCCTGTTACTATGAAATAAACATATTCAATGGCGTTTTACAAAAACAAAGCTATAAGTAAATAAAATATATCATAATAGTTCGTAATTATTATAAAAGAAAGGCATTAGCTGCAAAAAACAATATAAAACATTCAACGCAAGTAAACACTTAAGATTTTGAAGACATAAAACATAAAACACGCATAAAACATAAAACACCTTTGCCTTTAAGAGTATGTTTCAGTTACGCAAATAGTGAATAAAAATTGCGGAAAAAGTATGTTTTCAAATCTTTTTTAAACTTATCTAAGGAATTTGACTGTCGTAGTTCTGGCGGCAAATCGTTCCATAATCTTGGACCAGCGGTGCTAAAACTTCTATCACTAAATGTTCTCCTCTTATTGAATGGCACAACGTAAGAGTTCTCTGCAGTATTCGACGATCGAAGACCACGCCTGCAAGGAGTTTGTTTGGTAAGCAGTTCCAACAGGTAGTCGGGAGCCTCATTTGCAGAGCACTTGTACATGAATGTAAGTAATTTGAATGATATTCTAGCTTTTATCGGCAACCAGTGTAAATCGTATAGAGCCTGTTTTGAGCTTTCATATTTTCCACGTTCTAAAACAAGTTTAGCGCACATATTTTGTATTCGCTGCATCTTCTGAATCTCAGTCTCAGCAACACCGTATAAAATTACATTACAGTAGTCAAGGTGGGATAAAACTAGAGACACAACTAGGATTTCGGTTGCCGGTCTGGTTAGGTATTTGCGGATACTTTTGATTCTAAAATAATTTAGCATAGCCGAGCGACACTTCATTGCAACGTGCTTTCTGAAGCTGAGAGTCTCATCTAAGAACGCTCCAAGATAACGAATTGTAGTATCTCGATGAATTTTGTCTCCTGCAATGTTGATTTCTGTTGTTGTTATTTTTTGAAGTTGTTGACGGCTACCAAACGTAATAAATTCAGTTTTTGAGGCGTTCATTTTTAACTTATTTTTATTCATCCAATTATTGATTGTAACAGAACATTTCTCAAGATCCGTTATTGCATTTCGTTCGTGAGGTTCAGACGGTTTGAATGATGTTTTTGCAATATGATCATCAGCGAAACCAAACACGGAGATATTCGATGGAATTATATCAAATAGTGTTCCCGCATAGGCAAGATACAGCCAAGGACCAAGGCAGCTGCCCTGAGGAACGCTGCATTGTAGTGGCCGCGCGTTGGAAATGCCATTGTTGACTCGAACACTGCAGGTTCTGTCTCTCAGGTAGGAGTCCATCCAGTCGAGTGTCGTTTCATGCAAACCGTACTGGGATCGGAGAACATCGAGCAATATGTCGTGGTCAACCGTGTCAAAGGCAGCACTCAAGTCTATGGCAATCATGGCTGTTACTTCCTGCTTCTCCATGCCTGCCAACAAATCATTTACCAGCCTGAGAAGAGCCGATTCACAGGAATGGTTTCGTCGGTACGCAGATTGGTTCTTTGGGAGAAGACTGTAGGCATCGGCGTGAGTATTTAATTGCAACAACACCGCCTTCTCGATCAGCTTGGAGAAGAAAGCTAAATTGCTTACAGGTCTGTAATTAGCAAGTTCAAGGTCGAGACCGGCCTTTTTCAGAAGTGGTCGTACGATAGCATGCTTAAAAGAGCAAGGAAATACGCCTTGACGCAACGACAAGTTTACCATGTTGGTAATGAGCGGTAGAATGTCATCAAGATATGTTTTAAGAATGGGTGTGGGCAAAATGTCAATTTCACAAGATGTAGTATTCATTTTAACTATAAGCTTCCGTACCTCATCCTGACTTAAATCCTCAAACTTTTCTAAAATAGGAACGTCCTTGTGAGTTGGTATAAACTTTTCAAATTCACACAAAGAATCACGAATTTTCTGAATTTTGTTTTGAAAAAAGTCTGCAAATTGCTCAGATAGGTCAATGTCAGATTCACAAGTCGGGAGTGGGTTGGTAGACTTAGTTCCAGTTAATTCCGAGACCAATGTATACAACTTCTTAGTATCACCTTTAGCACCGGATATTTTATCGTTCAATGTTAACCTTTTCTCGCGCTTCAATTCATTGGCATATTCAGTCCGCAAAGATTTAAACCTTTCATGATTTTCTACCGTGTTATACTGCAACCACTGCTTTTCTGCTTTTCTTACAGAACACTTAAGTCGATAAATATTTTCGCTGAACCATGGCTTTGGCGCTCTACAAATTTTCACAATTCCTCTACTAGGCGCATGTCTATCGATGGTGGTTTCGA
Source organism: Congeria kusceri (assembly GCA_027627225.1). Lineage (NCBI taxonomy): Eukaryota > Metazoa > Mollusca > Bivalvia > Myida > Dreissenidae > Congeria > Congeria kusceri. Next base: position 61,295,546 of record CM051026.1, on the reverse strand, counting down.
TTTTGGATCTTAAACGATCGACGAATTCGTTGACATTTTCCGAATCGATAGAAATGTTTCTTAAATCATATGAAAAAGCCTGTACATCGATGTTTCTGAAGTCTCGTTTTTGCACAGATTTTCGTATAATGTTTTCTTTGTCGATACCGAGGACAAATTTTATCACAAAATGATCTGACATCAACGGCCCTTTTTCGCATTTCGACACTTTGACACCGTTTGCCGCTTCCGTAATAACTAAGTCTAATGTATGTCCACGAATATGAGTGCAGAAATCCACGTGCTGTTCTAGACCCAATGCGCTGATATAATCGATAAAATCGGACGTATTGCTGTTATCAATGTGGATGTTAAAATCACCAGAGATCAAAATGTTTGAGTACACCGGGAGAATTTCTTCTGAGAAAACACAAAAGTCACTGACAAACTGACTAATCGTTGCTACTGATGGGGGTCTGTACACGCCAACGATGTGTAAAGTGATGTTTCTGAACATTAATTTCCATATGCCATACTCAAAACTACGCTTCATCCCATGTTTGATTTTTACGATATTTATGTTACTTCTACATACCACTGCTAAACCACCACCAATTTTGTTCTGTCTATTTGCGACACTTATTTTGTAGCCTTTTTGGTTTAGGTCTGAACATTCGTATTGGTGTTGTTTTTCGTCAGAATACCATGTTTCAGACAATAGTGCAAAGTCAATTTTGTTTTCTCTGAGGTATTGGCCAATATATACATCTTTATTCACAATCGACCGACAGTTCAAATGTATACCGTTAATTTGTTCATGATGTTGATTGACAAAAGCAAAAGCAAAAGTTTTTGGATAGACGAGGTTTTGATAATTAGGACCGTTAGGTTTCACCAGCACTTTCAGTCTTCCTCCTCGCTTACCTCTCTGTCGTTTCTTGCTCCGGGCGATATTGAGATCACAAATGATTTTGTATAACTGAGGGTCTAAATAATTTAATCCTTTATTGTTGGCGACGCGGTGACCGATGTTCACTAACACATCTTTAGTGTATGTCCGTATACTTTTTATATCCGAATTTTGTAAATTTTGGGAAAATTCATTTGTTTCTTGCAATATGAACCTTTCTACTATTGTCACAATAACAGCACAAACACACAACACAAACGAAACAATGTTTATTTTAGTCACACCATTTAAATCCATCCTTATTACACAGTAATCCAGTTATGATCGAGAAAACAAGCAACACAAAAAGCACGTCTGCCGCATACGGCGACTAGTAGAAGTCTTACTGGTCTTGGTCCAATTCAATTCCATAAAATTAACGCGAAATATATATAACTGTAACTGAACAGAACAAAACAGAACAAGACTTTTATTTGCACCCAAGTATATAACATATACAATTAGGGCAATGCTAAAAAAGCACAATTTTTTGTAAATTAGTAACATAAGTATGATATTTTTAATGTCTTTTCACTGCAAATCGGCACGAGGCAAGGGGACAAAGGAAATTCAGCGGTTTGTTTTGTTCAACTGTTTTTAGTTCCACTGGCCAAGGTCACAGAGCTTATGGCATGGCGCTTCTTCAGACGTGTTTAAGAGCGTGCGTTCGTGCGTTTGTCCGTCCGTGCGTGTGTACACTGTTTTTCTTTAACTGACATTTCCTCTGAAACCGTTACGCCAACTTTGACGAAATTTTACAGAAATCTGTATTGGGTGGTTCTCTGCCAAACTTGCTTTAATGGTTGCAGCCCGTTGTAAAACAACATGACCGGCATGGTGCAGAGCCATTTTCCCTTACATTACTTCTTTTTTGTAACATTGTAACATATAGTTATATGAATAATTGTGAAAATCTTCATGTCAGTAAGCTGGTTTTCTACCAAAACACTTTGGATTATATCCTACCACTAAATGATTTTTTTTTCATTAGAATATACAAGAGTCGGTTGTACTTAAGATTCATACGACTCTTCATCTTTGTTTGACCCCTGCATGTACACATTTTAACGCACACCTTTATCCACAAAAATGTGTGACGTCACAAACACGTTTTTTTAACGGTATTTTACACTTAATCTATTGATGAAAATAAGACACAACTCAATCAAATGTCCAATTTTAATGAGATACGATGGAACTATACCATTACGCACACACATGTACGTACCTAAAATTATAAATGCATTGTATTTGTTAAACACTACTCAATGCAGTAAAAAAGCAATATGGAACATGTACAGTGACAGCTTTGGGTATGCATTTAATGATCTCAACTTTATTATTTTTTTGTGATTTCTGATTAATTTAACAAACCAATGAACATGACAGAATATGAATTTCAACTTAAGATTAAGATTATTTTTTCTAGATCTTTAGTCTCGCGATTTTATGTGATTTTCTAAATCTCCATTTGCCTATGTTATGGAAATCATGTTTTCAACACAGCATAAGAAATAAATACTTGAAAACTTGAAACAGAATATTACAACCATGATCGTCCGGTTGTTGGACCCGAATACATACATCAGTTGCAAAAATTGAATATGTTTTCTTATTTATATCTCGTTTTCTTTTTATAAGCTCTTCTTAAATATCAAATGCTGTGAATAAGCCCATATATAGGCTAATAGGCTGATGTAGCAACGGCTTGATAAAATGTTTATGTTGCACATATTCTAACAAGTTCAAGAATTGATTAGAGTTTGAAAAGTAAATTGTCCTGTGGGGTATACTACTCCTTTAGAAAATAAATAAATCGTGATACAAAAGAATAACAAATCATATCACGGTTACACTCTTAAAATGTGCTAATGTAGTAGACAATGTTATTTTTTCAGTCTCTGGGGACATGTAATTATGTCAACTGTTCATTGCTATTTAATTGGATCAGTGACTAAATTAATACTTAAGTTGTTTGATCAATGAGTTAAATAACATACGACAAACTAAAGTGTTTAACACTGGTGGTATATTTGTTAGTTTGGTTAAATGTTTAACCCTTGTGCTTATAGTTACCATACTAAGTTGCATTATAGAAGCAATTTATTACATACTGACTTATTTAGATAAAAATGGACACACTTTTATGACGTATTTATTGTTGTGACGAATTCAGATTGCGTAATGTATGCGACTTTGTCCATTTTTGTGAGTGGATGAGAGTGGCTGCACTGGGTAGATATTACAGTTATTTTAAAAGTAATTGGTAATACCCTGTTGCCGAAAACTGCGAAAAATTTATATAATTGACGGTTAAGTTATTACACTGGATATTTATACATGTATTAAAAGGTAAGATGTTTCAACGTCGATCAAACATTTTAGTTAAGAACGTAGGCCTAGATTTAATAAACCAACCCAAAATTTTTTAAAGCACTGTTCAGCAACTCATCTGTAAGTCTTCTAGTTTAATTTGACCCCTTGACTGTTGAGTCTGTTTCAGATTTTGCTTAGTTAACACAGTTCACAACACATTTTCTATTTCCCACCTAGCTATGCTTGTAAGTCCTGGGAGAACATTGATATAATTTACATATGGACAATGGTTTGTGAGGTGGGTTGTCCTATACTGAAGGGCGCCGCGCGATTTATATATGTTTCGCCTATCGTGGTCTACCACCGGCAGATGACCGGACGGCGCTCGTGCGTTAAGTATGTGAATCGGACGGTCGATGCGCAGGATTGTGAATGACTGCAACTAAAATGTATTAAAAAAAACATCAAGGCAATGCAAGTCGGCCGGTCGCCGCCCGACAAATCTGGGGCCACCCGATGCCTGTACAGGCATAGCCCGATAACATGGCGATAACCGATCATCACATTGTTCCTTTCCTGACGACTGCAAGATGCCCGCACGGTCAACGACAACATCGGACGATGCTTTTGAAGTATAAAAATCGTGCGGCCACCGCCCGATCAAAGAAAATGTCGTCCGATGATCGGACGGTGGCCGACGTGTATTTAACCTAGCCGAAAAAATTCGCCCGGTCGCCTTATACGTTTAAGTATTCCTTAAACTTCGACGCGCGGGGGGTGGGGGGGGGGAAGAGGGGGGTCCGATGAGCAAAGTTTTCATCTGCCACCGCCAGACAGCAACTGCTGCCAGGCGGGCACCGTTCGATTTTGCCCGATTTTGGGTAAAACAGACGCAGTCCAGCGGCAGTTTCTTATGTGTGACTGGGACACTACACGACTCTGCAAGCTTTGCCGTGTAAACTTTTCTTCAACTCGTCGGATGAATTCACAAAGACACTAACCTATTATTTTCTATATTTTGATTCCTTACAAAATAATGTTCCTGTAACCTCAGTTTTTTTTTTTCATAAAATAATGAAACGCATGAGTTCGAATAAAGACTTCTGTACTAGCACGTATATAATTAATAATAACCGGTAAACAGTGACAGTTCATTCACTGAATTATTTGACTCAACTCCGCCCTAAGATTATAAATAATATACAAATATTTAAGAATCATATAAACACATAAAAAACACATGAAATAAATAAATATTCTTGGACAATAAAACATACACATTTCTCATTCCAATTTAATTTATACAATTATACAATATTTTTAATTGACCTTGAATGTCCTTGTGTGCCAAATCCATTATTTTAACATAAAAAGGACGATAGCTTTACACACAATACTGTGTAATTTTACATTTCTAGAAAAAAAACAATTACAGAGTATATGCCACTCGTTGGCCACTCTCTCCGAAAACCGCTCTTTCCATGCGAGGTGCTTGTGCTATAACAATATTACATTATTAGATATGTGAAAAGGATTTAATTGCAGTAGTGTTCTGACAGCCAGATTTTACATTAACAAGTCAAAGTTTAACAATTTAAGGAAGCCGAAAAGCAAACAAAAAATAAACTCATCTATAACCAAAACGACAAAGAAATAATACACTAAGCACATATCTTAATATCTGATGTTCCAATAGTAATTACCATAAACTAAGCCGGGCACGGCTAGCTCAATTGGTAGAACGCTGGACCAGGAATCGTGAGTTCGAACACCAGCCCGGCTACATAAGTTGTGTTGGGATTGGTCATGAAATTATTTCTGCGGCCATTCTCCCCCTACCTCTGATTCAAGTAGGGCAGTTGTCAATTACTGACCTAGGTATGTGCACTTAGTACTGGTAAACCGCTTAGATCGGCCAAGCATGCCCAGGAAAAGTGTGAGTAGGTTAACTGACCGCCGTGATATGACTGAACAACTGTTATAAACGGCGAAACATCCAAACAAACAAACAAACAAACCATATATTGAAACTATTCTACGATGTTAAAGATATTCTACGATTCTTTCAGTAAAAATTTTCTCCGAACCAAAACTGGCAGCCCGCTCCACAAAATACGAATTTTACAACACAAAGCTTTTTTACACCGTTCCAACTCACTAGTATATAGCGAGGTTACACTCTACCAACAATGTAACGCATAGTAACTTTCCTTTTATAGTGTATCATTTTCTTCTGTCACTCCTTACTTTATAAGACGGTCGAGCGCTACCGACAATAGTACATCTTTTTTTTTGTTCAATGCAACGTGCTATGTATCATTTCATAACAGTTGTATCTCATTCTGTAATTTTTGGAAGTGTTAAGCTCACAGCTCAATTGGACATATGCAAATGCTAAACTACAATCGAGACACACGTACAGAGTAATATGAATAACTTAACTTTTTATTCCGTTGACATAGTCCTTTTTAGCATGATGTGTCTATTTTTATATTTCAGTTTTAAGTGGCTACGTGATGTAATGGCACTATCAGTTGAACTTTAAAGCAACAATGAACTTTGCATAATTTAGACTGTGATGTCGTTTACAAATGGTATGGCAATTATCCCTTTGATCCCCGAGGAAACAAGGAATCATTTGTATATGCACATATATTGTATTCATATTGTATGTACGTGAGGTGGCTGTTAAAAATAAACTTTTCCAAACTTATATATATTTTTTAATACCAGGATTGTTTATACCGAATAGATGGTGGGGCTTTAATAACCAATAATAGAGATTGACAATGACAGTCACATATAGATTGTTTTTGACTAATAAGTAAAGTATAAACATTTGACACGTTAGAAAGTCTAAAATATTATTTCACGTACCCTTCGAAGTACGGAAAGTTGATGTTCAATCTCTTGGTTACAGACTGGAAACTTGAAGGCTAACTCTACCAAGCATGCTTTTGTATGGCAGAACACATCTTGCATCACATCATTTGATATTGTCAACGTACCGGAGTGGAATACTTCATTTCGTATCTTGCGAACCTTAAAACAGATGCTATGATTCATTGCGCATAGACCAACTTGCACTGATAGCAATAGTGGCGTCTCCACATACTACACCTCATTCAAAATAACACAAGTTTGATGACACCAATACTGCTCACAACGCGGAACCAGAGGACATACTGTGCATATGGTACAGTCGATTTATTCCGAATAATCAGACCAAAATGAAATCCGTTCAGATAAAAATTGTTGCTTAGACAAGATGTTGTTAATGTTATTTTGCGTTAGTAATCTACGTACATATAATCACGACTGAGGTTTAATCGAATGTACCATGTTTAATATATATATTCTTTAAATTATCAATACAATGAGGCAGCTAAGTGTCTATTATTCCTAAACCTGGCTATTTAAATGTTGTGCACCCACTGGACTCATATCCGTGAGCATGTTGTATATTTTATCAAACCTACTAATTTTATTCTAATTTCAACCTGACTGTGCGTGTTATAATGCTCATAGAAAACTCGTTTTGTATGTACCTCATGTAGATATCCAATGCTTGTGTTAAGCAATGCGTTGATATCTCTGTAGTTAAAGCATATTTGAACAAGAGCAGTGATGTCTGCAGCGATTATACTTTTCGTATTCTTGTAACCCTCCGATGTGATGTAGCATTTCATCTGTTCCCATGGAATTGTGGACCACAATTTACTGTCAGTGTTGGACCAGTTTGGATCATTCGAAGTATGAGCTAACTTTATCATGTCATATAGTACGCCACAAGCCTCTTTTTCAAGACAGGCCTGCTTAGAGTTTCCTTTGCAGTCACACCTGTTGTACTTGCATTCACTTCTTTTGTGAAATGGTTTCAAGGTCTTGATGTCGCATTGATTGCACGTGTAATCTGCTATGTTGCATTTTTGTAAAACATGTTGAATATTATTGGCACTATGTGTATGGCAAGAATATTCCACTAGTTGAACAATTCCATCTTTTACACATTGGATGGCCAAACAAGCCTTGACCCAGTTTCTGAATTCTATGTCGGAAAGCCTATCCATTATTGAGATCTGGAACAAAAAGAATATATTCGTAAACGAATAGAGGTCAAATTTTACGAAAACACGTTCAGTAATGATATGTATAAATAATATTAGTTAATATTTTTTTATAAAATAATTAAATTATGAGGTAATTTAGCATATAGAGAATAATAAAAGCGAATAACGCAAACAAGTATCATTGTGAAAATAATCTTTTTTTACATACACAATAAATTATAAATATAAAAGTTAAAAACAATTGGTGAGTTGCGCTTTTAACTTATATACAGTATTTTCTCCAGTATAGAACTATATTTTGGGCTGTTTGGGTTTGGAAAACCTGTTGTAATTACCAAACATATCACGATAGAGTTTATACGTTACTTAGATGCATAAAATATCGTCAATAATAAACAATAATAGTATTATTGTGTATACGAACAATTGGACGTTTAACTATCGTTAAAAACCGCAATTTAAACCAGGGATATATGTATTGACGACATAACAAATTGTAAAGACATGGACAATAATTTACCGTTGAAATAGATAGAACAGACATCATAATTTGTAGAAACGTTGTGCCTCCGTCATTTTGAACATTGGTTTTTACCGACATTGACGGTTTAACTATATAAACATGTTCAAGATGTGAAGCTTAACAAGATTACTATGATTCACTTAACATAGATTCATTCAGCCGCAGTTATACATAATTGATACATGTAAACACAGGTTTCGCTTGCGTTTTTATTTCAAAAAGAATGTAAAGCTTATTTATTCCACCACGGTCCGGCATACTATATTCGATGCATCAAAGAGTTGGTATTAACATTAAAACAAGTTTACGGTGTAATACAAGAGAAGTAGAATACCTTTGCACCGATATGATTTACTCTGACGTATAAAACAATTGCCAGTTAAATGTATGGCTTTTGTCTTTAACAAGTTTGACAGCGATCACATAATCGAATGTGTGTGGATAAATAACATAAAATAAAATGTCATCGTATGCAAGCTGTATAGCTCATTTAGTAACTGCCTCAAACAAAGTATTTGAAAGCCTACTCATGATGCGTGTGGGCGCGAAGAGACTTTGGAACAAACTATGGTCTATTGCAGACGCGGTTACAGGATTTTGAGTTATAGAGGGCGTGATTTTGAATTAGATCGGAGAGGGGGGGTATAATGCTATACTAATGTTGGTCTCTTACATGTTGGTATACATTAATTGATTAAAGAACACGCGATTGGTAAGGAAATGCAAGTGTTTAAGTTAGTGTCAGGTTAAAAAAAATCTAACAATTGACAATTTTACACAATTTTAAATCTACAGCAAGGTCAGCTCTATACAAATCCCAAGAGGCAGTGCATGCACGGGCTAACAGAAGAAGAGTTCAAATAAAATATCCGGCCAGGCATGTCATTGATGGGAAATGTGTACATGTCGCTATTGCAGATTGGTACAAAGTGCTGAGCGCAGGCAGAATGGGTGATACATATGAGAAAAGTGGTCGAGAACATGTAGGTACACAGGCCCAGAATTCGAGAATTTACTCAAATGAGATGAGTGTTGATAGTGAGAGCAATAATGTGTTCACAGAGTGTAAAATTTGTGACATTTTGAGTTTGGAATCCGCACGTATACATTACCACAGATTAGTAAACATTGGAAACGAAACTAGGTCATTAACAGATGATAACATGCTAGTCAACAGAGACAATGTTGTAAAACCACACTTATCTTATGATAAGTAGACTAGTCAATTAATTAAATCCAAAACCAATAACAATCCAAACAAACCACAGACGAATGCCAAAATAGAACAGTGAAAAGCACGCTTCAAAAACTGTGGCTCCACCGATAAGTTTGAACAAACCCCAGAAGGTGAATTGCGCGACGCAAATCGCACCAAATGAGTATTGAGAAACTAGTCGTGGGATCCAAATAAGACGCTATGCCGAGTGTAGTGGGGATCGAGAAACCAGAAAAGTCGACAGGTGGAAGAAGTGGCACAGCCAATCAGCAGCCAGCATCTCGGGAGTAGGACAGCGATGAGGTCAGGGGCGATATCAGGATTTGCATGAACAATTTACAATGATTGATAGGTAAACAATATAACAAGTTGGATAGCGAGGAATTACACGTGTTATTTAATAATTTTGATATTTTATTATTCACATAAACTTGGTCAAATAACAATGTTAACTACAACGTGGAAAACTTTAATGTATATGTATTACATAGGAAAGATAACCTAAAAGATTCAAAAAGAAGCTGTGGATATTTATGTTAGAAATAGTCTGAATAAATATGTTCATTTTGTTAAGAATACAAGTGATTGTGTTATTTGGATACAAATTGATAAAATAGCTGTTACAAGTGAGAAAGATTTATTTTTATGTCTTGCCTACAATATTCCATATGGTAGTGGGAGTGAGTGGTTGAAACTAGTACATTTGATCTGATAATGAATGATATGTTAAATTTTAATAATTCTAATTCATGTGATTACATTGTATGTGGAGATTTTAATGCTCGAGATGGAGAGAAGCCAGACCATGTTGTGCATGATAATATTCACCCTTTTATGGAAGATTTATAGCCTGCAGATTATATATAATAGATTCATGTATTTATAGGAAAAAATCTGACAAACATGTAAATGAATATGGGAAAATGTTACTTGAATTTTGTAAAATGACAGGACTAAGAATTGCAAATTGCAGATTAGGTGAAGATGCTAATATTGAAAAATTTACTTGTGTTAACTCACTTGGCTGTAGTAATGTTGATTTAGTGCTATGTAAATATAGCATGTTTTCTTATATAACTAGTTTCAAGGTTTTAGATCCTTATATTTTATCAGATCACAGTGTAGTTATGTTCACTTTGAAAAGTTCATTTTGATGATGTCAATGATGTTGATAAGTGTAACTATGATGAAGATGTTAAACAATGGCCGTATAAGTATGTATGGAATGATGATTTTAAAAATAATTACATTGAGTCATTGAATTGTGAAAATGTTAAACAAATGCTTGATGATCTTTACTGTGATATTGAATCATCTCCGACAATAGATGATATGGATGACAATTTGATTTCTTTTTGTGATATAATTGAAGATGTATGTTCACCATTATTTAAAAAAATTTGTAACGATAAAGGTACTAGTAATAAGGATCTGAAAACTAATGATGTGTATTTTGATGATGAATGTAGATATTTAAGACAGTGTTATTATACGAATTTAAATATTTATAGAAACTATCCTTGTGATATTAATAGAAAAAGCATGACTAAATCCAGGACTGTGTACAAAGGCATTGTAAGAAAAAAAGTATATATAATGAAAAACAATTTATGAAATTAGAAAATGCTAGACCGTCAAATGCTAAGCTTTATTGGAAAATGTTTAAAGGATATGTTGTTAGTGATAATAAAAATATTTATCATGCAAAGATTTATTTGACTATGTTTAAGCTTTAAATGACCCAGATTGTCTATTTTATCAACCAGATGAAGATATTTTGTACTTGAATGATATATTATATGAAAGGTGAAATAAACATTATGTTAGAAGAATTAAATGTACCATTTACCTGTGATGAAATTCTTGACGTGTGTAAACAATTAAACACTGGAAAGGCAGCTGGGCCTGATTATTTGTTGAATTAATTTTTTAAGTATGGAGTTTATTGTAATAAGTTTTTAATTTTTATAAGTGCACTGTTCAATAATATGTATCAACAGAGATATTTTCTTGAGGCTTGGTCAGAAGGCTGGATTGTTCCATTACATAAAAAAGGAGAAAAGGACAATGTCAATAACTACAGGGTATTACATTGTTAAGCACTTTTGGTAAATTGTTTACTAAATTGATAAATAGTAGGTTAAATATTTTGGCTGAAAAATATCATGTGTATATAGAAGTTCAAGCTGGTTTTATAAAGCATATGGGGACTGTTGATAATATTTTTATTCTCCATGGATTGATAAATCATTTGTTACAGAATAATAAGAAGTTATATGCAGCTTTTGCTGATTATACTAAAGCCTTGGATTTTTTTGGTGAGAGATATTAGTTGGTACAAACTTATTAAACTTGGAATTAGAGGTAACATGTTGAACATAATTAAAGCAATGTATATGAATGTTAAATCAAGAGTAAAGATGGGCGTAAAGATAGGCAACGTAATTAGTGAAGAAGATTTTTCATGTCATGTTGGAGTACGACAAGGGGAGTTATTATCACCATTTTTATTTTTCTATGTACTTAAATGATATAGAAGAATACTATATATTGCATGGTTTTAATGGTATTGATTTAGGCATGTTGAAGTTATTTTTACTGCTTTATGCAGATGATATTGTTATAATGCAGTTGATATTGTTATAATGGCAGAAAGCGAGGAAGATTTAAAGAAAGGATTGTTATTGTTAGAAAATTATTGTGATCGAAATTAAGTGTTAATTGTACCAAGACAAAGATAATGATTTTTAGGAAAGGTAGAAGATTAAGAAAAATATATATTTCTCTTATAAAGGAGAGCGATTAGAAATTGTGAATACTTTTACACATTTTACGTATTTGTTAAATACCCTAAAATGCCTGTTAAATGTAAACTTGATTTATTTGATAAAATTATACTGCCTATATTAAATTATGGTTCTGAAGTTTGGGGGCTGGATGATGTTACTGTGTTAGAAAGGATTCATTAATTTTTTTGTAAAAGGTTACTTTTTGTTAAGATACAAACTCAAAATAATTATGTATGTGGTGAACTAGGTAGAACCTCTATCCGTACTAAAAGGGCTGTAAATGTAGTTAGATATTGGCTAAAAATTGTTCAATTAGAGGACTGTAAATATGTTAAATATTTGTACAACAATATGTGCAATGAGCTAGAACTCTAAGAAAACTCTTAGAGAGGGCGTACGCCACTTCCTCCTACCTCTAAATCCGCATAATTATTGTGTATAAAGGTCTTTTTGACATTCCAGACAAACATATCGGCTGATCGACGTGGCATGCAAATACAATCAGGTGGACAGACAGAGAAACAGACAATGTGGTGTAACAGCGGCCAGACAGACAAACCCCTTAGACCTACCCGAAGGACATTGCCGAAGTCATGCTAGAAAGACTTACATAAAAACAGTCAGGCAGGTACTATTACTATTTCTACCACTACTACTACTACTACTACTACTACTACTACTACTATTACTACTACTACTACTACTATTACTACTACAACTACTACTATAACAACAACAACTACTACTACTACTTCTACTACTACTACTACTACTACTACTACTACTACTACTACTACTACTAGCGGCCAGACAGACAAACCCCTTAGACCTACCGGAAGGATATTGCCGAGGTCATGCTAGAAAGACTTACATAAAAACAGTCAGGCAGGTACTATTACTATTACTATTTCTACTACTACTACTATTACTACTACTACTACTACTACTACTACTACTACTACTGATGCTGCTGCTGCTGCTTCTGCTGCTGCTGCTGCTGCTGCTGCTGCTGCTGCTACTACTACTACTACTACTACTACTACTACTACTACTACTACTACTACTACTACTACTACTACTACTACTACTACTACTACTACTGCTACTACTACTACTACTACTACTACTGCTACTATTACTCCTTCTACTACTTCTACTACTACAACTACTACTACCACAATCACCCCCAGCACTACTACTATTACTACGACTACTACTACTGCTACTATAACTACTACTACTACAACTATTTCTATTATTAGTATTATTATTATTATTATTATTATTATTATTATTATTAGTAGTAGTAGTAGTAGTAGTAGTAATAGTAGTAGTAGTAGTAGAAGTAGTACGTAGTAGTAGTAGTTGTTGTATTAGTAGTATTTATAGTAGTAGAAGTAGTAGTCCTAGTAGTAAAAGTAATAGGACTAGTAGTAGTAGTAGTAGTAATAATAGTAGTAGTTGTAGAAGTAGTAGAATTAGTAGCAAATGTAGTAGTCGTCGTCGTCGTAGTAGTAGTAGTATTAGTAGTAGTAGTAGTAGTAGTAGTAGTAGTAGTAGTAGTAGTAGTACTACTAGTAAAACTAGCAGTAGTAGTAGTAGTAGTAGTAGTAGTAGTAGTAGTAGTAGTAGTACTAGTAGTAGTAGTAGTAGTTGTTGTTGTTGTTATTATTGTTGTTGTTGTTGTTGTAGTTGTAGTATTATTGGTAGAATAAGTAGTAGTAGTAGCAGTAGTGGTAGTAGTAGTAATAGTAGTAGTAGTAATGGTAGTAGCAGTAGTAGAAATTGTAGCAAAAGGAGTGAAAGTTATTACTCAGTTCGCGTTATGATTGGATTCTTCCGACACTGTTGTGTTCAATCGAATATTGTATTTGTGAACATTGTGAAAAAATTACCCGGTCGCTCTAATTGCATTGTGTAGTATAGTTTGTAAGTTGGCAGTTATTTAATGGTTTCTGACATCAAACCGAAGATTCATGTTCATAGTCTGTATGTTTGTTACCCACATTTTTGTTTCACTGCGGGAAAACTAACCACTCTTCAGCAAACTTCAGATCGAAAAATGCAATATGTCACCACTGCAAGGTGAAAGAACACATTCAGAAAAATTGTCAAATAGGTGCAGTCTTTAGTCTTTGGAGTGTTAATGAGTCTGAATCGGTGCCTTTCATCACCTCAGTCAAGCAGAGAGATAAAAACAATATCACAGTTATTCCAAAGACAAATAACTAGATTAGCCTTTGGAGTTAGATGCCGGCTCAGCGGTGAAGCTCATGTTAAGCTAAGACTTTCGGCAATATGAAGTAGAACACGTCAGATTTTGTCTTGAAGACATAATCGGGTGACGTAATCAAAAACGAAGGGCACTTAAAGTAACAGTATGTTACAATGATCAGACGAGGTATTAAACCATGTTTATCGTCAAAGGAAACGGTCCAGCTTTGTTCGGCAGAGACTGACTTAGATAGTTATAGTATCACATTGACAGAGGACAATCTGAATGCACGTACTAATGCCGTATTAGATTAACACAAACGATTATTTGAAGACGTTTTTGGTAGGGAATACAAGCAAAATCAAAATCGAAAGATAATACGCAACCGAAGGTTTAAAAGTAAGGACAGTGACAGTACCGTATGCATTATAACCAACAATCGAGAAAGAGCTTGACAATCTGGAACAACAAGGAATCAACTCGAATGTAGAGACTAATGAATAGGTCACGTCAATTGTTTCAGCTGTGATGGAAAGTGGTGACGGGAGGATGTGTGGCGATTTCAAAGTGACAACCAGACATTAATGGTTGACAAATGCCCTCTACCAGGAATTGAAGACATTTTCGCCAATCGGTCTAATGGGCGTAAGTTCAGGCGTTCCTACAAATGAAATGCGAGGATGACACCAAGGAGCAGCTGTTCATTAACACGCACTGGAGATTGTACGGTCACAATAGGCTGTTGTACGGCGTGTCATCGGTTCAGTCACGGATTACTTTATGTGGTCATGCGATTGACGAACAGGGAATTTGGAAGTTTAAAGACAAACTTGAATCAGTGTAAAAGACACCACCTCCACGTGACATCAGATCTGTTAGGGCATTGGTCGGTGTACTCAATTATTACCATCGTGTTTTTGCATATTTTGCAACCGTTAAGAAAACCACGAACGCGTTGCTTGAAACAAACAGACAATTCATTTGATCTGAGGAACGTCAAAACGTGTTTGTGAACTCAAATTAACTTTTCATATCAGAACCCTTACATTCTATAACCCGGAACTTTCGGTTAAGCACCCGTCGGATACCTCTCCGTATGGCGTTTCCGCCGTATTTCCGCCGTATTGTCACATGTAATGCTGGATGGCTCAGAGATGCTAATCGCGTTTGCTTCAAGGTATCTTACTCTAACTGAGATATAATACGCTCAAATTTATCACGAAGCATTGAGAATACTTTGGGACGTAAATTGACATATAGTTTACATTCAAGAGTATGCCATAAAATGGCATGTGTAGGCTAGTGACAAATATGCATTCTTCGCTGAAATAGCATTTTAGAACATTGTTTACAGTCATATAGAATAACAATTAATTTCTTAGTCCTTTACAAACATGTTTAATATTCAATTTAAAATAGGCGTGTTGTCATTGTATCAAATCGATTACAATTGATAATAAAGAACACTATTTTTCTCTCGCATATAATATGGAGACCTATTTTATTCAAAGACTTTGTCCAACAGTAGCTCGAACATTAATGCATCATTACCCTGGAGAAATGAGTGAAATGTATTATCGCCTGATAACATTGACATCAAGTTGTGTTATCCTGATTTTACTAGGGTTTTATCTTATTTGCAATATAATGTTATCAATTGAAGTATATGAGGTAGATACTGCACAGACCACCAACTCGTTTATGAGTTGACATTGTAAAATGCGCAGCATTACACACACACACACACAAATTAAAAAAGTCATGAGACATCTACTAAAACAATTGATACAAAAGGCTCATCGTATTAATATGCAAATGCCTCGGCACAATTTGTTTCGTGAAACAATATTTGGCAAAACATGGACAAAAAACAAATAAAAGACAACATGTAATGGAATGAAAAATATTTTTCACGTTGCCACTCTGTAAGACTGATGCATTTCGAATTGATAAGCTGTTTTCCTGTATACATTGCTATATGATGTCTATGCTATGCTATTTACGGACGGACGTTTTACACTTAAAAGTCAACAATGGATTGAACAAAGATATCAGTGAATCTAACCAGTGCTCCACAAATGTGCTCGATCAAGTGGAATGAAATGAAAAGGCAGATATTATGAATTATACATGTATTTGAACATGACGCAAACATACTGTATGAACATTCCGTTGAAGCCAAAAAGGAAAACACAAATCTAAGGACCATAACTGTAAAATAAATCAAAGTGGTGTAACATGAAGAAATGGTCATTTAAAACTAAATATTTTACTGTCCGTCAAGTTTCAATGGAATTCAAAACGCAGTACCAGAGAAATGGACATGACACAAATTTGACACGCATTTCGACTTTATCTCGTGTATTTGAAAATAATAGCGTCCATGAAGTTTTCTGGACCAACTTTGTATTGCCTCTGGCAATCATATGTAATATAAAGTGTTCACAAAATCGAACTATTACATTCACAACCCAAGGTATATATACCCACTATATGAATTGTATCGATTTCGTTAAACATACGCTGATCAGGAGCTGTACTGCGTTTTGCGATTAACTATAATAATGTTGCTAGAATGTGTGTGTAAACTGACTTATGATTAGTTATATGATTATATGATAGTCATTAATGTTACTGTTCTAATGGTGTTGATTGTCACAAATTATTTGCATTATTGTATGTGTCACATGGTTATTTGACATTCTATGTGTTGTATATATCTCAAATATATGTTTTATTGATCTAATTAGGATAAGGAAATTCTTGATGATTTGGAAACTTCTGCAGGATTCCTTAAGGGTATATACATATGAACAATGTATTGATTTCGTTTTAATAGTATTACTGCGCATCAAGTTTTACTGAAATCGAATCATTAGCTCTTGAGAACTAGCACGGAAAACACATTCTGTTAACATGTCATATTTATAATCAATACAGTTCGAAATAACTGTCTGAAAAACTAGCATATCAAAATAACGTATTTGCAACATTGGACAGTCAATAACTGCATACAAAATAATACCGGAACGACATGCCAATATGCGCATGTCCTCATGGTAGGGATGTTGCTAATAAAGTTCAATTGAATATGAGTCATTAGTTCTTGAGTTCTTGCAAGGTACCGAAATACCGGATACACGAACAGACGGACGAACGGAAGGACTGATGGACGGACAGACATATTGATATATGAAATTGTCGGGGACATGCAATTGACACCCTGAGGAATTGAATGATATGTGTCTAAGAATTCGAAGAAACATGGGTTGAAATCCCATTAGAAACTCATTCGAAGTTTTGTAGCAAACTACTTTAAAAATCGAGCGGTACAAAGAACAATACAGTTCTTTAGTCGGACTTAAATCACTTTCAAAAATTAAATAAATACATACAATAGAAAGATTAAATCAATACTATACCTAATGAAAGCTCCTCTTGTAAACAAATATCCACACATTTCGCTTTGTCCTACCTTTGATAAACAACATATTATTAATACTAGTTAATTAAATTTTCTTTTAATTCAAACGGAGGAGGGGGGCCGAGTGCATAAGCGATTGAAACATATTATGTGGATAATATCACCAGTTTCGTAATCACTGAAAATGTGTGCTGCATGGCATGGGTCGTTCTAAAAAAACATAGAATCTTATGTTCCATCTGCAACATTATTGAGGACATTACTGTATTTTATTTAATTTCAATGAAAATTATAGAAGGCAAGTGTTACATTTTGCAATATACGAATGTTGAAAACCTGTAAAGCACGGACACATCAATCTGACACTCATTAACTATATAAGCATAAATTACGCGCTGCAATTATTTATTATATTAATACTATATTTTGTTCGTGCACGTGTTTCAAGTGTTTATTCACAAGTGTATTTTAGTGGGATACCTAAATGTCGATTTAACTAGATTTCAGTACGGAAACCAACATTGTTATCGTAATGAATTTGTTATATATTCATGCATAAAAAGCTGTGTCGGGTAATGTGTCCGAGCTATAATTATGGCAACCATTAACGGCGACGTCCGAAACGTGTCCAGCATCAGCTACGTTTATATATAATATTAATAATTCAAGCCTTATACACCGCGTAGACATGTAATACAGAGCATTGGACCAGTTGTTAAGTCGTGTTATTAAATTATGCCATGATTTGATACACACATTCATTGCGACATTTATTTTCATGATTATATTAGCAGTGCATTGGCACGAGTATTTAAATGGTATCCATGTTTAGATGTTTCAGATTCTCTTTAAATTGACGAAGATCGGAGACGGAAAATGGCGGTGAAATAAATACGTCATGTATATTTTATGCTTGCAAGTTCCGTTTAAAAGAGTGCTTTTGTAACGATCCACTTGAAACAGCGATAAGTTAAGTGTTTGTATCAATGATAATTTCAAATAGTTTGCTATCTTATTTGTATGCGAATTATCACAGTACAAACATAGCTTATGACTTGATTGTATCAAATCGTCAGTTATCAATGTACCAACTGTTGTAGCATGCTTTAGCAGTAGCAGTAGCAGCAGTAGCAGTAGCAGTAGTAGTAGTGGCATCATTAACAGTATAAATAGGAGCGGTAGTAGTTGTTATAGTGGTAGTAGCAGTAGTTGTTGCTGTTAAAGCACTATTTATGGGAGTAGAACTTATAGTAGTAGTAGTAGTAGTAGTAGTAGTAGTAGTAGTAGTAGTAGTAGTAGTAGTAGTAGTAGTAGCAGCAGTAGTAATAGTAGTAGTAGTAGTAGTAGTAGTAGAAGTAGCAATAATAGAAGTAGTAGTAATTGTATTAGTAGAAGTAGTAGTAGCAGTAGTTGTAGTTATAGTAGTAGAAGTAGTAATAGTAGTAATAGTAGTAGCAGTAGTAGTAGTAATAGTAGTAGTAGTAGTAGCAGTAGTAGGAGTAGTATATTGTATATTTTACAATGCATTATTTTCAACTGAAGACGGAGATTTCAAGCTCAGCCGGTTGCCATACAATTGTTAAATACATGTTCATTGCATATATATATAAATACCATGCTGTAATTCATTTGACAAATGTCCGTTGTGATACATTGTTGGGATTTGTTATGTCCGATGTGAGCCATGTTTAGAATGGCAAATTGCCAATGTGACAATTGCTCGGGGGATTATGTCCAAGTTGACACATAGTAAGAAGGCAAAAATGAATTGTGCCAGTGTTGAACCATGTTTGGGAGGGTTTATGTCAATGGTGAAACGTCAGAGGGAGGGGCAAATATCAATGGTAATACATGTGAGGGGTTGGGCCAATGTGACGTATAATTAGTGGCAAATGACTTGTATCGTTGTTCAAACATGTTTGGGATGTCTAATTTCAGTCAAATGGCAAGGGATGGAGGGATTATGTCCGTGGTGGAGAATGACTGGGAAGTCTTCCACCATCGGTGAAACATGACTGGGAGTGGTTATACTCGTAATGTCCCATGCCTTTAAGGGCTTGTGTCCGTGGTAAAACATTATAGGTAGGGCTTGTCTCAGAGATGAAAACATTATTTGGACTACATATGTATTTGGCAAATAATTGGGTTGGCATGTGAATGTGATAAAACACGATTGGAATGAGTTGTGTCGGTGGTAAAACATAATGGGATGTCTTGTGTCAGTGGCACATCATGATTGGCGGGATGTGTCAGTGGTAAAACTTTTAATATGAGGGCTTGTTCAATCATAAAACATGAAAATGACGGGTTGTGTCAGAGGTGAACATTAATGGAAGGGCCTGTGTCAGAAGTAAGGCATAATATATGATGGTAAATGGTAAACATGATTGAGATGGCTGATGCCATTGGTAAGACATGATTGGAATGGATTGTTTTAGCGGTAAAACATCACGGTAAGGGCTTGTGTCAGTAGTGAAATATGATTTGGAGGGCTTGTATTCGTGGTAAATCATGTTTGGCGTGATGTGTGGCCGTGTCAAAACATGATTCTGGTGGGCTTGTTTAAATGATGAAACCTGATTTTGGGATGGCTTGGGTCAAACATGAAACATTATTGCGAGGGCGTGTGTCACTTGTAAACATATTTAAATGGCTTATATCAGTGGCGGGACATGAATGGGATGGCTTGCGTAAGTGACGAAATATGACTGGATTAATTTATTGGTCTTTTGTCAGTGATGGGGAACATGATGGAATATCTATTTACTGTGGTGGAACATAATTGGAAGTTATTAAATGAGCTGAGACATGATCGGGAGCGCTTAGTTCAGGGGTGACACATGTTTGGCAAAACTTCTGTCGCTTGTGTCCGTTTGATTCGTGTTGTGTCCTTTGGACGCATGTTGTGTCCTTTGGATATACGCTTGGGAGGGTTTGTGTCAGTGGAAAGGGGGGGGCATGTTTGGAGGGCTTAATATTCCAACTGTGACACATTCGTAGAATTACTGGAGCATTTCTGTTTCCTCTAGTAAATACAATATAATCTCGTTGTCAGGTGCACAGCATCGTGAGTAATATTAAACAAGATTAGTGATAACTATAGCTTTATTATACTATGAACGCTAATATCTCTGAAAATAAATGCGACTTAGTTGGTATTTGTGACAATAGTTATTAATATCGGCTGTTTAAACTGAAATGAGTAGCCTGTGAGATCTAACAAATAGAGCATGTGCAAGTCTTTATGCAGTCTCATTCACTGTATTTAAATTCTAATCAATTGTAAAAAAGCTCTAATATCCTGTGAGAAGTGCGGACGCATTTCTTACAATGACACCGTTCGTATTATTACATTGTCAAAGTTGACATCACATTGTATTGCCTATGTTAATTCACAGTGTCTTGTTCTATCACACACTGTCTATTTGTAATTTGACTTGTATCATTTTTATATACAACGTAACAAGTCGTTAAACGGTCTTGCAGCGTCGCAATATCTTTCATTTTCACTTATACAAAGTAATGTCACATGAAGAATTTTAATACTGCATATTTAATACAATTACAGTTATTTTACACTGGTTCATAAGAATGTTGTATGCATACGCAAACCAATGGAAACTTTAACAAAACGTGAATAAGTCTCACCTCTGTGTCGCACGTATTCAATATTCAGAATATACTGAATGCGAAAGTTCAAAGTTCAAGCAAGCTTTAAATCAAAATATATATAACTTGCAGACAGTAAACAACACTGATAGTTAAATACCCGAACTACCCTGAATGTAATTACATATTGTAACCATTAACAAATATGGGTTAAACGGCTAAAATTGTGTATATATACATTTAAATATTCGTACGTTAAATGATGTTTGTGTTTTAATGAAAGTGTTTACTTACATTTATGAATTTATGGAAGAAAGTTTCAGACAAAAATTAAACAATAATTCAGCACTTCCGAAAGCATTCAAGGACAAGTAAATCTTGAAAGCAGACTTGTTCATATGGCTTTCATTTGTTTTTCCCAAATAACAAATCGGTTTGCCAGATAATGTTTGAAACTGTGACTGCTATTTAGACTGGTTTAAATCGCGATACAATTTTGGGATTCCGGTTTAGACTGGTTTCATTAAAGATAAAGGTTAAAGTGATATAAACATGTCCATCGTTTAATAAAGAGACTTATGTATCGAAAATCGTGTACACTTTAATAACATTGTTGAACGTATTTTTTATTTTACCTATAATATGAAGAAAACGCGTAAATACATCGCAAATCAACTTATGGTGATATACAATATAATAATAAATGGACAAGTATTCGCATCACTTACAAAAATTATATTTGAATGTGAACTAACAGCGAAATTTCAGCAACCATACTGCGAATACAATGGTTCCCTGTTCTTTTCGAGGTTTGTTTGCAGGCAAAGTGAATTATTAGCGAAAATGATTTTAGCCGTTCACGTTTGGTTCGCAGAGATTGACAAGATCGCTGACTGTTCGCAGTAACAAGTTAAAATCACTGAAGAATTCGCTGACTTTTCACAATTGTGTTCCTTCAGACGATGAACTTAAATATATCCAAGTTCACAATATGCTCACTTTCAACATGATGTAACAAAATAGATTGGTCTAATTCAGGGGT
Source organism: Congeria kusceri (assembly GCA_027627225.1). Lineage (NCBI taxonomy): Eukaryota > Metazoa > Mollusca > Bivalvia > Myida > Dreissenidae > Congeria > Congeria kusceri. Next base: position 61,273,414 of record CM051026.1, on the reverse strand, counting down.
TGTATTCTGAACCTTTCTAAGACAAATTTTTCGGGAGCAGGCAAAACCGGCCCCAGTTAAAACCGGCCCCAATCTAAAACGGCCCCCAGAAAGCAAAACAGGCCCCATATTTGGGCAAAACCGATGGAGTAAAACCGGCCCCAAATTGTTTATCTAAGAATTGAATGGATATTATTTTATGAATTTGTATGTAAAAATAAAATGTCTGGAGCGGCGTTTTGTTAATTGTTATATTGTGTATCGGTTATACATCAAATGAGTCTTAATGATTGCATGAATTAGCAGCTAATTATAGAGCAACTATAAACAATGTTGTGTTATTACAAAGTGGAAATTAATTAGTATATATTTATGCTGAAAATGTTTGAAGTTGTTTGTTGATTATTGTTATATTGTATGATACCGAATTAAATAAAATTTTGTGTTTCCAAGTGTATTAAAATATATATAATTCGTATTATGGTCATACCATTTTTCAAGCTTATATACTTGCATATGAAAACATATTAATCGTTAATTTGAAAAAAAGAGTTAAATGTAATAATAATGCTCGTATTATAACAATGTATAATGATGATATGTTAAGGCAAGCGCTGTATTGAAATAGTGAAAGTGAATTGTAAAATTTGTTATGTACATATCAATAGAAAAAACAAACAAACATGAATACATTTGGAAAGAAATAACATTTAAATTTAGACGACATAAAGTGCATGTTTAAATACTTATTTATTAATTTTGAAAACAAATTACTCCAAAGACACAAAATATATTTCCTGAAAATTTGATAATATTCACAATTTAACACTACAACAACAAAATAAAATCGTGCCGTTTTGCTTTGGTCTAGTTTCAGTTTAATTATCAAATTCTTACGTCATGTTATGTAATGTTTTTCACACATTTTGGGGTAATGTCATCAATGCGTGACAGGTACAACACCTCAATCACAACCTGTTTTTGTTAAGATAGAATGCATAATTGAGTTACTTTATGTAGTAAGCGCGTGCACTAAATATTTCGTAAATCGATTAAAATGCATTAACGTATATGTATAAATGCCCATTATTTGCGAATTCTATTAAATTCTTTAAACAAAATAAAGAAGCATACCCAGAATCAGTTAACGTTTACTGTATTATTATTATTTTGCGAAAAAGGTTATACAATATTTTTATTTCAAATTGACGAGTCGATGTAAATGATTTCAAGCTCCTAATGGTTTCTTTACAAAGAATCTCAACCCGTTTTTGAGAAAATCGGTTAACCACAACATAATGTAAAATTCGAAATTTATAAAATATATTGCAAATTTAAGATCCGATCATCGTCTTTCCATGTACCGGTACTTTTTATAGGTGGTGGTGAATTTGTGTGGCTATCATGTTGTCATTGATAATTAATACGTGAGTTACATATGAGACTAGTAAAAATTAAATAAAACAATAAAACTCCAAACGTAACAATATCTGTTTGTATCTTGGGGCCGGTTAAGTCATTAGGCAATCACATGTGAGGCCGGTTTTGCTTTTTGTGGGCCGGTTTAGACTGGGGCCGGTTTTGACTGGGGCCGGTTTAGCCATAAACCAAAGTTTTCACTAAGACTTTATAAATTGTATAAGATTTAATCATTATTTTCTAAAAATGCGAACATTTCTTAGTTTTTTATTTAATTTATTATAGTAAACACATTTTGAAAAAAATTAATCTGTATTCAGAAATTTTCTAAGAGTTTCCTTAACTTTAGCAAATATATTTTTTTTAGATTTCATCTTAGATAGTGTCACATTGTATTCTTATAGAACACTTGTCTAAGAATGTAAAATACTTGTTTAAGAGTGATTTGTCATAAAATGACTAAACAAATAAAAGACAATCATTGAATATTATAATTATATGGATATTTTAACTATGAAAAATACTACAATACAAAATAATGGGATTTATGCACGGATTAACATGTTGACTAAGAGTAGTTTAACTCTAGACTAGATTGTGTATTTGAGATAATTAAATTACAATAAGTTGACGACATTAAAAACGTTCGTATACTTAAGATACTTTAGTATCCACTGATTATTTAATACTCATCATATTTTTGAAACAGTAGAATTGTGCCCTTTTGCTTAAAAGCTTATGATTATAATAACCGTTAATTTAATCAAGAGAAAGTGAAAGTAGCAAGCAGTTTTTAAAACAATTATCGTATTTTCCAGTATTTGTTTGTGTCTGAACCTAAAACACCTATCACTAACGTTTCACCATCAATTGCCTGAAATTACTAACCGTTAAAATTCATAAAAAATACTGTAATGTTCCCATTTTGGTAATATAAAATGGATACAATTTTAATAGATACTATGGTCACTTGATTTACGTTCCGGCAGTGATTGATCCCCCTAAGGGGGAGATCATTGTGTGGAATTTGACTGCTTACATTTAAATAGTTTACGTCATAGCATTTATCGTTTTATTTACACATTTAAAACAACATACAAATCAACTTATTATAATACAAAATTAATCACAAAACACGCACTTGTAAATAAGTTTGAACCACATTGCAGTTTAAATAGTAATACAAGAGAATATTAATTCAATTGAATAACAATCTAATTACTCAGTGGTTTAATGTTCACGAGCGAAAAAGAATTGCAACTTTCTGAGGCACGATGAAATGAAGTAAATACAGTTATTAGCTAAATCCCTTCTTGTTGACAAGATTTAAAGACCAAACATCATATAGTACAAATCACATATAATCGTCGTGCATTTCAGGAAGAAGCCGTAATACGAGGTGTAAAAGGCCAGATTACAAACTTCAGTATGAAACATCAGTCAATTTTATTAGAAATACAGAGAGGTGTCTGGGGTTGAAGCAGGGACAAGCATTGATGCTTGTGGTCGTAGATAGTGGGAAATGCACTGTGACATGTATTTGCTGTTTTTTTTTTTTTTTTTTTTTTTTTTTTTTTTTCCGTTCAAAATATATTTTATTTTCCTCGTCAATAGGTGTGTGAGGGTCGAGGGCATCCCACTCCACACCGTACAGAGTTTACAAGAAATATATGCATATTATAACACATTTTATACATTTTACTATCAATAGCTTTTACATTACAATATAAACAATATTTGTTAATAAAAAGTTGACAATACAAAATTTCTAAGGTCCCATATCACAACTACTGGAAAAGGGGTAACAATAGTTCCCATTCTTTACTTTTACGCAAATCATTAAAATAGTTAATTTCATTTAGTACATGGCAATGCAAGGACAGGTACGATTTTGCTGCTTTAAGAGTGGGTCTAGTTTGGTTCATTTTACAATTATAAATAAACATTTTGATCAAAACAAATGTTAAGTTTAAGGGTCCATTTGTATTTGCATGTCCCAGTATAAAGGAAGGCATATTAAGAAAGTTCGAAAAATGATTACATCCAGAAAAAAATTATGTTATTAACTGATTGACATGCTTACATTCCCAAAATATATGTTGAATAGTTTCACATTCAGTTTGACAGAAGGTACAGTTGGCTGAAGTGGCATAACCAATTTTAAATAAGAAGGAGTTTGTACCTATGATTCTATGTACAATTCTATATTGAAACCACTGTAAATTGGTATCCTGTGTAATACGAAAAGGCATATCAAAAATATGTCGCCATTCTTTTGTTTCAATAGAATTAAAAATGTTCGACCATTTATCTATACACACTGGCGAAGACTCATTTTTGCTAATTATATCATACATAGGTTTTGTACCTTTTGTGTTTTCTAAGATGGACCTTAGGCTAGTGGGAATAAACGGCTTCATAAAGTAAGTATCATAAGAGCTTCTAAGCTTCATGTATCTTGCAACTGCGTTAATAATTCCTAGGAAAAATAAGTAGTTTGGATGGAAGTTATATACTTTGCAGAAATCATCATAACTATAAAAGGTTAAAAGTTCAGCATTGTGCATCAAGTCCCCAACAAAATGAACGCCTTTTTCAAACCATGATTTAAAAAATACACTTTTGTTACCAATTGTTATGTCTGGGTTATAGAATATTGGATTTTGTAGCAAAAGCTGATTTTTAAATGGTTCTTTTCTACAAAGTTCAGCAAATGATTTCAATGTATCTTTCCAAAATTCATTTTGTATCTTGTTAATTAAGTTTTCAGGATAGTGACTGCCACAGTTGTATAATTTTTGAAGATCAATCATTAAATTAACAATATTTATCCATTTTCCATTCCCAGTGACAATTCTACGGATCCATGAGCACTTCAGAGAGCTAACAAAGGAAAACAAATCAATCATCTTTAAACATCCTTCAGTATATTCCTTTATTAAAATAGTTTTGCTAATTCGTGGTTTACCATTGCACACAAAATTAAAAAATAATTCATTGATCTCTATTAACAAATTTTGTGGTGGATTAGGCAAGGAAAGAAAGAGATGATTTAACACCGGCAATGCTAAAGTTTTAATTACTTGAATTCTTCCTATCGGTGTTAAAATCCTTCTGGTCCAGTTTTTTAATAAGGCTTTTATTTTAACTATTTTGTCAGCATAATTTAGTTCTACCATTTTTTTAAGGTCAATGTGGAATGTTAAGCCAAGCATGTCAAATGTTTGTTGGTTCCAATTTAATTTCCATCTTGTTTTAATACTTTCGGAGCTAAACTTATTTTTACCTATCCAGACTACTTTCGTTTTGTCGAAATTAACTTTTAACCCTGAGTAGTGTGTGAAGTGTGACAATACATCTAAAGTTTCATTGAGAGATGCTGCAGAGCCATCCAGGAGTATCGAAGTGTCGTCGGCAAATTGTGACAATTTATATTCCATGTCATTAATTTTGATTCCCTTAATCTTAGGATTAGACCTTATTTTATTAGACAATATTTCAGCGCATAGTATAAAAATGTAGCAACTGAGCGGATCCCCTTGTCTGCAGCCACGTTGTATTGGAAAAAAATCTGATAAAAACCCACACTGCGTGACCGCCGATACTCCGTCTTTATACAATACATTAAACCATTTTATTATATCAGGACCGAAATTAAACCATGATAGAGTCCGATTAACAAATGCCCATGACAAAGAGTCAAAGGCCTTTTCAAAATCTATTAGCAACAGCAGACCCGGGATTTCATTTTCATCTGTGTAATTAAGTATATCGTAAATGAGTCTGGTGTTCTCTCCTATGAACCTACCCTTGATAAATCCAGATTGGTCATTGTTTATTAGTTTATCTATATACAGTTTCAACCTGTTTGCTATGCATCAAGGAACCGATTTTATATACAGTATTTAGTAACGTTATTGGCCGCCAGTTCTGTAAAAATTGTCTAGGTTTGTCACCTTTTGGAATGCAGGTAATTATACCTTGTGTTTGAGTAACGGATAAATTTCCACTTGTAAATGCATGATTTAAAGCTCTGCAAACGAAGGTGCCACATTTTGGCCAAAATGCCTTAAAAAAGTCATTTGTAAAACCCTAATGAACCTGGGCTTTTATTATTTGCCATGTTTTTTAAAACAATAGAAGCCTCATTTAATGTGATTGGCCCTTCTAAATTATTTAACTGTTTACTTGACAGTTTGAGTTTGTGTATTTCTATGTCATTTGCATAACTATTTAAATCTTCATCGTACACGTTTACATTTTGAGACTGGTATAGTTTTTTATAGAAAAAGGCAGTTTCTTTTAAAATGTCAGATCGGTTATCTAGTACAATTCCATTATCATTAATTAAGTTGGTCATAGTTTTTGTCGTATAATTAATTTTTCAAGGTTACAGAATAGTTTCGAGGATTTTTCACCATTTTGAACCCATTCAGCTCTCGACCTAATAACGGACCCTTTTAATTTTTCATCATATATATTTTTAAGTTCAGCTTTTAAAATATTAATATATTGAACATTATCATCTGTGAGAGTTTTTTCTAGTTCTTCGATTTCGAGTTTAAGTTGCTTTTCACGATTGTTAGTCGATTTCGTCTTATAGGAACTGTAAGATATAGCTTTGCCCCTTATTTCCATAAGTAAAGTATCGAGAAAAAGTTTATCATCAATCGTGAATTGTATGTCTTGATCTTTTATATCAGACATGTTATCAAAATTATAAACGGGGACCATATATTGTTGTTTAATTTCGTTTATTTTTTTATTAATAGTGTTTAAGTAGACGATATCACCTAACAGATTATTATTATGCTTCCATAGACCTTTGCCTTGGCTAAAATTAGTAAATTGTAAAGACATGATTACAATTGAGTGATCGGATTGGAAACTTGGTAGAATGTTTACATCGACGAATGCTGGTAATAAAAGCGGTGATAAAAGGAAAAAATCAAGCCTAGCTTGTTGTATGGGGTTTGTTCGTCTCCATGTGTATCGTTTCGAAACAGGGTAGTTAACTCTGAAAGGGTCGGAAAGATTGCGTTCTTCAATATGCTTTATAACAGTTTGTCTTGCATTTTTATTATTCACTGTTTTATAATTATCGTAATCCATATTTGGGTCTAATACTAAACTAAAGTCTCCACAAATCAAGAAAGAATCATTACTAATTGTGTCAATTTTCTGGAAGATATTGTTAAAAAAGTCCGGGATATCAGTGTTTGGCCCATAGATAGTAACAATGGTAATTCTGGTTTCACCGAGATTTAAATCAAGCAGAATAAAGTTTCCTTGGTCATCATAATAAACGTTATGTATTTTGTTCTCAAGTTTCTTTGAAAGGAAATTTGTAACACCGCGGGAATTGGAAGAGCCATAACTCATAAAACATTCTGCCCCCCATTCTGAGTAAATAGTTTTATATTGATCGCAAACAAAATGTGTATCTTGAAGACATAATATGTCACAATTTGTATCTTTTAAATATTGAAATACTTGTAATATTTTCTTTATGCCCTGGATGCCTCTGCAGTTTAAAGATAATATTTTAAGGGAACACATTAGCGAGAAGCATGAAATAGGTGATTATAGTGATATGTAAAAGCAGGTGCATCGGTTTGAACGCAATAAGCAGGATCTCCATATAAGGAACGGAAGCAACAAAAAAGTATAAACAATAAACAAACAAACATAAAAGAATACTGACTACTTTGACAGACAACCTAAGCATGGATTTCCTCTATAAACACTTAAAAGGAAGTTAATCATCGTGCATTAATATATTGGCATATATATGCAATTGGAAATATATCAGGTTTAGATACAACAATGTCTCAATAGACCAAAAATTTAAGAAATGTAGCAGTTGTATACACTTCTATTCAGGATAAATTATGAAAAAAATCTCTATATTTACTCATAAAACATTCATTTACCATTTAATTTATTGAAAGCTGGGAAAAAAAAACTAGTATTAGAACGTGTTGTATTTGATAACGTTCTAGAAAAAAAAAAGGCTACTATTGCTATAATATTGTAGTATGCAGTGCCCTGGAACAGTTTCTTATAAATCTTATCATATTAATATTTATTAACTGAAAAGAGAATAAAATTGGAACATGTTGTGCATTGTAATAATTTCTTATAAATGTGACTTATAAAAACAAGAATTTCAAATATGCATATACATTTCTTGTAGGGAGAAGAACAACATTTCATTTGTGTTATTGTTAACATTTAAAAATTAATGAACTCTAAAGATGCGTGTCAATTTAGTTTTAATTACCGGATCTGATCCCATTTATAGAGTTTTACCAAGATGACGCGAACTAATAATTAAAATGTTTGCAATTTAAATAAGGAAAAACATCAATTCGACTGCATTACTGTTGCATTTTTAACACAAGCTAACGAGTTCACTTCCAGTAATTTCTTCGCAAGTGAAAGAAAATTGCAACCCAAATGAAGATTCAAGTGTTACCAGGTTATGAACTTTGCAGATATGTATTAAGTATGAATGTTATTTAATTAAAAGGCTTGTCGAAAAAACAATATATGTGGATCCCCATGTAAATGCATCTTCCAACAGAAGAAACATATGGAGATACCACAAATTGTTAAATATTTAAATTACTAAAGCGTTTTCCGTATTTGCCCTCTTTAGCGAAAACGAAAAAAGAGAAGCAGTTTAGGAACTAAAAAATATATAACATCAAGAAATATATTTTAAGAGAGGATTGGAAAACATTACAATGATTTTATATTGTATATATTATACACAATTATGTTTCGCTAAAATATATTTTAAAAGAGGATTGGAAAACATTACAATGATTTTATATTGTATATATTATACACAATTATGTTTCGCTAAGATGATCTTATACATATCTTTTGCACTGTCTTATACATGTCAATAAATGTATTATATAGAGTTCGTTTAGTAAAAAGAAATAATGTGATGCAAACGTATGTCTAATTTGAATTTTTGTTCATTGACCTTCATGTTTAACATACAACAATACTTCCAACAAATAAAGGCATTGAGATTCAAACAACATGCAACAACAAATTAATTAATGCTTCCGTTTTGCCCTTTTTAACGAAAACGGTGGAAGGCACTGTATTTGACGAATTTTTGCAAGGAAAGTGTAGCCAGGACGTATACTATAAAAGAAATAAGTGCATAGTAGGAAAGGAATAACTGAAGATAAAGCACGGCTATCACTTTTCGTACATGTACACATATCTGATAATTCTATATATACTTATTGTTGTTTACAACTAATGTACAATATAAAATATACACTAATCTACACATTTTGAAAATTTACTACATATAGTGAAACACATATATGATATTTCTATGCATACTAATTTATTGTTTACAATTAATTTACACTATATAATATCAAGTAATTAATACACTATGTATATATAGTGATCTATATTTATTATTATTGTTTTATCACTAATTATATTTATTATTATTGTTTTATCACTAATTTATTGTTAACAATTAAATTACACATATAATATACACTAATAAATACATTATGTATAATGTTGTTGTTGTTGTATACAAAAGGATCTATATTTATTATTGTTGTATTTATCACTATCAAATATTAAATATATTTAATGTGAAACATATATGATATTTATATGCATACTAGTTTATTGTTTACAATTAATGTACACTATATAATATGGACTAATGGAAACACTATATGTATGAAGTGATCAATATTTATTATTATCAAATTTATTACTACTTATTTTTACATTTCATCTTAATTTACAAGACAAACGTTGATTTTGTTAACCACTTTACTGATTATTATATTTATTACTATCAAATCAATATTTATTTTACAACTTATTTTACAATTCATCCTTATTTTAAGACGAGCGTTAATTTTGTGAACCTGTTAAACTTAATCACAAAATTGTGATTATATGAGAACCGTTTTAACTACATCCATTTTACCAGATTTGTCACGCATGATAGCACCGTTCAAATTATACAAAAATCTATACTGTCCAATGATAGATAATGAAAACACTGATCGCCGTTACTTCGCAGGTCGTTTTGGCCAGGGCAGGTCTAACCAGGTCTGATAGTCCTCAAAGTCGACACGGGTCACCTGTTCCTGTGCATTTCTGTAGAGGATAACCCCATTACGAGTCCATACACTGGACACTTCGTCAGTCATTTTGCGTTTGACACTCATAAAGACCTCCAAATTTAGAGGTGTGAGGTCTTCTCTAATAAATATACCTGCTTGGCGGAGAATACGACCTTGTCTGAGCACTGTGTTACGAAGTAACCTGGACTGAAAGCGTACAATAATGTCCTTCTTTCCTTCTGGTCCTTTCTTTAAACGATGGGCAATATCGATTTCGCTTGTGGCTATCTGGCAGCCCAGTTTGCTGTTCAAAGTTTCTACCATATATTTGGTAGTTTCTTCAGCTGTTTCAAATCGCTTGAATTGTTTTTTGCCTTCTATAAGTTCTTCGATATGCGATATTCCGCTGATTATGATATTGTTACTTCGGCTATATTGGTTTGCCTCATTTTCAATTTTCCTCCTTTCAGTTTCGTGCTTGACAACAGAATCAGCTAGTTTGGAATTAACTTCTTCTTGATCCGCAAGTTTTTTGTTCAGGTCTTTAATTTCATGTTTCAGTCTATCATTCTCAACTTCGCGTTCAAAGATTCTTGATTCCAGCACTTCGATTTGCTTTGAAAGTGTCTTCACGATTTCATCTTTGATACCCGATAATAATTCTTTCATGGTATCTCTCATTCGTGTGTCGTCCTTTTCTATTAGTTGTTTAATTTTCGTATTTATTTGTTCAATGGACCTATCAACGGTTGATGCGACATTTGCCAACTTGTTGTTGATGTCTTTAAGTTGAGTTCTTATGTCATTTATTTCAGAGGAAACGTTACATTCTGGTTTCCAATTTGTCTTTCCAACTTTCGACATTTTTGCCTTTCGAGTTTTGTGAGTTTCGGATTTTTGCTCGTTCTGTGAAGGTGATGTTGGCAATTCAATTTAACTGATGCTACCAGTAGAGTTTATATCCTTTTTACGTTTCTTTTCTTCAGTAGACATCGTGTGAATCACCTTATTAGTTTTGCACAGTATACTTTAGTTCGTCGAGCGTGGGTGACCTTCACATTGAACCGTTACACATGAGGTTAGAAACTGTACAACCCAGGTAACATCAGGTAAAATCAATATGGCCGCGCCCAATACATTTATATTGAAAAAGTTACCGTATCATAAATGCTTTATTTTAAATCCATGCCAAGCTGTCTTTTCCTGGTACGTTACATCATTAATCCCGGGTTGCACAGACACAAAAATTGCACTGTTGCAGAATGTTTTTATGGCTTTAATTTAATAAATAATCATTTATTTTGACGAGCGCTCAAAAAGCCGTCATTACTCGCTGGTTCCCGGCTGTTCGATGTATTTGCTGTTGGAATACAATTTACAGTGTATTGTATATGGGAAAAAAATAAATAGGTCGCGACAAATGCGCCTGTATTGGCGTCAGTGAAAATCCGATTGAATCACACGTCAGTGTGCACGTCACAATTAAAACTTATCTTGGGCAAGTCATACTTCTTCCTCATTCCTCAGCAGAAGCTAAATCTAGCCTCAAAGCACAAGGGAAGAAGCTAACACCAGTGGTAGGTCCGTCCAATGCTCCATCCCAAGCTCCGAACTGAGAGAGGTCCATACCTATCGAGGAGCTTAGGATCACTGACAGGACAAGTATCAAAAACTTCATCAGGCTGTCTCCAAAAGTGTTTGATGAATTGTTTGATGAGCAGCTGACGTTTACCTTTCCAGAGACAGGACACCCAAATCAGGATGGCCATTTCCTGTTAGTATTTAGTTGGCTGTTTTTCACAGGTGTTGGCAACAGATGCCTGGGGACTTAATACCTTTCGAGTTAGCAAGGAGACTGTCCGGGCGTTTGCTCCAAACGTGGATACAGCCATAGTCCAGGTTTCAGTCGTCAAATGACCTACCACATGTGCAGCCTGTCTTTTTAGATTAGATTTCACTGTCGTAAAATATGTACATAAATCTAGACTGTTGTCAGTTTCTTACTGGAAAATAACATAATTTTGTCCAAACTATCATGAATTTTATTTAGGAAAATAGCTTCGGTTTTGTATCCTCGTTGGCAAAATGGGAGAAGGCTCTGTATTAATAGGTGCAGACTGTACAATATGGCGTGCACTGGAACCGATGTATTGAAACCTTCCGACAAACAATCGGAAGCATAGTGAGGGGTTGCGCAGACCACTCTCGTCATGACGCGCAGGGACGCAAAACATTGACAACAATAAGACAATTTTGATCAAATTGATGCCTTTTTGCGCACTGAATCCCCGAGATGGAAAGATTTGGCGCAACACCGCGACATAGCTCCACCTGATTGCTAGTTCAACGCCAGTACACTCTAGTTGCGGCCAAAAAGCGATAAACATTTCCATATCGGCAACAAATTACAATTTATTGGCTTCAGTTGTGTCCAAACCTCTCATAATGGCCAATGAATTTGACGCCGTTCAACTTTTAAAATGTGTAAAACTGAGGGCGTCCAATAAGTATTTGGCGCCTATGCGTGGCATTTGGTTTCAAATGGGAGTCAATTTACGACAAAACGATCCAACTTTCTCGTCATTGGCGAACGTATGCGACAAGTAAAATGAAACTCACGCCTTCTCGCGCCTTACGTCGCGGCTTAATGGACTCTTAAATTTACATGAAATTTGAAATAGGTGTTTTGCAAAACATTGCGTAGAAGCAAGTTTTTGATACATAATACGTACCTCACACCGATTAGATTTCATTTGAAAGTCTTCTTATGCAATTGAAACTAATTGATTGTTCAAACTAATGTACGCACGTGCGTATGGAGGGGCAAGCCCCGGAAATATGAATTAAATTATAAATAAAGATGCTTACAAAAAAAAGTGTTATGTTAATGAAAGTCTGTTAAAAAACATATTGTGTAGTGTACATTCTTTAACCCAAAAATAAGGTTTTTTTTTGTGTTTCTTATGATTGAAAATATAATGCATATGATTAGTAGTTAAATGTAAACGACAATAAACAGGTAATTTGCACGCAGACAATTTCATTTGTATGCCAGATCAGTTTGCACAAAGTTTGACACTCAGATAAAGTTTCAAAGTTGTATGTATTGAATTTGTATTGCTACGGTTGTGTCCTGCATTAATTAAAAACACACTGCTATTCTCTAGCTCGATGGTTTCCGTCACAATAACGGAATTATAATCTTATAATACAGGGTCTTAGCTACGAAAAAGAGATTATCCTCAGCAGTTTTTATGGTATTATGTTTTTGAAATACAAAGGCGTCCCTATGAAATAAATGTTTAGATAAACATTGCGCATTGAACATGTTCTAGATTAAGTGTTTCTCCCATTAAAAACGTAAATCATATGAACGGGCGGTAATTGCAATAAAATGATAACCACTGCACTGTTACAGTGAATGTTTGTATTTGTGTATTTGTATTTGTATATATATCATGTTATCGATATGAATTAGCGGCTTAGGCGGTCAAGCGCGGCGCGTTATTTTGTAACCAACGGTCATGAGTTTGAGTCCTGGTGTTAAGGTGAGTATATTTTTGTATCAGACGTGTTATTTCGCTCCTTGATTTATTATAAGGTTATTTTGGATCTGTGAATTAGTCCATCTTGGAACAGGTCTCTTTAATGGCAGATGTATCTTTTCCCAGATTCTGAATTCGGAGATGACATGTGTAATGATTTTTAGAAATTGTTTTAAATTTAAAAAAGTGTGCTTAAAATATCTGTAAGAAATATTCTAACGCCTATATAATTTCTTTAGACGCAGAAAATAAACAAAACATGAGATTTAAAATAATATGAGTAAATCTTTATTTGAGTTATGAATTTTCCAAATGCTGAATGTTTGAAATAAACAATTTAACCTAAAACTAGGACTTGTTTAAAACGTCGGATGAAACAAATAAATAGAAATATTAAGATAAAATTATGCATAAATATAGGCAACGAATATTTTGATTATTGAAAGCAAACTTAATTTTAAATAGAGAGATGAATAAATAAAAGTTTATGAGAGCTTAAACCCATACACCAACACATTAAACTTTCAACACGTCTAATTAACACATATTTTTTTAAAGTAGGAATGTATTAACAGGTTCCACTTTACAGACAGCACGCACAACGGCAAGTTGGACAGTCGGGTGAATTGAACAGTAGACCAGAGTGGACAGTTCAACAGTCGGTGGTATTAAACAGTAGATCATAGTTGACAATTGGGCAGTCGCTGGAATTGAACTGTAGACCACAGTGGACAGTTGAGCAGTCGGGAGAAGTGAACAGTCGATCACAGTGGGCAGTAAGACAGTTGGGGGAATTGAACAGTAGGTCACAGTAGACAGTAGGACAGTCGGCCAGTATACCACATTTGAGATTTCGAAAGTCAGGTTAATGGAACAGTATATCAGAGCGGACAGTTGGGAAGTCGGTGAATTGAACAGTAGACCAGAGTGGACAGTTGGACGGTCGGGGAACTTTAACACTTGACCAGAGTGGACAGTTGAGCAGTGAGGAAATTGAACAGTAGACCGCATTGAACAGCTTGACAGTCGAGTGATTCGAACAGTAGACCGCAGTGGACAGCCGGACAGTCGGATGAATTGAGCAGTAGACCTGAGTGGACAATTGGACAGTCGGGGGAATCGAACGCTAGACCAGAGTGGACAGTTAGACAGTAGGGGGAATTGAACTGTAGACTACAGTGGACAGTTTGACGGTCGAGTGAATTGAACAGTAGACCACATTTGACAGTTGGAAAGTCGGATGAATCGAACAGTATACCACAGTGGATATTTGGACGGTAGGGTGAATTGAACTGTAGACCACAGTGGACAGATGGACATTCGGGTAATCGAAAAGTACACCACAGAGGACAGTTGGATATTCGAGTTTATTGAACAATATAAACAGTGGACAGTTGGGCAGTCGGGGGAATTCAACAGTAGGCCAGAGTGGACAGTCGAGTGAACACAAGACCACAGTGGACTTTGGACCGTCTGAACAGTTGAACAGAAGACGAAAGTGGACAAATTGGCAGTCGGTTAAATTGAACAATAGACCACATAACTACCAAAGCGTTAATATTAGGGATGGGACCGAATATTCGAATATCGGATGATATTTCGAATATAAAAATACGAATACGAATATTCGATTGTCAAATTTATTTGAAGAACACACATTTTTTCCAGTTTGATTGCAAAGTTACATGAATTCCAGTCGTATTTCCTGACTAGCAGGTGGGCGGAGGCAGTGTAACGTGTTTACAACACATGCCAAACACGTCCAATTAAGGACAATTGATAATTGGCAGGGGGGTCACGTCTTTACAAGGGCCGCGAATTAACGGTTTGTAGGAGGCGCGAATATGACGCATTGTATCACAAAATACAAAACTGGGCCATGTTGTGATAACGGTTTAACAGTTTGCACAAAGCGTACATTGTTGTATTATCCTTAAGTGACAGCTATACGGTTAACTTGTTTACAGTAAATTACAATTACTATCTAAGTAAACCAATCAAAATGAATCCTTTATCAGCCAATCAATTTCAATGCGTCACATCCGGTCGTCCATATTGAATAACGTACCTTTCGGTTTTCCATCTAAGATGACGTCACATACGGTCGGTCAACTTGGCTGACGGCATTTGCAAAAATTATATGTGGTAAGCGCTCTTACGTCCAATACGTCCAGTGGACAGCTGGACATTCGGGTAATCGAAAAGTAATTAGTTACTAGGTTAGTAATTGGTTACTAAATACTAGGTTAGTATTAAATAAATATACGTTTATTTAGCAAGGCTTCGAAAACCTGAATTACGAGCCTTGGCTAATATTCTATTTATACCATCATTTTCTGTATTTGTTTTGAAAAAAAAACGAAAGAAAGTATGATAAGTAACACAATAAACATAACATGTTTTTACGAAAATCAACAAGATGACCTCATTAGACGTGTTTGCTATATCACACAGTGTGTGAATAAAGCTAATTTTATTTCACGGGGGTCTATTTCGCCAATCCACGCCTGATGATTGGATTAAAGTTTGTTCTTAACATGCGCGGTGCAGATTTTGTTTTTTATTGTCTATTGAACACTTCGCTGAATATGTAGTAAGCAGTACCATACATTTTATATGGTCATATATTATTTATTTTTTTGCAAAATTCACGAAACACGGGCTTGTTAATAACAAAAATGCTCTCAATGTAACATGCATAAATATTTTTCTCTCTATATATATGTACACAAAATTAATAAAAATGATGGCAATAAACCGATGCTCGTCAACGATGTTTGGAAATAAACTTCGCATAGTCTCCGTGATAACTTGTATATACACACTTTGGACATTAATTGTCGCACTGACACATTGACCATTTCTTGTCTCTGCGTCTTATCACTTTGCGCAATCTGCAGAAAAGGACCTAAATCATTATATATCGCATTGCCACAACGCCACATCGTTGCCCCATATTAACTGTTGGTAGGGTGAAAATCCTGTATTATCACTGTTACCTGAAATAATTGTTTTTCTTGCATTACAGCACAATATGGCACTTGAAGTCCGATTTAGAAGACATGATCGTTTTTAATATAATAAATGAAACCAATATATATCTAAGTCAGTCCATATCATAGAGCAACATAAAAATATTGGTAATTTTATAAAGTTTCAATACGTCTAAATACACTTTACATGAACATATGTTTAACAGTATATAACAGTGTATACCAAATGCAGTGGGAGACTTTATAGTTTACGCGTTTATAGATCGAAGTTATTTAATATAATGCCACGCAACTCACGTATAAAATATTTTTTTACAGAAATTTAATTAAGAACATATTTAAACTATGTATTGATAAATATTCAGTGTGCATCGTATTTCCAAAGACATGTATAAATATCACCAACTCGTGTGTTTGTAGTTTTGTTGTTGACATATCTCAATAAAATGGTTTCAGTTTTGTTGTAAGATAAAAATATAAAGAAAATTAAAATTTACTTACCTTGGCGCGACGTAGCGTTTGGTAGTTTTATATTAAAGACTACAGTAATTTATATTAACCAGCAATACTAAGTATGTGTAAGAATAATGAAACTCCAGAGATATCACCAGGTGAGACATCCTAATTAACATAATGGCAAGTTAGCAATTGCCTATACAATACAGGACAATACGCACAACACAACACAAAACATAATCAAAGCGGAAGGCACTGCATGCGTTCGCTATTGCATAGCATTTGGCACAACTCTTTTTATTCAAATGTTTATAGCGACACAAGTTTAAGTTAAACAGAACATATTTAAAAGGTTTATTGAATGTGTGTCTAAACGAAAATCTGTCTACAGTGTTGACTATCAGAAATCAAGACTAAATTTCAATGACTGCTATAATATTCGTGTGTACTAATAGTTATTGAAAGTGTTAGTGCACTGTTCAATATCATAGCGTATGATGGATCTTATCGACTCGTCCAAATAACTTAGTAAAATAGGCACTTAAGACCCGTTATGGTGTGTTTTGACGAATGTTTTGCAAATATATTTAAAATACAATGATATTAAAATTGTATATTAGAACCAGTAAATACAATACAATTGTATGAAGTCACCTAAATGGCCATATAATAACTTAAAATGAAAACCCCGACGCGTTATTATGGACAATCTGGGCACTTAGAGAGGTATGCCATAGCATATGTTACCTTAAATACAGTGGTTATACACTTTTAAATATTTTTTTATTGGTAAAATATGATAGTTGCGCTAATAGCTCGGTCCGTGTTCTTATGTAAAGAATTTAAATTCTTGTAAAGAAGCCCGAACCAGCAAACACGACGTGTTATACATGATATGTTATTTCCAAAAAGTCAACAATAAACGAAAATATTCGTAAAACTTCATTTAGTTGAATTCTACATTCCGTGTTTTACTATAATATTTGTGTCAACATAAAAATATATAGTTTATTTCATCTTCACGATATCATTGACGAAATAACACCCCCTGGGATAAACTTAGCTGTATTCTACATTGTGGAAATATATTTGTCGCGTGTACGGACTATGTTTTCGCGATACAGTCGCATTGTTTACTTTTCAGATTATGGTCAGTCATTTGATGATAATTTACACACATTGTATATAAAACAGGCAAACATGTTTTCCTAAACAATTTGATAAAATTTGCAGTCACACATGTGCTTCGTTTCAGAGTTTTTGGAAACGAGCATAAAGATCATGGTCATTTATTGTGTACTGATTTATTTATAGCTCATAAATTGCAGGGACCATTAAGCAATTGTGTCTTCGTTGACATGAAATGTCCTTTTCATTGTGAAAATTATTATTCGATTATTGTTTGTAATAATAACACCGATACATATAATAAAACTTGTAAACAGTTTAAATATAGGAATAATGAAACGTCAGTGACATCATCAGGAGAGAAATCTTTATTACCGTACGCGTTTTTGTTAATTGTATTTCTAGAAACTTGGGAATCTTGGGACTACTTTACTACAATTCGTACATTTTGAGTTCAATACTAGTAAAAGCACTTGTACTACAAGTTTAAAAATTCCACGGTTTGCTAACATGTGTTTGTAGATAGTTTGGAAGAATAAATGAAGGGATAAATATAGCACAAGGATTAATGTTGAGTACAGAGAAGATAAGGCGAGCGCTTTCGATGTTCGAGCCGAGCAAGATAAACTTCTCTATATTCAACCTAGTATTCTCTATGAACTGAGAAATTGCTTGGCGATTTATAATATTCAAAATGCGTCGTTAAAATAGATATTGCCACGAAATAAATTCAGATTTTAAAATATATATCGCCTTTGTGTAATTAGGTTATCTTTTGTCTCACATTAATGCCGTTTGGAATTGTACCTGTTGTCAAATGTGCAGCTGATGCATTGAGGTCAATCGAAAAACCTACGCAACTAATTAAAACTTTAACAGGTGTGACAACTAGAAAACCGCCTTCAGCAGCTAACAATACTATATATGAATTAAATATATTAAATATATAAGGCCTGTAAAAACCACTTTCAATTGAAAATGAAAAATATTGTCGGGCAAGAAACCCGAGAAGCAAATAACCAACATATTATCTGAATGTACCTACCGGGTATATAGTAAAAAATGATGCTAATCAGCTTTATTACTCGTCAATTTCTGTGGAAGACAGTATATTAATTTATCAATGAGAAAAGACTATGGCGTTAAACAAAACCTAATCAAATC
Organism: Congeria kusceri; assembly: GCA_027627225.1. NCBI lineage: Eukaryota > Metazoa > Mollusca > Bivalvia > Myida > Dreissenidae > Congeria > Congeria kusceri. Next base: position 61,254,604 of record CM051026.1, on the reverse strand, counting down.
ATTTTACACATTTCAAATATTTAGCATTATTATGAATGCATCGACAGTGTTTCAACCGTATTAGCAAAGGTGTTACGCGATAATGTTTGGTAATGTTTTAAAATGCTTAAAGGAAGTTACTCACATAACATTATATTTGAGAAATGTCTTCTTTTTTCAATTAATAAAGCATCCGGATTAGCAAACCCTTATATTATGTAAAACAAAAATAAAAAAAATTAAAATGAGAGAAAAAATCCTGCCTTTCAGGGATCGTACCATGACCGCCGGCGTGGGAGTCTAACGCAGTAACCACTTGCCCATATAGGGTTTTGCTAAACCCAGTTCAATTTTCTGACCGCAATTGCTCTGTGTACTGCGTAATACCGACAAACTGTAAATTCCATTTCGTTCTTTATTACTATTATAACGACAAAGTATATAATACAAAAAGTAATAAAATAGTTGTAATAAAATAATTAATCATGACCCACTCAACAAATGAACTTACCTTGAGCCGGCGACAAGGAGACGAAACTGTTAGGATTAGAATATCTCTGTTTCTTCTCGGCTCGCTTCGTGACCCGTTTTGTTCGGTTTAATTCATGGTACGGTATACATTTTTAAACACCACACATGAACACCATAACTTATATGGACAATGAGCGAGATGGATATGTCCAATTTGGAATCCCGAGATCAAAGGCTTGTCTAATAAACCTATAGTCTGATTATGTATTTAAGAGTTACAAATATATACAATATACAATAAATAAAACAATTGTTGTCATACTTTTGCTAAATATATTCATAATTTTCATATTGATTAATAATTTCTAGCTTTAACAAGCACTAACGTTTGAATTATATGTATGTACATGTACCCATACGTAAAGACAATGCAATGTATAATTTTATCATGGAATAGAAAAACATTGGCGACATATTTGTGTTGTCCATTTTTTGCATCAAACATATATTATAAGAGCAAACCAGGTATATCAAGACAGCTTATTTCAATTTCTTTACGATGTCGTGTAGCTTTGGCTGGAGCCCTTATCTTTCATTTTCTGTAGGAAAAAACAACAACAACAATGAAACCACATTATAGCAATCATATGTTAAAGGTTATCGATTTGTAACAAGAGTGTGCTCGTATCCTGGTTGCAGATAGTTTATTAATGAAATATACATCGGCTATTAAATACAGTTTTATGTGAAAAATTCAACAATAGTTAAAACTTATTGAAACATACAACGGTCCTTTGATAAACTAATTTGATTTAAAACTAATGTTTTGATGACATTACGACAGCTCTTGACCATTCGGAATAAAATCAGATAATAATGACGTATTCGTCCCCGTTGATAACGTAGTTTTTATGAAACACTAGGATTTCCTCGCGATTTAAGTTGGACATTTAAAGAAAGTAAGCTGTTTGTACAAAACTGATACTTTTTTCCAGCTTTTTGTATAAAGATGTTTGCACTACAACTTTCATGTCAATATTAGAATATAGGTATGTAATGTTAACTTGATTTATGAATTAGAATTCCCTTCATTGCACGCTGTCTGTAACTAATATTTTAACAAAAAGCATTAATGTTTTGTAAAGTGTATATTTGACATCAAAAACACCGCGTACAAATGAAACAACAACACCAAAAATAATATGTTTTATGATTTTGATGTTTCTCCATTTCCACAAAACATATCTTCAAGCGATTGAATATGTAACACTTTCATCACTTATGTTTTTGTTGGTATTTACCCTGAACCTATCAGTTAAAGTGCCAACGGAGTTGATTCCCGTCTTTTCCGCACCATGCTCATATTCAGCACTACCTCCGCTCTTAGCAGCATCTAGAACATGTTTGACATCAGTTTAGATTGTCGTTTTGTTATCGGATGTGCCTTCCATATGTTTACCACTTAGCACCATACCAATATTTATTATTTCGACATCTTAGCAATTTACTAGTCCACCATTTACAGCTATGCTTCCTTTGTCGACATCTAATCTGTGTCTAAGAGATGGGCTCGTTATAGTCCAACACAAGACCCACTTTTTTGACATTTAACTTAAGTATGAGATTTCCAATTGTGACCCAACTTGCTCTTTGTCATTACCCGTTATTTCGTCAACTGACGTCTTGATAGCGGATGGGCTATCCATCAATTGCTCTTTTTCATTATTTATTATTTCATCAAATGATGTCTTGATAACGGGTGTGCTATCCATCACTCCACCAGCTAGCACTTCTTCAGCATTTCTTTCTTCCTCCACATCTGACATGGTTCTTAAGGATGGGTTTTCCAGTTGTCTGACACGTGACCCATTTTTAGTATCCATTCTTTCTCGATCTGAAATGTACGAAAGTTCAAATTGTGAACCATCGTGCTCTTTTTCATTACCTTTTATTTCGTTATCTGACGTCTTGCTTACTGAAGTGGTATCCTTTAGTCCACCATCCATCACCTCTTCACCATTACTTTCTTCGCCCACATCTGACTTGTCCACATGAAATGACGTCTTGATAACGGATGGGCTATCCATCAGTCCACCAGCTAGCACTTCTTCAGCATTTCTTTCTTCGTCTAAATTTGATATTGTTCTGAAGGATGGGTTTGCCAGTTTTCCAACACTTGACCCATCTTTAGTGTCCATTCTTTCTCGATCTGACATGCACCACTTTAACATTTCTTTCTTCGTCGATATCTGGCATGTTTCTAGCGGATGGGCCTCCCATCTGTTCACCACCGGGCTCATTTTCAACATTAATTATTTCGTCATCTGGCCCGTTGCTTACGGATGGGTGTTTCTCTATTTGAATTATTTTCGTTCATTTGATAGATTGGTAAAGTGAGTATTGACCAGAAAACCAGCTATTTCTTTAACTGCATAATTTCCTGCAGTATCCATATTAACAACCAACGTCTCCTTGCATATCGGGTGACCCTGAACATTTTGATCGCATAGATTTGACGAAGCACTCATCAGATAATGAGTAATGTTATCGGCAACAATGCTTGTGGTAGCAATGTCTAGACAATCATTACTAAGGCTTTACCTTGTTCACAAATGTGTGGATCTACAAAAATAAGTTTCATAACGTATACTTTAATTAAACAATCATAATGGTACTTCCGACAAATGCATTTCAATAAATATATCGGTGTTACTAAGTTAATAAATCTGTGGAATTTACAATTGAAGCACCGAAGCACATGCTATTCATGTAGATGGCCATTAAGTGTTACATGAAATATTAATAAAACTAAAGCATTACTTTTGTCTGCGTCTGAATATTAGACAAGCATTAACAGTTTCATTGTACATCTCCGAACTCTTGTACACCCCATGCAATTTATCCGTAGGATTAACTATCGTAAGATTAGAGCTTGGGTCTGTCTTTGAAACGTTGTACATGCCCCTTTAACTATCGTGCATAAGCAAGCAATTGGTATGGAAGCCATGGCTGTTTCCCTGCCTATCGATAACGCGTGTGTGGAAAATACAACCTACTCATTTCTAATACTTAATGACTTTCAAATTTATGTGTCCCGGAAGTGACAATCGCGATCGAATCCTTCCGGTTTGGGATTTTTTGCATAGGTCCCGTGGTTCAGTAGCCATAAACAACGCTAAGAACACCCGCTATCAATGAACCAAATTTTGCATGTTATATATATTTATTAATAGGCCGTGAAACAGACTAAGTGATAGTTATCCGTCTACGCAGTGGTTGACAGCATCGTTTCTCATATCGCGGTTAATACAGATACAATTCACAGAGTTCTACAATACCGCGCAACAAATGTTTTTTTTGTAATACTATTGGATATTTTGTATATGCCCAAGCCGGGCTGGCTAGCTCAGTTGGTAGAGTGCAGGACTGTCAATCCAGAGTTCGTGAGCTCACTCACCAGCACTGTCACATAACTTGTGTGGGGATTGGTCTTGAACTAAGTTATACGGCCATACTCCCCCTACCTCTGAATCAAGTAGGGCAGTTGTCAGTTACTGGCACACGTATGTGCACTTAGTACTAATTAACAACTTAGATCGGTTAAGCTTGCCCAGGAAAAGTGTGACTAGGTTAACCTACCGCCGTTATATGATTGAAATACTGATAAACACGGCGAACAATACAAACAAACAAACACAGCTTTTGCCCATACACTAGGTAGTACCTGTATTCATATTATTATTTTATTATGTATTGCCTTTTATATATAGCCAAAAGCGCTCACCTGAGTACGGGCATGACAGAGAATAGCACAGACATGTTAATGTCATCGTCCACAAATTGACCCACATAAAATATATATCTTACTGTTGTTGACATGCCAATCAACAGATTCTTATACAGATGTCTGTCCGGCCTATTTCATCTGGCAATTGACAGAGACAATACAAATTCATGTACAGTCGAAACTATACGGCACAAGGCTCAAACAATCGGCGATGTTTACCATTGCTCAACCACAATAACACTACACAATCTCTACAATCACATGTAGTTCAAACTTCCAGCTGATTTAATGTACGGTGGATTTTTCCTTATTTTGACAGAACAATAAATAAAACAGTCGCAAGTGACAGCAATAAAGACACATGTCGGCGTTACGTATATCTTCGATTAGGACTAGTCAATAGAACAGATAATTTGCATTTTATTTGTGCTTTTAGGTCTTATTTATTATATTAAGTTTACCGGTAACAGCTCAAGTACCAATTAAACTGTTACTAAAATACTAGTGTTGCCAGCCCTAGTAAAAAAATGAAGTCTCAGTCCTAAAGATAGTCATTTTTAATTTTTACACTGTGTTCTTTATAGCCCAATCAGTAACATTCCTTGCATTCTTTTATTGCGATATATTGTGTCTTTGCACAAACTGTGCAAGATTCATCCTGATAGATGGAAAATTAATGTTCTATGTTTACATACGAGTACTTTTACAAATTCCGTTTTTAAAAATGTTCTTATTAAAAAAAAAGATCTAGTGTTTCAGGATCTTTCTGGCCCATCATTGAATCCAGATGAGATCTTATGGCCATACACAATCTTTGCAAGTTTAGTCAACAAGGAACGAACAGTTAATTCTCTATATGGACGGAAAGCCAATTTTGGGCAAATTAGGGATCATTTTTTCACAAACAGGGGGCCATAACTCAGGTCTTTCCATCTGATCTGGCACATATTGGACATTGACTGAGATACAGTTAAAAAAACTGGTTTTATATACTGTCCATGTCAACTTACATAAAGCTGACACACTGTTCCGTATAAAGTAAGTTGGTTTGATATATAGGTAATGTTGTTCCATTTTTCGAAGTATTCGTTTTTATATACTGTCAAAATGATATCATATAGTGTTACTTCGGCTCCATATAAGGATAGATAAATTTACGTGTGTATAATTTGATTTCATATATTGCTGCATTCGTCTAATATATAGCCAATATGAACAGATACATGTATATTGCAACTTCGGTTCCATATGAGGAAGATTTGCTTTCTATAACGGTTAAAACAGTTAAACATATTTGTTAAACAATGTCTCTCATGATTGTAGTCCATATTATAACATACTTTAAAATATGAATATTCAAATTCAGAGATATGTATTGTGCGTATATATCCTCGGATGCGCAGTATTATACGCTGATGCGTTTGCTGGAAACTGAAGTAAAAAAGTAGATCTTACACATAATATTTATATTGAAATGACAAGTTTATAAGTATTTTACCTAGATTTGGGTTTCTTCTGTGTGTATCCAACAATTGGTCTCACCTCTTAAAGCTCGGAGTCCTTTTGCTGCATTTCACCCAGACGAGAATACAAACGGCAATGGAAACGCCAATCACACCGAGTGTTATGCCAAGTGCCATGTTTGTTTTTTCACTATCTGTAACTCTGTCATTAGTCACCTCAGAGGCCGCATCTGCACTTCCTTCAAATGAATTAAGAAATGACAATCAAATTTGGCAATATTATGGTAATATTGGATAGTAAAATCATTTAAAAATGGAACTCGTCAACATGTACTTAAACAATACAATAATAATAACTATACCAACTGATACTCATTATAATACTTATAAATATAGCACTTACCGTTGCAGTAAACATTCCTACTGACACTTTCTCTTTCATCGTACAATTCTGAGCACGTGCACATGTATGTTCCTTGCTGTCCATCCGTTAGATACAGTAATGCCAGTATACATGTGTTCTCTTTTATGTGACATCGTGTATCTTTTAAGCTAGCGTTCATCAGCTATGAATGAGCAACGTGTCCGAACTGGCATTCCGCTAATCTGATGGTATCGGTGGTCTTCTGATGTGTAAACTTAAAAACTACACCGTAGCGTGCAGATGTATATCCTATAAGACGGGTTGCATTCATTTCGCATGTTACATTGTTACCAGTTTCCGAGTTGATATTTACACCTTTCGCGAAATGGAAATCCACTGAAAATAATTCCACACACGCGTGTATAATAGGTCAATGCGTAAGACACTTACCAATCAAACCGTCATAAATATTTCTATACTTCCAAACAATGGTTTCACAAGGAAATTAAAGAAGTGTGACCTTAATTTTCCAAACAACATACAGTTTTGCTTCAGCAAGGTCTACACTAGATAACATTATATAAATGTATTTATCAAAATATATTGTTAATTTATAACATTCCATCGATTCACTTTCAAACAATATAATATGGCTTAATTTAGGAATGACGATAACAAAGTTAGAGATCTTTAAATAGTTCCATTGTTGAATGGTGAATAAATACGTCATATTTAAGTACGTTATAGACAGGGACCAACTTAAATTACAATTTGTCAAGAAATAAACGACCATACATATGTTTGCTTTCTTTATTCAAAAAAATAATTGATTTCAATGTCACAATATATTGCTAAATTAAGCCAGAATATATGGCCAGTTTATACTCACATAGTATTAAGGCACAGCAGACTGCAGTTAACCGCAAGGCATGGAAAGATAAAGCCATCCCGGAAGTAATCTGCTGACCTGTTGGGCTAACTAATTATCATATTAGAATCGAAATATATACAAAGGGGAACACGCCTACCAGCAACTGTTATAATTGTTATCCGATATGCATTGAAACTAATAACTGACGAAATGGTCATATACATTTTTATGACATCTTTACATTTGGTATACATATTTATTAACATGACAATTTAATTTGGTAGACATATTTATTAATATAACAATTTAATTCCAATGATTTTAAGCTTTAGTGTACGGAATGGCTTTTTTATGACACTAAAACTATATTTATAAAATAAAAATAAAAGTTAGTTTTAGTCAAGACATGCATCAGCATGTTCATAAACTGGCCGAAATCATCATAACTACGTGCCCCGGAATGAACTTAAATCTTCAATATCCCACACCAAACACTTGTAGTCAAATTTTGAAAGGGCTTTCCCAAACGTGTTGCAAAGTCCGCCATAATTTGTATTGTTCGTAAACTGTTTAGAGATGTGAATTAATTTCTTTGGTGTCAATAATATATATGTATTATTATATGTGAAGTTGCGGCTTTAACACTCGGAAAGCTTTGCACAATCATGGGGAAGCGATTATTACAATTTACATGTATTGTTAAACAACTATCTACAACGTTCAATGTAGAGATAGAAATCATTAAATTGTAAACAGTGTTACGGCAGTGAAATCCACCTTCACGAAATATATTCGTCAGACTAACGTACTTTAAAACGATGCAGTGTTGTATACATGTATATACATATTTAAACCAAACTAAAAACAATCTCATGTAGTGAAACGTGTATGCAATTGAAATATCGACACGACAATATCTTCTGCATAATCAAGCAAGAGTATAAGACATATGTTTGAGTTATTCTATCTAAACGTTAAATGAATGTGCCCCATTCACACCATTTGAATAATATGTGCATTGAATTTACTCCAAGGCAGGCGAATTATATAGTTTAGCAAAAGTAAAATCAAGCAGTATGCACATGTGCTACGTACGTTCGAGCATACTACAAATGATGCACTGATACCGGATTTACTGGTTTGACGTTTAGCTATACAGCGGAAACTTTCGAAAACCCACGAACACCTACTAATACTAAAGGAAAACGCACGAACACTATAACTAAACAGTCGGAACTTACAATATCACATACGTATATTTGCATGATATTGATTGTTTTTCCGTTAATTTGAAAAGGTTATCGTTGACCTTTGCTGTTTTTCATAGATGAGGTTTCCTTTTTGTTTCGTGTGTTTCTGCTAGTTCAAGTAGGGATGGGTGAGTTTAAGCAGGTTTTCTGAGGAATCCTTGGAGTTTCACTGTTTAGTTACATCCTTATATCCATTTAGACATTACATTGTAAACAAATTGAAACTCCAGCTGCGCCAGCAGGAGATAACTCTTATTATCAGCACGAGGTCCTTTATTTATGGCAAGTGACCGATTGCCCAAGCAATACGGCACAATACAACAAACACATAGCAAACACAAACACAGATTATTAAAAACTGAGGTCATCGCTTTGGTACGGTCAATGTAAAGCATTGGGGGTTTAAACCGGTTTGTGGGTACCCGAACCTCACACTTGGCCCAACTATATTAATAATACACTTGGTCCAGCTATCTTCATAATACATTTATGTGTAAATAAAGATTAGATTACATGTAAAAGTTTACGAAACTCTAGCTATATGCATGTAAGCAGTAGCAAAACTTCTAATAACAATCGATTAAAGCACACTACTCAGTACAAAGTGAAAAAAAATCAAGAACAAGGCACAAAAATTTAACTTCAAATATCTATAATCCAAAGAAAAGAATAACCAAAAAGCTCTAAAATGTTCTTATTTTAATCATTGATATCGTTTCGTAGACCCATGTATTTTACTATAACTTAACCATCTTAATTTTACATCGTCATTGATAAAGGTAAGATCAGTTTTAGTTAAATTTTCTTTTACATTATTGTAGGATATTTTGTCGAGCCTTACATAGTCAGACATGAACACAGTAAAACGGAATATTAACCAAGACGGGATCTTGCACTAATACCATTTACACTGATACCGTGTGGGATTTCAAGATAGAGCAATGATGTCCAATGTTTACATGAACGCATTCATTTCAAAGCAATATTAAGTTAGTTAATTATTGAATGTTGGCGAATAGTTACATACCATTATGTTTTTAAGTATTATTTTTTAGCCGCGGAGACCATATTTTCTTTTAGCCATGTAGGAATGTATTGTTTTTGTCGTTTTCTTAAATTATTAATTATGTATGTACCTCAATTAAGAATTATACAAACAGGGTTGAGCAGAAAATGCATATTCATTCCTATTGTGTATTATTCTATGAACTTCCGTGCAATTTAAATGCTACACGCAACAACAAGCATTTGTCATATGGGTTTGAATCAGTGAAATACTATGCGGAAACCGTATATTTTCGCATATTTTACTATGTTGAAGTAGTTTGAGGCAAAGGGACTTGTTCACGGATTTTTGCATTTTAAAAGTATGCCATTAAATGTCTTAACTTGACAGATTCAAGCATCGGAACTAAAAACCTCAAGTAAAAATAACAAGAAAAGTATTTGTAGAAAAAAAAAATGGTCTCACTGGGGTTCGAACCCAGGACCTCCGGATTAAAAGGCTATCGCCTTAACCACTTCTATACTTCACCATGCATTATTTACTTAATGTAAGTGTTTCGTGCGTTGTCAACAATTTAAACAAAAACAACAGAAACACTCCATATTATTCCATCGTTTGTCGTTACAAGCGTTTTATAATTTCATCAATTTTAATTGATGATTTCTCATCAACGAAACGGGTTTTACAGTATATTTCTAGGTCCATAGTGTTATTTGGTCCCTTGTATACACTATTCGTTTATTTTTGGAATCGGTGACAACAAGTTCAAAAGTTTTGTATTTGTCAATCTGTGAACAGGTCCCTTTAAGAGTCAATATTGGTGAAGAAAAGTAGAAAATTCATGTTGAGATTGTAAATAGTAAACATGGGTAAATTAATATTTTATTTGGCATAGAAATTTGTGAGGATAATGTTTGAAATTAAAATTTTGCCTGCAGACTTTTAGATATTTTAAGCTACTGTGTCCATTTTGTGCAGAAAAAAACGGAAGCGTTTCTCATAATTGTTTGATAATCAATCAAGGAACTTGCTTCTCTGTGGGACTATTTAAAGATCTGCTCACTTATATAGAAGGTATATGCATTCAATTTCTTTGTTTTAATGTTAGAGTCATATGGTAATGTGTTCAATTAACACAAATCAATTGACCACTTTTTGGTAGTGGACCAGAAAAGGAAAATTCGTCTATAATTATTTGAACATCTCACCACATGTTCAGAAGAAAATATTGTTTAACCATGTTGTTTTTTGTGTAATGCATCTACACAACAGGCATCTGAGAAGTTTGGTATATGACTATCAAGGAGATTTACAGTTTCATCAATATTGAATGATGAGACTTGTAAAAATGAGAGGAATTTGAGCTTAGATGTTTTTGTGTGCAGTGAACCTAAGCCATATGAATAATTTGGGGAAGGACCACGTTGAGAAAATAATGTCGTTCAAATAATTTATCTGCTTGATATAGTGTTTAATAATAATATTAAGTATTACAATACTAGTACTAATACTAATAATTATTACAATATTGAAACAAATATTTAAACTTATGGGTGTAGAACAAAGGCACAACAAAAGCCCAAAATATTTACTAGACATTTTGGGAGGAAAAGGAATATGAACAAATAATGTTAAAATACAGATTTCGGTACGTTGTATGGTTCCACCAAAAATGATTATTAACCGAAGTATAGAAACGATAAACAAAAATAAATGACATACATAAACAATTTTACACAGTGAACTGTGCCAGTTAAAACTACTAGATATTAATTTTACATGTGACAATTTGATTTAAAATCAAAAAGAATGAAAACAAATATGCAAAAAGCAACAACTGTTTTATAATGAATAATACACAAGGTCCTAAATAACCGATACAACAGAGAAACACAAACATGTATAATCACTTATCATTAAACCGCTTAAATCATGTCATGAGCAATTTATCCAGTTTATACATGTGTAAATCGTATATGCGTGATTAACGTCATAAGTCGTGCACACTCTAAAATACCTGTATTGGCGTTTCTGTTATCATACACATTGACATACTTATTCAGTATTACTACAATTTAAATGCACAGGTTATAGCGATGCCTGCAGAACACGCTCTAACATGTGATTGGCAAGTATGTCATTTATATTGGAACATTTCTAAAAAAAAAAAAAAATCAGCATGTACGCTTTTTTCGAAAATATAATAATTATGTTAAAGTAATGGGATATAGATGAATCATTTCTCAAAAACTAGTTAAATGGCTCCCCTTGGTTTAACAAAAACGATTGCTACATGTGATATGGTTTTAAAGTTCAATGGCCTTTGGTACATTAATGTAGTTTTCATACATTAACAATACAACAATATCATGTTACCGCACTGTTATCTAATTGTAAAACATATTGGGAATTAACACGTCATCTGTATATTCGGATATCGAAACAGCAATATTGGAATTACATAAACCGCGTCTTCCCCTTAGTTTAAATATGTGCTTTTAGTATGAGCGGCCATATTTTAAACCCACATTGCAGGCCAAATAAAGATGTTTATCAGTGTGTCGTGTTTATAAATAGCGCTAATAAACAACTTGAATTCCAATACACGTACATTTTTCCAAATTATCGTCCAATTAAATTATATCAATAAGTACTTCTTATAGAATCAATTCATTCCATTCTTTGTTTGATTTTTGAATGTTTGACACTAGAAAATAAACTAACCAAAACATTTCTATGCTCACCTTACGCCCTTGTGTTCTAACTAACAAGATTAGCAACACGCGGTCTTTAAGGTAGGGACCGCATAGCTATTTAACACAGTATACAACACAAACACAAAGATTAACAGTACTGAATTTAGACAGCTATTATTTATAATGACAGGTAAACAAAACATTTATAAATTATACAAAAACAAGAACAAATCATATTAGAAATATTGAATTAGTACATTTTTCAATTTAAAATTATAAGGGTTAAATACGCATAATTTAGAATTTCACTTTAGAAACAAGTTTGGAAAAAGCATATCGTAATAATGTCCATGTCTCTGGTTTGGTAATTTAGATGCACTCCATTCTGATATCGGATAAGTGTTAGATATATTTATTTACTTTAAGTTAAAGAGTTATTTTATAACGTCAGTGTTATGTTTCCGATTTGCTACTATCATACTAAATATATACACCATTGTATGCATGATTACTGCCAACTGCGGAAAATGCGTTCGTACACTGTGAGTGTAAAGCTGGTTAATATTTTCACGCAATTTGTATTAAACATTACTTATGGAAAGTATGTGATTCCTTGTGCCGACGAAATGTAAAACAATAAAATGATTTCAGAACAACATGTAAGAACTAAACATGTAATAAGCTATCTAAAATAAATACTATAGTCGCTTTAAAATGTGTTGATAATGAGGGGACTTACCATCAACTGAAAACAGAAAGGAATTGGGATTTTCTATTTATAATCACGCTACAATCCTCTATCTTTGTAAATGGTCTGAATTACCTGTATCGATTAGTCAATGTTTATAACGGTTCTCACTTGCAGTTTACCGACTGTGCTTCAGAATTGAACTACAATAACTTTCCTAGCGCTATAGCAGTTTACTGCTTGACCAAATTTTTATATAAATAGGTACTAAAGTGTGGCTTAAACCCGTCTTAACCAAAATATCTATCTTGCAAACATGGGTGGACAGATACAGTAAACCATACAGGTGAATAGTATGACTTAAGTACATACGATTGAAGCTTGTTTATAAACAGAAAATCTCGATTTCCCCTATTCTTCAGTAAATGGATTACCCCCTCATTGTCAACTAAATTTACATTAAATACACGTTTTACAATGAATAATAATGCTAATTGTAAAATAGCTTTAGTTTTTCACACGTCTATAAATTATTCATTATAAGAATGCTGAATGGATATAAATGTCTACACGTAGTTATGAATCGGAGGAAACGTTAACAAAACCCATCATAACTATGTTATGAAACACTCAAAATATACTGTAATTTCAGAGTTCGAAATAAAATAAAACTGTTAACAGAACTTGCGTGCATTCAAATGAAAACCATGATAGTTAATAATAGGAAATGAAAAGTTGAACAGCAGCTGTATAGATACATATAAACAGAAAGTAGATCGCTGAACGTTTATGTTTATGCTAAATAAAAATACTGTTGGTACTACATTAACTATTTATCTTTTGTATAAATATAAGTTAATACAGTTTTAAAGCAAAATTTAACTTACCTGAACGTGTATTGACGAAAAGTAGATGTTCAGACGACTTATCTATACCACATTCGAATATGATCAATGGATTACCCAAGATTTATGTTTAAAGCGAGATTGCGATTGAGCTTTAAATAGAAGGTTTTAAATTAAATAACATAGCAAGCACGCACTGTGCATGTGCAAATATTTACGGTATCGTAACGTGTAGATTTGTACGATGTATTTAATAATAAAATCGTGCGCAATAGTTTTAAAATGTCGTACGCGCAAATCTTACTTTACGATTTAAACAATCGAAAGGATTATTGATAAGACGGCCTCAAGAAGCACCAGTCTAAAGATTATTGAACGCCATGTAACTGTCTTATATTATCATGTATGTATTTTCGAAGTTTATGACGTCCTGCTGCGCCGAAGCTGCATTATGTCAGGACCCAGGGTGTGTCCCAGCCTAATTGACCGTTAGACTCATTAAAAGATGGGAGGAATTTAGAATCATAGCTGCAATTTCCACCTATTTATCTTTTACTGACAGATTTTTAATTTTGGTGTAGTCTTGTGCTGTGGGGGGAGGGGGATGCCGATGTACCCGGAGGAAATCGAACCTGTCCGGTATGGTGACTACCAATCAAACTCGCTTGCGCCGTTCGGGGAGCGAACCCGGGCAGCCTAGGTAAGAAGCAAGCGTATGCTTTCATATTTCATGGTGTCGTATTTAAAGACGTACTCGGCATGAAATTTCCACATTTTGTTTCTTTAAACAATAACGCCTTTCGATTAAATAACTGTGCATTTGCCGAAAATTTACACAAAAAATTGACCAAAGATACACAATGAAAGCAAACAATAATAAGTAATAATTAGGTGTTAAATGTCAAGATTTGAGTTTTGAACTTTCCAATTGTATTCAGACTACATTTCAAAACCACTGAGGGTTCTAATACCTTCAGCTGACAACTTGTGGTTTATCCTGAGACATTTTTGCACGAATAGATGTACCAGTAGTGTATAAACATCTTGTTTAGACATGCTGGTTTGTAATAGTACGTGTTTTACGTTTGTTTGTACTTTAAAGCTGAATGTATATGTGTTGTTTTTTTGTTATCCATTATTTCGAACTGTATTGTGAACAAAAGACCCTAGAGAAATACCGTGTTCCTTTTATGTGCTTTTAAAATCATCTAAAGTCATCGTTTGGGATACGTTCTTGTCAGTGTGGATGGAATCTATGTATTGAATGGATGGATTAAATCATAAATGCCTGATTTACATAAAACCAGCTTTTGTACCAGAAGTTTAATTGACTGAATTATTAGTATATGAACAGGGAAAAAAAGAATTAAATTATACGTTCACAATTGTTATTATGTATGTATAAATATGATGTCTTGTGTACGTAACTGTAATACGGGTAAAATATATTAATCATGTTTCTACATGCTGTAACCTAATAAAGGGATGTCGGATACATTTTCCTATCTTCATTCTTCAAGAAGTGGCAAGGTTTATCCAGCTAGTGGTGTATTCCTACGCGCCGAATAACAACATTGTCAAGAATGACACAGCATAAACATGAAATACACTTCTACTAGCTCGAATTTGTCTGCGACAAAAACGTCATATAGTCTAGTTTAACAGAGGTTCTAGCTTCCGTATTCAGTTGTCAATCCGCATAAGGCATAATCATAAAGGTGTAAATAACATCTTCATTTGTAAACAACATCTTCATTATTATTTGTGGATAGACTTTCTTTGTTCAACCAACATAAATACGGTTAAAATAGGTATACTCCATTCGAGACATATATTCCTTGCACTGTTTTATACGGGAAAACCAAGCGCGACAGCGGGTTTTCCGCCTACAGATAACGCGAGTATCTATATATTTGTTGTTGTTGTTGTTTCATTTTCAATACCTGATGACTTAAAAATCTATGTTTCGGAAGTGTCAGTGGCGATCGGATCCTTTTGGTTCCGGAATTTTATGCATAGTTTCCGTGTTTCATTAACGACGCTAAGCGCACCTGCTAACATGGAACCAAATTCTTGCATTTTATTGAACCCAAAGAAATTATAACGAAAGTAAATAGGTGTAAATACAACGCAAAACAAAACGTCGTCTGAAACTATATACGAAACTATTATTATATAATAAATGTTGTGGAAAACAAGGTTGCTGTAGGAAATAAGTATATATTTCAATATTTTTAAATGCTAACTTGATGTTAAGAAGTTGCAAAAAATTGTTGTAAAACAGTTCATAAATTATTCCTATAGTTACTGCAATTTAAAAGACACACACAGAGCAAAACAGTTATCAACTGAATCGACTAGTGAAACAACAAGTGGCAGACAATTGACATTATATTTTATTCTGCTGATGTTCAAGCAAACTTGAAATGAAACCGAAAATTGAATTCAGTGATAATATGTATAAAGGCTACTTGTATTCCAAAATAAAATGTTCGATCTGTGTTGAAACATATTTATATATCATCTTACATTTTAATACATGTATAAATATCCAATGTTGTATTTTTACTGTCAATTTCTATAAATGTTTTCGCAGTTTTCTGCAACAGGCTATTGCAAATTATTTTTAAAGTTGCAGCCATACTCATCCACTCACAAAAAGGGACAAAGTCGCATACATTGACGCAATCTTAATAAGTAACAACAGTAAATACGTCATAAAAGTGTGTATATTTTAATCTCAATCATTATTGCACAAGTTTCATTGCCTTTTTAAAGCAACTTACTGTGGTAACTTAACGTCGTGGTTAAATACATGTTGTTAAGTATTTATAATACAATTCAAATAACCGGCTGTTACGTACCCAACAAGAGAAAATACCAGGGTTAAACATTAAACCAAACTAACAAATATACCACCAGTGCACAGGTACTTGTAACAATTATTTGTGTATGTTCCATACGTTTATACACTCGTATACCCCACTGACCAATTGACTGTTCAAACTATAATCAGTTGTTTATCTTGTTAGAAGATGTGCAACATAATCATTTTATCAAATGGCGAATGCCATCATAATAACATGGAAAAACAGTTTTAATTATGTTTCCTACAAATTTGTCTTATATCTATATGACATTACAATTTCAAGAGGGCATAAGGAGAAAAAAACAACATTTATAAGAAAGAAATACAACAGTTTTAATATCATATTATATGTTGTATTATACACATTATGAGTTATCTACATGCGGAAAAAGACCCGGGTTCGTGGAACACAACATTACACAATAGGCTCGAGCGATACAAGCCACCGGAACACCACAGTCATTCAATATTTCCTATATATACCATGAATATAAAGGTAATTATAACTACATGCATCAATTACAAGGAGTGAATGGTCTTTGAAAAAAGTGAAGAACAACTATTTGTTCATAAAATCTAATTATGATTTTGTAAAGTTCTGTTTAATAAAAAATGATTTGATCAGCTTGCGTGGTTCGAAATTTTCAAATTTCAAATGATAACCTTACAGGTGCTGCAGTTAAGACAACCAAACTTTACAAATACATGTAGTACAATTTTATTATGCGAGTATAATCTATTTTTGTTTGGTTTGCCAGATTTAGGCAGTGCCTAAATTTATATTAATAATCCATCCCAGGCTCGTCATATAACATACAATTATAAGCTAACGTTTTTAACGTGCTTTGAAAATGCAATTGGGAAAAAGTAGAAAACACAAATAGATTACTAGTAAATGGCAGGTGCAAGGAAGGAAAATCTTATCCGGTTCGGCCTGAAAACAAAAATAGGACTCACTAAAGCTCGCCATATTTTTATTTTATAAGCATCACCGGATAAGCTTTCTGCATCCCGGCACAAACCATGTATTCTCTATATTGTTTTAAACTTGTTTTTATATATGTGTATTGTGTTTACTCGTTTCATCTGGATAATTCGAAAATCTTCGAATGTGAGAAAAGTCATGGTATTCAAGTGCATATAGAATCTTAAAAACACTGGTGACTTTTCATTTCATTTTTCTGTCTGCAAATTTGTCCGAGAACAATAGCGTTGCTAGATGAACAGAGAAAGAACACTTTAGTTTTGTCAGAGTGTTAAATAGGGCGTCTATTTGTGCGTTTATTACTACAACCGACTCCCATCCTTCGGAACTATTGTTCATACATCCGGTCTAATATCAAAGGGAAATTTTAACAAAGCTATTATCTAAAGAACTTTTTTAATATTTTATTCATGAACTATTTGTTTCTCTGATGCTTCCACAAACGCAGGCCCGGTATATATGAGCATGATGATTAATAAATGTTGGACCGAAATATAAACAATAAATCATGTTTTTTCCTACATGGGCAGTTGGTGCATTTTCTGTAAATTGACAAGCTGAAAACAATGTATTGGTTCCCCCTGTTTATTTTACGTCAAAGATTTAAATCGTTTGTTTTTCTGTAAAACCAAAGAAACGTAACTTGGTTCTTTTTGGCATATTATCCTTTATTCCCAATTGTTTACTGGTGAGAACGCAGCATTTCGAAATATGTTTATGAGGTTCTCATATTCAAAAGTATTCAACGTACAGATATTGTTTATGTACAAGATAAATAACTTTGTGTTTTGCATTTTTTTTTAAACATTAAATACGTGAATGAACTTTAATATGTTTATACAAAACGATATTTATCTCTTAGATCATTTTACTTTTCATGTAAGCATAAACGAAGCTGCAACAGTTTAATTTGTGAGTACATAGCTAAAGTCCTCTGTGATTTTGTTTTTGCTTAGAGAGCCAGGCCTACAGTTTATTGTTTTAGAGGCCCTTGTGATTCTGTGCTTATAGAGCCAAGGCTAGAGGCTCTTGAGATATTGTGGCTTATAGAGCTAGAACTAGAGACCCTTTTGATTTTGAGGCCTATAGAGCCAGAGTTAGAGGCCCTTGTGATTATTTGGCTTATAGCCAGAGCTGTAGGCCATTGTATGTAAGTGGCTTATAGAGTCAGGGGTAGAGTTCATTGTGATTCTGTGGCTTATAGAGCCAGGACTAGAGGCTCTTTTGATTATGTGGCTTAAAGAGACATGACTAGAGCCAAGTGTGGTTCGATGGCTCATAGAGCTAGGCCTACAGTCCATTGCGATTAGGTGGCTTAGCGAACCAAGACTAGAGGCCCTTGTGATTGTTATTGTGTACGTCTTAATAGAGTTTGTTTATATATGGATTACAGCAAATGTGAGTAAAATTTCTCCATCAAAAACTCCATCAACGTAATATCGGCGTATTGCTTAGCTAGTTTTCTGACTTTGCTTGGTAATTTCCTTTCAACAGCGTGCTGTTAGTATTTAACCTAAAAAAAAACAGAAGTCGGATGCGTTGTGATTATGTGTTATCAGGAAAGATAATTTAGCGATTGTTTGATTGTCGGCAGACAATAACCTCTTTTTAAATCATCAAATGTATGGGATGGTATCAATTGTCAAAGCTGTTAATTTAATTTGCGAATAAGGCGTTTGTTTATAAATTTCCTGACATCGGCTGGTATTCATACACATCTGTATTACTTTATGTATGACTTACGTAAGAAGTTGCCTTTGGATCGTTATGTATAAACTTGCACATTGCATCAAATTACACTATAACACGATACGTTCGGTCCAACTATAGGTAATAGGAAGCGATGTGTAATCATCAAATATAAAAATGCCCCCTTCAAAGAAGTGGGGGTATATTGCTTTGCTCCTGTCCGTCGGTCGGTCGGTCGGATGGTCGGTCTGTCCGTAGACCATTTCGTTTCCGCATATCTAGAGAACGTTTTGACCTATGATCATATTTGTTGGTATGCTGGTTACTTGGGAGGAAAGAAAGACGCCTTTTCATTTTGAGGTCAACAGGTCAAAGGTCGAGGTCACCGTTGCTGAAAATGATGAAACTTTATACATAGATACCTTATATCGAGACCTCGCTTGGGATTGCATATGGAGTTGGTGGGGTCAAGTTCAAGGTCACCGTTACTAAAAATAGAAAAACGGTTTCCGCTCAATAACTTGGGAACGCATCGAGATATTTATTGAAACTTCATGCATAGATACCTTATGTTAGTTTAAACCTATTTATTTAAGCTCGATTGCATCGAAAGCCGTAGGCTTATAGAGACACTCTCGAGTCCGTTTCCTGGGTAGAACCAGTACTTGGTGTCTTTGGGGGAGATCTTGAGAACGCTCCCGGAGTGGGGATCGAACCCGGGACCTCTCGACTGCTAGGCGGACACCATATCCACTACTACACCGTGAACTTTGAGATACCTTATATTGAGACCTCGCTTGGGATTGCATATGGGGTGGGTGGGTGGCGTCAATGTCGCCGTTGCTAAAAATAGAAAAACGGTTGCCGCTCAATAACTTGAGAACGCATCTAGATATTTTAATGAAACTTCATACATATATACCTTATATCGAAGCCTTGCTTGAGATTGCATTTGGGGTGGTTATGATCAAGCTCAAGGTGACAGTTACTAAAAATAGAAAATTGTTTCCGCTTAATAACTTTAGAACACATAAATATATTTTCATGAAACTTCATACATATATATCTTATATTGAGACCTCTCATAGGATTGCATATGTGGTGGGTGGGTCAAGGTCACCGTTGCTAAAAATAGAAAAACGGTTTCCGCTCAAAAACTTGAGAACGCATCGAGATATTTTAGTGAAAATTCATATATCGATACCTTATATTGAGACATCTCTTGGGATTTCATATGGGCTGGGTAGGGTCAATTTCAAGGTCACCATTACTTAAAATAGAAAAAAGGTTTCCACTCAATAACTTGAGAATGCATCGAGATATTTTAATGAAACTTCATACACAGTTACCTTATATTGAGTAATCTCTTGGGATTTCATATTGGGTAGGTCGGGTCAAAGACAAGGTTACCATTACTTTAAATAGAAAAACGGTTTCCACTCAATGACTTGACAATGCATCGAGATATTTTAATGAAACTTCATACATAGATACGTTATATTGAGTCCTCGCTTGGGATTGCATATGTTGTGGGTGGGGTCAAGGCCAAGGTCATTGTTACTAAAAATAGAAAAACGGTCTCCGCTCAATAACTTCAGAACACATCGAGATATTTTAATAAAACTTCATACATAGATACCTTATATTTAGACCTCGCTTGAGGTTGCATATGGGGTAGATGGGGTCAAGGTTACCGCTACTAAAAATAGAAAAACGGTTTCCGCTCAATAACTTGAGAACGCATCGAGATAGTTTAATGAAACTTCATACATAGATACCTTATATTTAGACATCTTTTGGGATTTTATATGGGGCGGGTTGGTTCAAGGTCAAGGTCACCATTACTTTAAATAGAAAAAACGGTTTCCACTCAATAACTTGAGAATGCATCGAGATATTTTAATGAAAGTTTATACATAGATACCTTATATTGAGACCTGGCTTGGGATTGCATATTAAAACAATTCTTAACACTGCACATTTTCACAACTTAGCTGCAAGTCGGGAGGCATACTTATTTTACAAACATCTCTTGTTATAATATATTTACTACTGTAAATTATATATCGGACAACTTTCTAAAATTATACTATTTGACATGTATTCTTTAAATCATGATAAGGCATCAATATTTAATTCCTTATCAAAATAAAATAAGCCTATGAGCTTAGATACAATGCGAAATACATGGCTTGACTTGTAAGCAGCGCCTCTGTTAATTTACATTTTTATATCTGTTAACAATATTGTTTCAAAAGTGAATTCTCGTCTTTTTGTATAGACGAGTAAAAATCGTGTATGTCAAAACTAGTAAATACCTGTGATCTTCAATGCCATATGGACTATACTTATTCTTTCTGATACCCTAGTTTGAATACATTAAAAAAAAAAACTTTAAAGTTACCAATTACAAATTCTAAATACGTGTTCACATCACCACAATGTGTTACACACGATGCAACTATATGCAGAGTTGCGTTAACTTTTTTAATATTGTATTCTATGCTTATTTCATATACACGTTTAAAAAAAACTACCCATACGATATTTTCAATCAGCGACCGTTCTAATGTACTGAGACTCATCTCCTCGTCGTGAACTATCCAAACTCTCATAACGACCGGGTTCCGCCCTGCAAAGCACACGTTTATAAACACAACAACGATAACAACAACAACTGCAACACCAACAACAAGAACAACAACAATATCAACAGAAGCAGAAGCAATAACAACGACTGACGTTGTGTGATATATTGTTTTAATAAATGGCATAAAATGTCTGCATGTCTTATGAATGATAAAACAAGTTATTGTTTCTGCGGTTTTAGCGTTTCAAAACACACATTTTTGTTCAAGCTGTTTACATGAATATCCAGTTTTGGCGCATGGTGAACGTACTTTAAAATAATATTTATTATACCTCACTTTTGTTTACAACATTAAATTCCCATTTACCGAGAAAGAGATAGTTTGACTGTCAAAAACATGTCAGCCTTTTTTGACCCGTGACCAAGCGAAACGTGACTGTCAGGTCATGTGACCGCGCTGACATTTGTATGTCATATAAGGGCAAGTAACTGCGTCCGTTTTTTAGCCGCCTAATGAAAATATTGCATCACATGTCGGAACGTAATATAGTCGTGACGTCACTTTTGTTTGTTTAAACCAGCACCATTACGAGCTCCATCTGAAAATCAAATACACAGCTTATAATAATTTTTATTTGCCCACAATATATATAACAGTGGCATTCATTTACAAACGCATTGCATTCTTTATCGCATTAAACCCAGCTGATAAGGTTTATTCGTACATGTATATTAAAAACTTTAAAAATCTTCTAGTCTGAAACCACTGGCTGGATTTCAAAATAATTTCACAGAAATGCTTTTTGGGTGACAATCTACCAAATTCCTTCAAAACATTTTGATACGTTAAAAAGCATGGCCGCCAGGGGGCGGAGCAGTTTATCTAATATGGCTATATAGAAATTTTTAAATCGTATAGTCTAAAACCACTGGCTGGATTTCAAAATATTTTCACAGAAATGTTCCTTGGGTGACCCTCTATCAAACTCCTCGAAATCATTTTGATTTGTTAAAAAACATGGCCGCCATATTGCGGGGCAGTTTTCTTTGTATGGCTTTATTGAAAACTTAAAAAAAAATTATTGTCTAAACCCACTGGCTGGATTTCAAAATAATTTAACATAAATGTTCCTCAGGTGACCCTCTATCAAATTCCTTGAAATCATTTTGATTTTTTAAAAAACATGGCCGCCAGGGGGCGGGGCAGTTTTCCTTATATGGCGTTACTGAAAACTTTAAAAATCCTCTTGTCTAAAACCACTGGCTAAATTTCAAAAATGTTCACATAAATGATATTTCAAACTAATTTAACATAAATAATTCTCAGGTGACCCCTATATCAAATTCCTGGATATCATTTTGATTCGTTAAAAATAATGGCCGCCAGGGGGCCGGACAGTTTCCTTATTTGGCTTTATTGAAATCTTAAACAATCTTTTTGTTAAAAGCCATTATGATGCTTTACATTCAGTTAAGCGACCTAGTGCCATCTTGGCCCTCTTGTTTTATAACTTAAAATTGGTATGTTTAGTTAAAATAACAATTAAGCACTTATAGTTTATACAAAAATGTCTGTACTGAGTGTATTTTATGAACATGTAAAGCAGCCACAGGGTTTTTTTGAGCTGAAATATATTTTGTTTTCCATCCGAAGTAGTCAAACGAAATTTGTCCACTACAAATCGAGGATTGCTACAATTAACGGCGCTCGAAGGAAAGAAACGGAGTTTGAAGTATTAAATTAACGACTTTATTAATTAATGAAATTGTCCCTTTGTTATTAGCTGACTGATAACCTTTTTAGAAACGTATAAAAAGTGTTATGTGCTCGCACATTTTGCTATTATACATTTTACAAGACATTATAAACCACGTGAAATTAATATGCTTCTACATATTATCTCGTTTAAACATACCAGTATAATATATTAAAGATTTTCAGCATTAACAAATCCTTCTTTTAAATTACGTGTATGTTACGTTACACTACGATTGATGTATTAATTAGAGAACATCTAATGTTTTCACACATCTATCAATGATTATGCAACCCCCCCCCGCCCTTGAAGAAACAGGGGTAAATGTCGTTACGTATGTATGGTTTTCCGTCGATCTGTCTGACCGTATTTCTGTCTTTCCTTCTGTTTGTCGTTAGAACAAAACTTATGACATGACATGACTATTGGAGGAACCCTATTGATTTTGGGCTCCTTGGGTTTAACATGAAGGTCAAACCGGAGAAAGATACAAATGCCCACTTATTTTTAACCCTCCGCAATATGTAACCATTAGTCCTAGGCTTTTTAGACTTGGTTTGAGGATTGACCATTAATTGCAGAGGATCCTAATTGACTATAGGGTCATTGGGTCAATTTTACCGAAAGATTGACACACTTACCAATACATGTAGAATATAAACTTTGTCTGCAAGATGACTAGAAGAAGTAGAACTATTATGACTAGGTTCTTTAAACTTAGAAGGTAGGTTGGTCTATAAGTTAAGTATTCCGATTGATTGTTAAGTCCTCAGGTTAAAGATAAATGTTAAACTTATCAATAGTTTTGTCCATGCAATAATTATGGAATAATTTGACCAAGGTTCCTAAACTTTGGTCGGTAAGTTTGATTTGACTACAAATAGATCCCTATTGATAAATGGGTCATAGGGTGAAATGCAAAAATCAAACTGATCAAAAGTTTATAAAAACTGTCATTGAATCTAAATGGGGGCATACCTGGTTAACAAAACGCGTGTATATTGTTATTTTAGATCATTGAAAACGTCAACTCAATACATTTAAATTAGATTATGAAACATTTAAGAAAACAATTATACTGGTACTAAAGGGTAAGAAATTCAATATTGCATGTAATAAATGTGCTTGCGTTAATTAAAATAAAAATACTGATAGTTAATAACACTAAATGAAAAGTAGAGATACACATAAACAGAAAGTAGATTGATGAACGTTTTTTTTCATTTAAAAAGGGCATTGGTTTTGCTAAATTATGTATTTGTTGTATAAATGATATTGAAAACAGTTTTAGAACAAAATCAAACGTATCTGAACGTTTATTCACGAACATGAAGATGTTAAGAAAACCTGTTTATACCACTTTCGAATAATATATAATGCCCCATATTTACCGGGAGAATGCGAGTTTCAGAAACGTCAGACTAGAGATTATGGATCGCCGTGACTGTCTCAGATTTCATTGTGTCTTACTTTTATTTTTTGGTTATATCAAAAAGGCATGCCAATATTTCATCAACGTTTTATAGGTAGACAAGTAAGTTGAATGTATAGTGTGACTTTAGCAAGTTAAAGCGATACACATATACATATGTAGCGAGTGGGCATATTTTCAATACAATTAATGTCAATTGATTCCAAACTATCAACGTTACATCAGCCAATTAATTAGATGTTACGCACCCGTAAACAACTCTGTCTGCATTTGCTCATTGTTACACCTGCATTTACTAATAGTTTTCTGGCTTAGATTGGCAAAGTCTCTTTAAACGAGTTATTGTTTTACTGGACGAAAGTTTGTCAACACCTGGTCGCCAGTGTAGTAATTAAATTTGTCATAATTCAAGACAATGGGGCCATTGCCTAACTGTCAACAGACAAAAACCTCTCCTCCCATCGTCAAGTGATTCAGTATTTGGTTAGTAACGCTCTAGTAAACGTCAGTAAGCGCTGTCTTATATACAATTAGCTAATTGTTAGATACCAGTAAATCATTGTTTATCCCTCCGTGGTCGATTCGAACGTAGTGCCTATTACAAAAGAGTTCATTTTCCTTTCTGGTATAAAACCCATTTAGCAATCGCAGACCTACCTTTTGTGGTTATTTCGTATATTCCATGTGTGTCTGGAAGATTTTTTTTTCCATTGGATACTACCTTGAAATATGAACTTGTGTGGTGTGTTGACTCTGGTGTTGGGTTTTGGTTGAAATATAACTGCCGAATCCCTGTTTTCTACTGGTTTCTTCAAACAGGTGATATGCATTTTCTTAGAAGTAACATTACATATTTATTTGTATTGCAATTTTTGGAAGAGGACAGATTCTTCTTTAAAATGTAACCAGGATTGCACAATCAGAAATAAAGGAAATGCCAGAAAAAATGCTTGGGAAATTTTCCGTTTTATAATCGGCCCCTATGGGAATTGGAATTACTGGTATCCAACCTAATGTGCGTAAACACAATTCGCTTAGTCTAAATGAGAATTACATGACTGGCGCTATTAGCAGCGCATCTGTTATAGGTATAAATGTATTATATGAATGACATAAACGTACCAAGATTATGTTAATCAAGGTCTTGATTATGCTGAAATATGGCGAATCATCCGCATATTTATTTTTAAGGTGACGAATGTTTTAGGAATGACACACATGACATAGCACAATAAACAATGCGATTCAATGTACACAATGGACTTATCATCAAACCGGAGATCTGTTACAACAGATCAGTATACGGTGTGTATTTGTATAAGGATTGAAGTTCGAATATTGTTTATTAAATAATGATTATTTCACGAAAGTAAGTAAACAATTCCATATAAAGTCATGCAACAGATCAGTATACGGTGTGTATTTGTATAAGGATTGAAGTTCGAATATTGTTTATTAAATAATGATTATTTCACGAAAGTAAGTAAACAATTCCATATAAAGTCATGCAACAGATCAGTATACGGTGTGTATTTGTATAAGGATTGAAGTTCGAATATTGTTTATTAAATAATGATTATTTCACGAAAGTAAGTAAACAATTCCATATAAAGTCATGCAACAGATCAGTTTACGGTGTGTATTTGTATAAGGATTGAAGTTCGAATATTGTTTATTAAATAATGATTATTTCACGAAAGTAAGTAAACAATTCCATATAAAGTCATGCAACACGAAAGTAAGTAAACAATTCCATATAAAGTCATGCAACCAACCGTATTTACCAACTCATTCTAAGAACAAAATATCGACTAAAGAAAAAACGCGTGTGCGTTTGATAATATGCCGAGTACAAACACTACTTATATCCGTAATAAATCATTCGAAGTAAGGAGTTCTAAGATTCTAATAAATACGTCTATTGGCATAATATTAGCATTGTTGAATGCCTAGTACGATTCCAAGTTTAGCGTTTTAAGAATTTAACAGTTAACTATGTTTATTATAACATCTCATTGCTAAAACAGTCGGGTCAGTATGGGTTCTTATCTCTCTTGAATATCCGATTACAACCTTGATTCTCGGTGTCGTGCACAGATGACCCTGAAGCGTGCAGAGTAATGGTCCATCACGTCCGATACTGGTTTCTCCTTCCCTGAAATCACCTGTCATATTTGGAGTTCATTTGTTTATTATATTCATCACATCGCCGACGTTGTTTAACACACGATGCGATTCAGTACAGTATATGCATTTTTGAATATTGTATTATATGCACATTATATATACACATTTGAAAAACAATCCAAACTGTATTATCAACCAGCGACCACGCTAAGGTACTGCGAATCGTCACCATGTCGCAAACGATCTAAACCCTCATAACGGCCAGGCACCGCCCTGCAAATCAACATTATAGAACAACTACAACAGCAGCAGCATAATCAGCAGAAACACGAACAACGAGAGATGTTGTGTGATACATTGTTTTAAGAGATTGTGTCAAATATGTGCAGGGCTTATGAATGATTCGAGTTATTTGCGGTTTTATCGTTTCAAAACAAACATCTATCGTCAATATGTGTAAATGAATAATGTACACATTTAAAAATAATATATTACCTGAATGTAGGATAAATGCATTTGCACATGGCGATGATTTAACAGCTATACAATATAGTAATTTGCACAATCGTAGTAAAGTTGACTCGATGTGGTTATTATAATTTTAAATATATTTATTTTATGCTCTCCGACGGTTTATCTGATATATTATTATGGAACACTGTCATGAAATGTTACATACAACAAGTGAGAAAGCAATTGAACATAAAGGATACTTGCGAAGACTGAGCATCATTGAGTGCGCCATCTTAAAGAAATATGAACAGAGTACATGTATTATTATCTGCCAATATTATATAACAGTGACTTTCAAATACAAACGCTTTATTTATCTAAATATAATACACTAAAATGATCAGGCTTTTTCCTACCATCTCCTCGTGGCGTATCGGAAGCAAGCAACTGTGGATCAATTTCATGATAAATCTCGCAATGATCGTCCAAAGGTTCTAACGGCAAAGTTGAACACTGAACGGTACTCTCACTGGGATAAGAGGTTGTAGGGAAAACCAACGCAAACCCGACGTCTTCTAGAAAGAAAACATAATAAGTTGCTTGTCGTTCACATACAGTTACTTTAAAGCCTATTTTTGTGCGATGAAACTTGAACTAAGAGGACTTTATATTATAAACATTCCGTGATATAAAAACATAAAAACACAAAAAGCGCCTTTAAAACAAGTTAATACAAAAATAAACTATCTTGTTATGTATTTGCATGATTCAAATTAAAAATATTCCTCAACCATCTGTTAACAAAGCACAAATAAAGGCAATGCTATACCTATTGTATCCGTTCGACGTCTGAAATTTCGGCACACACAGGCGACAATGAACATAACTGCAACAATAACTAATGCGCTTGCTGCTACTATGATGCGGATAAAGTTCAAGGTGGGTGTTGGCACTGCAGGCAGCTCTAAATCAGAAAAGAAAATGTTACAGGTCATTGCGCATATTGGTCTCAATCCGTTAACATTAGTAAACTTAGTTCATGAAACGGATTGTAAGCATGTTGTGCTACATGCGTACACATAGAACTTGCAGATATGCACACTACAATAAGTGCAAACGGTTTGCAAAACATGGCTTGAATATATTTTGTGTATACAATACAGCTAAAGCGAAACCAATATTTGTTATTGGCTTGGGTTAGACGCCACGAAACTGCGCGACATAGCTCCGATTGCGTTTGCTCGGAGGCTTGATGCCATGTAGCGCTACACAATTTATTGGAAATATTACATAATGTCATTCTAATTGCAATAGATTGGACACGATTAACTAAACTCCGCAAAATCAAATCACAAAATAGATTAATTTCACTAGTATAGCACTGTGTGTAGCACATTCGTATATTGACCATTAAACATACGTACCAGCAAGCTTCAGGAAGTAAACCTCCGTATAGGGCTTTCCGATACAATTGCCCACTTGCAAAATGTAGATCCCGTAATCTGACTCTGTAACATTGTCCACTGTTAGGCTGCTGTCTTGTCTGTTCGTTTCAATATGAACACGTGAACTGACGGCGATTTCAGTACATGTATTGGTGTCCATGCATTTTTTCCAGGTAAAATCAGAAATATTCGGAAGTGGATTAGCCAGTGCGGAAAAGGTAAAGGTCACTTCTCCACCGATAGAAATAGTTGCTACGTTTCTATTGTTTACTACATTTTGATGAGTTAGATCTTTTCTAACCGGAACTAAAAACGAAATAATGACATTTTATTGCAAACTGAAGCTTAACATTTATGTACATGTCAATTGATATAAAAGTAACAATAATTATTACTCGGCAAACTGGTTTTATATAATCTAAAAAGAAACGGTTCGAGTCGAAAATCAACGCAATGTCAATGAACATGCATATATTAACTTCACCTCAACGAAAGCGAACGTTTACATGTACGTTCATGATGATTGATACCTATAAATAAATAGCAATAAAGTTATAAATATCAATATAATTATTGAAGTGAAATCGTACACGTACGTTGTTAAATGTTAAGCGTATACGTACATAATACATTTAAAAACATCTCTCTTCCACCTATGCCAATTGTATTCGATGCCACACAGAGATATTGTCCGATATCCTGGCTGCTCACAGAAACAATTTCATATCGAAGTTGAATGGTGGTGTTCCCGTCATTGTCGCATTCATCCAGTCTAACGTTATCTTTTAACAGCCTCAAGGCTGGTGGAGGAAATCCTTCACCGACACAGTGAAATACGACACTGTTGTTTTCCGTCACTGTTACATTTGAAATATCGTCGAATGTTTCGGCACTGAATCGGTGAACTATCGGCTGATCTGAAATAGTTCGCAAATACATATAATCAAAAAGCACTCGAAAGTAAACATGCACTGATATTTGATTTTAAATATTATCAATTACCGATAGACTTGCAATTGCAAACGTGCTTTCAAAGGTGTGCAAATAATTATGTGAAAAAATATATTACATAAAACTTGCAAGTCAAACTGCTCAGAATCGACACCCGTGAAGTTCGTTATCCCGTGATCGTCTTTGTTGGTTGCAATACATGTGTAGATACCAGCATCTGTTCTGGCTGCTTTCTGAATAAGTAATGTTCCATTTGAAATGGGTATTCTGTCTTTGGTCCATCGAACTTCCGTCTCTGGTGGATTTCCAGATTGATATTTGCACGATTTGTTGAAACTCTCTCCTTCTTTGATGTACACATCGTCGATGTTTGCAACAGTTGGAGCGTTTGAACATTTGAACCATGATGTTATAATTGATATGACTGAATTATTATTTAATTAAGTGTTATTGTAAAAGAAGTATCAAACATCATCAATAAGTAGAAACACATGTTCAAATAAGAGAGCGTTTAATTTGGCTGAATCAGGAACGGTTTTATGATAATATTTACATAAGTTGTATTACATGTATATACAATATTATACAAATTATTATAGTCATGGACTTAAATTAGACACGTTTATTTGA
This sequence comes from Congeria kusceri, assembly GCA_027627225.1. Lineage (NCBI taxonomy): Eukaryota > Metazoa > Mollusca > Bivalvia > Myida > Dreissenidae > Congeria > Congeria kusceri. The sequence continues at coordinate 61,224,256 of CM051026.1, read as the reverse complement.
TAATGTTTTGTTAAGTTTACATGATATAAAGAATTAACGTGATACATACACAATATATTGATATATAATTCTCTTCTACTTTGCCCATGCGTGTTGGATGCCACACAGGTATATGTTCCCGAGTGTTTGCGGCCCGCTGGGGTAAGGTTATAGTAAAGTTGGCTCTTGATGCTATCTGATTTAACTTCAGATTTATCTTCCACGGTTGTATTTCCTTTAATGAGCCTCATATGGGGTGAAGGATAACCTTCAGCAATACAATTCAACATCACGGTGGCGTTTTCTTTTAATGTTATATTGAACGCACCTTCAAATGTTTCCACTTGAAATATTTTTATTTGTGCGGGTTCTAAAATTCGTATTAGATAAGAATTATTTACATTGTTACTGTGATTTCATACTCGCGTAAACGCAACTCCATAATACTAACATTATAACCAATGCATGCAATTAGTTTGAATGCGTACATGCTTATATCCTTAACTTAACCATAGCCTACATAAGCTACTAAACGTCAGTAACATAAGCAGTAGCGCATGTAGTCCGAGTAACAAGTCATGTGTTTTATTAAATGCAATGGACCTATTGCGACGTGTCTAGCCGTGTGTTATAAGCCATATGTTTAGAGTGTGTTTGCATGTTGCGATTAATATACACAACATTTAATATATTATCTGGAGCGAAGGATATATAAATCAATTGCGTAATGCAATACGCGTTTAACTATTGCAGTAAATGTACATGTATATTCATGACACAAGCACGTGAAACCAAATGTGACATTCCAAATATAAATAACTGCAATGAATTGAGCAGCAACTCACTACTAGTTGTGACATTCGTAGTGTTGCTGTAAATCAGTTTTTCGTTGACGGGCATTGCACATTTCCAATGGTCGACGTGTCGATCATCCAGTTGAATAGTTATTCGGCAACTAACCGCTGAATCTTTGATGCAGTTACAATCTGCTGTTAAGCCAGATTTTACCTCACACTTAAGGTCAGTGTTATTTATTTGTAAAACGGTAAAAAATGAACCGGCCTCTCCTCTGCCAGCGGAGTGCGAAAATGTTCGCGTGTTGCGGAAAAATACAATCATGTTCGGCGTATTACCGGTCCAAGAACACGTTATGTTGAATTTCGTTGGATATATAAGAGAACTGGTAATTCTTATATCACATGTTGCTAAAAAAGTCACATATTAATTTTGTCATTGCATCTTTTTATTAAAATAAGCATCGGAGATAGGGAACACCCATCCATAACTGTTCAAACAATTTACTTAAAATGAGCGTACGAACAATTTCACCGATAAAACATAACTGCGTCTATAAGTAAATTAGTAAAAGACTAATGATTCCTATGGAATGTTGCTCTCTGTATAATTTGCCAATGGCAGACTATAATTATGAAAGTTGTATTTAAATATTTTAACACGCGTTTAGTTTGTTTCTTTAATGAAGTAAAGGCTTACTTGATGATAAGTTAAGAAGAAGAATCAAAGCTAAAGTTAGCAGATTACTATCCATTCTTTTTCTCACAAAATGTTTATCACGCATAATTATTTTTGAGATTAGAGTAGGTAAGCTATGAAAGCATTGTCAACTGAATAAGAAGTTTATACATGTCTTTCTTAAGGAAGTTAAAATAAAAGTGAAGAATACATAATGAAAGTCACTTTCAAGTCACTTGAACTGTATGGACTGTACAAAGTATGGCATACAATTCATGTAGCTTATAAGCAGTTTGTTAATCGTTTACTTTTATTTTATGTAAAATTGCTCACGACTATTCTCGTTTGATTTATATCTTGTTTCGTTAAAGTTTTCTCCCTGAGGAATACATTAATAATAAAGCACAATATGTCAATCATACAGCGATAAAAGCGTTACCACCATGATTTTCGTGTACTAAATGTAGTCAAACAGTTTTACACTTTTTAATACGCATATTCACAATGCATAACAATATGTTTCTTAAATTGTATGCAGACCTACTGAAACGCATTAACATTAAATATTAAATACTATTAAATATTCTGTGCACAAATGGTATCACACGTTAATTTCTTAGTTAATGTGCAATTTAGACCAATGAAAAATATCCCGTATTTGAAATAAGGATGATATTACACTAATTGTACAATAATTGTATGCGTAAGCAATTTTCTATAATACAGTTTTACCGTTTAAAATATTTTATTGCATAAGGTTTTATTATCCAAGAACATTTGTGCTATCTCGGAAGGAAACAATATGCTCAATCTAATCCTCTTCATATAATATAATATGTAACCCTTAAAATGCATTTGTCGTTTAAATCGTTTGCTTATGGTTTTCAATTTTTACAATAATAATTAATAACATGTTCTTGACATTTGATTTAGATTTGCATAATGGAAGTAAAAACGTAAACATGCAGTAGCGGCCTTTTTTATGTTGGGTCTGGCTTTCTATTCAGTCTTTTGAACAGACGTGTGTCCTTTATTTACTAATTTTGTGTTTTAAGCATGTTACAAGTTTATGAATTCTAATTAGCACTTACGAAATATTCACTCCTTAATGTTAATATAAACCACATTTGACATTAAATAAAACTTCGCAAATTTGTAACAGTGTCCCTTTAAAACTCCAAGTCCGCATTGAGCATACACTATTTGTCTGTGTATAAAGTAAACCATTGAATGTTAATATCTTACGCATTGTTACACCAACACTACAACAATGCATTCGAAAAACGTGTTTTGAAATCGAACAAAAAATGTGGTATACATATTGATGTATTCATGTAAACTGTCAACACAGAATCTGTGTACATATCTCAGTGTTAACCATATCACATCAGTTTGATTCGTAAAACACGTGCATTACGCCTTGTGTGTTTAAAGCATTTAAAGTAAAATAAATTGTCCGTCTTGAGCTCTGTCCCTACAAAACCAAAACATTCGGATAGTTTTTTACTAAATCGGGATTTAAAATTCATGAGACGGTCATTCACAACATCAACAAATACATATTTTAAACAATGTAAACTACAATATTAAACTGTAATGAAAAGTATGGTAAGGGTTGTGGTACGGCATGGAATACTATGTTTTTTGTAAACTTACTTCAATTTTGAATACAAATATAATTTAATTAATTTTAAAAATAGGGTTAATTCAAATCGGACCCTGTGCCTTAAACGAATGATTTTATTTGATATTTTTTTTCCATGGAGGGATATGTTTGACATTTTGAAATAACTGTTTAAATATGTATATGTACGAAGCAAATTGTGTATGCCATGTGAACTATATACAATTGTGCTTAAATTTAGCCCATCAAACATAGTTGATGGTTGTTTGTGAATAATATGCATTTTCTGCAGTATTATGATTGACATCAATCGATTGATTTAATTAAAGCTGCGACGTAACAGATGGGGAAAATTAACAAAATTAAATTTAAAAAAAAGTAAATTACAACATAAATTCCTACAACTGACTGAAATAATAATTGTTAACATATTAAAGGGACTATATCAATGAAAAGGGCCTCAATTGGATCATTTCTTTAAAAAAAAATCTGAAATTAAGATCTTAATAATCACATATAATAACGGGTAAAAACGGTACATATAATGGGAAAAGTGTTCCGCATTCTGAAATAAAAATCAATTTATAATATGGGTCGTGTTTGTTTGGCTCTTTTCATGTTTACATTTTGACGATAGAGTTGTGTGCATTTTGTATTTATACCCATACTTTACACCAGTTAATTTACAAAGTAGAAGAGTGCAGTTGTTAAAGCTCTGTCCACGTCATTTCTTTTTGAGATCATTAGTTCGATAACCGCTTGGGGTTTTAATTGTTCAACTATTTTTGCTGATTAGTTTTTATAAAATATCTCATTATGTATTATATTATTTATTATTCATTTAATGTGCATATCTTAGTATAGCGCATTTCTATCGTCGAATATCATTTATAGTGCAATCTGAAACCACATTTTCGTTGACATAGTCGCTTTAACCATAGTTAAAATCACATTAATTTAATTCTTATACGGCGGTGTTTCAATCCGTTTTCAAAAGCGCCTCGAGAAGATTTTCAGCTATTTATAATTATTCTTAGGTTGCTGTTGTGAAATTACCACGTGGTCCATATAGCTAATACATTAAACTTCCGGAATTCCGTTATTGACACAGTATAGGTCCGAAAGAGCAAGCAGCTCAAAGAGCGTTCGGTGCGCGAAACACTTAAGAGATGTGGTAAGAATGTCCTATACATTTCGGGTAATGTATAGAAATCTATCGATGGATGGAAATATTTCAATCAGTTAAAAATAAAATATTTCGTTTTAGTCAACTAATGAACATCGGTTGGCCCTTAATTACACTATATGCAGAGTGAACATCGCACTTTCAATATCACATACCGAATAGGGCTTTCCTAAACGAGTCGTCAATACCGCAATTAGTTGTTATTATACGATTAAATGATGCCCAATTGACTGCTTTTGATGCGATTCGTAACTTTTACATAACAAACAACTTATTTTGCCTCAGTCGTAGGTTTCGAATAATCTGTGTAGTAGCAGCTTTAAATGGTAATGTAATATGTTCAAATATATCTCAGGTGACTGGTATGTTACTAAATAAACAGACTGCAGCATTTGGTCACAAATAAATTTATTCACCTGATACGTTTATACTACATGTATTTGTGTTGAAAAAGCACCTCTAGTAAGCGAGATCTATATATATGAATCGTACATCCCAGATGTAGACAACAACGCCACAACTTTTATAAACTGTCTATAAGGCGTTCTGTCTGAATGATTTTTTGTCGCTCTGTTACAATTACGTAAACATGAATCCAGCAATCGACAAAACCAGAGTGTGCCTATGTTTAAATACCTTTGTACAATGGAACCTTCTCTCATAAGGCATACGAAGTTAGCGTTATACATTGTATTTATAGAAATATTTGCCTGAAGTCCCTGAAACAAATTGAGTGGTACTTTCTTGCATTATTTCAATGTAATTTCTAATACTTTAAACTTTTGTATTTACTTGACAAATAATATATAATAACCTGAATTATTTAAATAATACAAATATCCGTAATGAAAATATGAGGCGGAAAGATCGATTAATTGTACGGATATTACACAATGATGTAATAGACATCTTAAACATAAGGACTTTTCATAGTTTCGTTTTTCCAAAGGAGCTTTATAATTACATCCGCAGGAAATTATGAAATATCTGTTTTCTTTACTCCATTATGCATGCTTACTTTTTAAATGCAGTGTACGCTCTATTTGCTTCTGACGGCGCCCTATGATGGACGCAGCGGCAACTGTATGCTCTCCCTTTTGGATATTCGATCCGTACTCGGGGACGCGTTCGAATGGTATTCCTCAAAAGACACCAAATTTTGCTACTACCCAATAAACGGCCTCGAGACTGTCTCAATAAACGTTAGGCTTTCAACAAATTGGAGCTAACATAAATATTTTAAACCATTAATAAAGAGTGGGTGTGTCAGCCGGAAAATATAGCGTTCATGTTGTAGGTGGTGTTACAGTTACAAAGTGTTACAAATCTATGAATATTTTCATTTGAAGTGAAATTCTTCGAAGATATGTTTCAACTTGGATATATCATTAAAAAGAGGAGCACTTTCTCGAAAATAGCATTATATTATATATTTTCATATAACACGGAATGGATTTCAGATTGACCAATGTGAATGTTTGAACAACAAATTACGGACACGGCAACTTTATTTAAAGTTTAATAAGCAAGCATTCACACAATTATTAAGATACAGATTCTTACTGTTATTATACATTATTTTAATGTACAATGCATGTGTATATATTAAATGTATTACTTCATTAAAGCCTTTGTTTGAACAACAATAATAAGAATAATAAAGGATAACACATACGACAGAAAACGGTAGTCTTAATATAGATAACAAACTGACGCCATTTACTTAAAATGAATTGAAAAAATCATCAATGCAAAAACGCTATTTTGTTAAAAGTTTCATATTGCAACTTTTAAATTTTGCATATCAGCGTCATGACCTTATAGATAGACGTTAAATATACAATTACATTGTATACGGCGGCAAAAATGTACACTGATTATTAACGGTCTTATTCTTCGAAGTACATTACACAATTTAAAGTAAGTTGGCAGATAATTACTTAAGGAATATTACCCATCTGCTGGTCCTTTGAGGCAAGTGACCAATTGCGTATACAATACAGGACAATATATACAACACAACACAGAATATAAACGAGATAAAAACCCGGGTCACCAACTTAGAACAGTCCTTCGATACAACGACTTTGCGTTTATAATGCGTCTTCTTTCCATGTCAAACCATGGATCATGTCTGTTATTCCAGCGACTAACGTTTAATATAGCCAGATATTTCCGTTTATTTGTAACTTTTTTTTAAATTTCGTCCATTAATATCAGATAAAAAATAATTCAAATCGTCATTTTACTCAAAAAAGTAAACTTGCCAGCCACATAGGGGCAGAGTGGTTTTTAAGAAAAAAAAAGAAGTCTTAAGAAGACAGCCCTTCAAGAGAAGTTTTTAAAATATATTCTTGTGAGATCATGAGATTTTAAAAATTGTCATTATAGCCAAAGAATGCGTAACTTACGTGACCATGTTTTATTTAATCAGGAATTTGAAAAAAGGGAACAACATTAATCCAAAGAACGTTTTTGTAATATATTTTCACATGACTAGAAGATTTTCAAAATGCTTATAATCGCCCCACCCTGGCAACCATGTATACGTATTCATACCTTGTATTGTTAACTTTAAAAACTTGAACATGATCACAGCGGGAACATTTCTGTCAAGTTAAGTTAAATTCAAAGTAATTTCAGACAAAGAAATATAACGATTAAATTATTGACGACATACAGCGGACATAGAACGACGTGCGACGGACGGTAAGTGACATTAGTAGCTCAACCTTGCGCACTCCGTGCTTATGAGAGCTAAAACGTAAATGGTTACAGTGTGCATTAACTAAATTAATAACAAAACCACGTCACAGTACTCTAAATATGCCAAATATGCATATAGCCAATAATAACATGATTTCAAGTACATACCACTCACATGTGATTTATATCATATTTGTTTAATTATATGAAAAACTATGAACACAATAGAGATCGTTTTTTATTAAAATGCGTTATTAAACGTTATTAATGACAATTGATGATTATATGAGTTTGCAAAACACGAAGGCCAAATATCAATAAACATAGTTTTTAATTGACGTTTGATTTTTTTCTTCCTTTCTTTCTGATGGAGTATTAAAAATACCACTCCAGCGTGCATTCAACACTAATATGATAATATAATAACAAACTACAATAGTTACATGTGCAGCTATATGTATTAAGCACTTTTTCGTCTGTGTGTGCATTGTGTTTTTCACGGGATGTAGAGTCATTGATGGCGATACTTCGAAGTTATATGGTAGAGCATACACATGTGATACTACTGTGATTATCAGAATTAATCCATAATCGATTAAAAATATACAGCTGTCTTAAAATAAATTTATTGATAGTTTACTATCTAATTTACAGTTTGCCAACATCTTAAGATATGTCTTAATCTTCAACTGAACGCACTAGCACTTTCAATATGTACTTTAATCATAAATATCTTTAAGGCTAGCAGTGTGTGTTAACTTCTTGATTTAAAAGCTGACCATTATTCAACGCGTGATATCATCACCGGAAAGGGAAACGCTCGTTAAATTTGTAATTGTCTCCCTTTCCAGTGACGATATCACGCGTTATCACACCGAAAACAAACAAATATCCTCTATATTATTACTTATGATAATGGAATGTTCAAGCTATTATCAGTTGTTAGTACTTGTACGGTTCACGCTGCTCTGTCCTAACACCAACACTCCATTGTTTTATACAAATACTTTTGGGCAATAGATGAAATTGGAAATGCGTTTCTATTAAATAGTGTTGGGATTTTAATATGCTTTTAAATACAGAACTTGATTCTTGTAACTATAAGAAATATGTATAATCCTAAGGCCAGAGCCACACTTTAAAACTATATAAACAAATACTATCTCATGGATCAATATTGTGAAACATAGCCTTCCATAAAATGGTGTACTTGGCGCAGGTTTAACCTAATACAGCTAGCTTGATTTGTTTATATCTTTTAACATGTTTTGCGTACTTTATCTACTTTAATCAAGCCGAGTTTGTAGTCTTATCAATCATAAAAAACATTAATATGGCCTTATCGAAATTTTCTTATAAAACAGAATTATGATATTTCACTTTAGTCTAACCCAGTCTATGTAAATGAAATTTATAAAATGATCGATCACATTAAATAATATAATGCTATGTTTATAAATCCTGATAGAAAATTATAGTTCACAGTTAGTGATCAGTTTTTTTGGAAGCTCTTCTTATTGAATTTGGCGGTTTATCTATGTCGTATGGGTCCTATAAATAGTAGATGAATGTATCAAAAGCCAAAGAAAGTATAAATGTGTTGGAACAAAAATAAAACAACTACAGAATGCAACGTTTCCGTTATAATGCAACAAGTTGTAATTATATAATTATGTATACACATGTTTTGCAGTGTTTCTTGAGTGCATGCCAATTTCTATGTTAACTGTGACTGTGACAATTTGCATGTGAACACTTTTGCTTTTTGAAGTTCTGAACAATTTCATGATATTAAGGTATTTTCACATATCAGAACTGAGTTGCAAGAAAGAATCCCATGGCATTGTCATTTAATTATTAACATAAACGACAGTTCTCTTGAAAAACTATAGAAAATAAAGTTAAATGTATTACGTTTGACCACCACAAGTCAAAATGATACTCACGTGCTTTTGCGTATATTTTTAATACTATATTAATGCGAGTTGTGTGCACCCATTTAAAATTACATCTGCGTATTGGACTACACACACTCATAAACAACTGTATCTCTATATGCTGATTTTTATTTATTTCCTAATTTATAATGTCCCTTTAAATGAGTTATTTTAGTGTTAGCAACAATTGTCATCTGGTCGTCAATGTAAGACAATGGAGCCGAGCCATTGTTAAACGGTCCGCTGCAAAAAAGCCTCTACCCCAATCATCACATGACTCAGTATTGGGATGGTCTCAATTACCAATGGCAATTGCATTCAAATAACGCGTCTATTTAAAGAAAATACTGGGTCAGGGTTGAATACAGATACGTTTATATAGCGAGGCTTAGAAAACGCGCGTAGGCCAGCAAAGGAAGTGAATATGAGGTAAAAGTATTCCTGACATAGGCTTGTATGCATAAAAACCCAGATCACTTAGGTGTAACATATGCAAGCAATTTCCAAAGAATTGTTATGGCTATACACGCATGTTCATTAAATTATCCCATTAGAAGATATGAATATATTCTGTCCGACTACAGGTCATTGGTCAGCGGTTAAGCAGATCTGTGATAATCGAATATACTTAAAATATATTGAATACTAATGTGAATCATGAATTCAAGTAACTTTTAACGTAACATTATTTTAACTATATCCTTTAATTAATGACACGGCATAAAAATCTTTATCAAAGGCACGTTAAATGAATATTAAAACCTTACAAACGTATGCTAACCATTACTCTATTACTACCGTGATAAGTTATGGTATTTATGATTATTATTTGTTTACGAAGGCTAATCAAACGGAAAACTTATTATTTATTAAAATGAAGCTGCATGGAAACACAATTGCGTAGTAATATTTATAACGAGTGATGTGCAGTCTAAGCACAATCATTTTAGTCTATATAATTCGTATATGCACATTATCAGACCGTTAATCTTCAATATCATTTAGCGTTTTTAATTGATAACTATGTCATGGTTAGGAACGCATGGGTAAACGTTAGCAAGCGCTACCTTTATAGACGTATCTAATGAGCTTAGACACAAAGTCACAATACATATTGCGCCTTTGTATTAGGTAAACACGCGAAATAGTAAAACTTACGCGAAATAGGTTTAAACGTGTAGGATACGAATGACATAAATATTATTATGATATAAACGTTCCTAGATCATGTTGATGATGTTCTACATGTAGCTTATGTTTTCGACTCAAATCTAGATTATACTGGAATATGGTAAAATGTATGAAGTCACGAATGTTTAAGGAAGGAAACACATCACAACGCACAATAAACAATGCGATTTAATGTACACAATGCATACTCATCAAACCGGAGGTCTGTTAATCGTTCAACGCCTGGAACACACTCAGTTTCCATTGTGTAAAGGTTAAAGGATTGAAGGATTGAAGTTCAAATAATGTTGTGTAAATTAAGCGAATAAAATGAAATATAATAATAAAATATACACATGACGATAAACTCAATAATTATATAACAACTAAAACACGCAAAAAATAAATACAAAACACACACACACACCAAACGCAGTGACCATGTTAAGTCCTGGGCCCGAATTCATTAGAAAAAACAATAAACTTTGACTAAACAAGAAATATATTTAAAACGATCCTTGGAGTATGTTGTAAATTGGTGTAAAGAATGTAAATTGAATATTCAACATGAATATTTAAAACTGATGCATATGTTGGTTTGGTTTATATACGAGCAGTCTTATTTCTTCATAATTCGTATTCTACACGCATTTAATATTAATATTCGATATTTTGTTAAATAAAATAAAGAAGTAAATGTTTATGATCAAATAGCGAACTTATATTTTTATGTGGCTTACTCCTAAAACAGTAGATTGAACTGTTTCTATATTTGAAATAAATTCAAAGAGTGTCATTATTTCATGTCACAGCAATGAACTGCCACGTGTTTTAGAACAGCGTTACTTGAATAACCCAAATAAGTCAGACTCATCTGCTCGTCAACGTCCGTATGTTTATCTATATAAAGAAAAAATAAGCATTTTACAATTACAAAGAACTATATACATTTGAAGCGTTTTTATTAAATTATTTTAGTATACAATGCATTTATTCATAGTCTATATAAAAACATTGTATGTTTGTAGATTGAATAGCTTCTACCTGAGAATTTGGTGGAAACATCAGTATTTCTCAAGTGAAACAATGATGCAGAGCATCATACGGCGCTTTGAAACTAGGAAAAGTCCATATGAATAAGATATCTTCATTATGTAATGTCCGTTCAATTAACCGATCTTACCGTCTCATATGTTTTATCAGTGAATCTTGTTTAATCTAAATAATTGATATAGTATGTGTCAGGCAATTTAAAGTTTACTAGAAGTAACGTTGTTTGCAAGAAAATAATGACGATAATGAATATCAGCGTTTTTTATATTTGCAATGGAATAAGCATTTATACTATGTGTGCTAATTGAAAACACACGTCAGGAACATTGATTGCAATTTGAAATAATGATTTTACTTCATTTTACGATAACAAAAACGTTATATTAAATTCTGGCGAATGAGATTTATATTCCTTTGGGAAAATACGTCTCGAGCGTTTTTGTGTATAGTTTATATTGATTTCATAAAACGCACCTAAAGTTAACATACTAAATATAAATCAAATTTCGAAGCTTCCGCCAGTGTTTATATTCAGGACGATGCAAAATATATTTATACATTGAATAGCCTGTACAAAAGAAGATAAGACAAAATGCAATTCTAAATACTTCTTATTAAATAGATATATCAACCGTTATTCAATTTAACATGCATGGTAAGTTTATAAATATAAGAAGTTCTCCGTTCTTTATTAATCGTATTGCCTATGATTGTCTGTATGTTAGTTAGAACGAGTCAGTGTTGTTGACGTGTATACTACATGTATTAGTAGGCGCAGGTAAGTCAGCAAGTGTACGCTATGGAATGTAGCCTATCGAATATGCGATATTTACGAGGGATTTTACCAAGGTCATATTACACGGCCTGTAAACACTGGCTTGTAAATTGAAAATATAATTTGAGCCGGTGCAACTTACGAGGTGGACTTCAGAACTGGAAATCAATCACAAATTTAAACAAAGTAAAGATATATGTCTAGATATTTCCACTATGGATCATTTTTCTATTCACCTCCAAAAGATAATGGAGCCAATATTTTACAGGCCGTGTTGGGCATTTCTTTTAAACTAGCCAATGCAATGTTAGGATTTATTCATTTGGGACAACTGGCGGGGAATTTTCACAACATTTGATTGGATATTATAAAAGGTCAAAAGTTGGGTTAAACAGCTACGCCGAATAAATACGTTTGCGTTCGTAAATATGCCCCGTACAAACACCACTTATGTCACTAATAAATTATTTGAAATAAAGAATGCTAAGTTAACCATTGTTGAATACCAAGAACGATTCAAATTACAGCATGTTAAGAATTTAACAGTTTCAAGAATATCTGCTCTGAAGTCTAAATTAGGCTGGTCAGTATTAGCCCTGAAGGATTTTGAATGCCAGGCAAAAAACATCCATCGAGACGTGGTGCACTGTTGGCCCTGAATTCACCAATGTAATGATCGGTCGACGACAGCGCCATTATGCTCCATGTTGGATCTTCCTTTCCTGAATAGTCCTTTTCATTTGTTGCATTACATTATATTCAAAGTGTTGTTACTAAATTGAGTAGGTTTGTGCTGCTAAAAAAAATTATGTAAAACGTTGTGCAAGTTTTTTCAATATGTTAAATATTTCAAAATTTAAATGCATGTTGACATCATATCGACCACGACGGGAATATTTACAATATATCCATTCTTGAATGTGCATTCTATGTACATTTAATATGCACGTTTGCAAACGACCCATGCTGTTTAATCAATCAGCGACCACTCTAAGGTACTGCGACTCGTGTCCATGTCGCGATCTATCAATATCCTCATAACGGCTAGGTTCCGTCCTTCAAAGAAAGCATTACATTATAAGCAAGTAGATACAAGGCACACGTTTATTATTGTGAGAGACTGTCTTCAAATGTCACATACAACTGAGTAAAAAATCAAATGAAAAGAAATGGTACTTACGACGACTGCGCATCATTGTCAGCGCCATCTAAAACAAATATGTACCGTATGATTGGCAAACATGATACTTATAGCAGTGACATTCAATTATAAACGCATTCTTTATCTAAATGCAATCAACTCAACTGATTATGTTTATCTTACCATCTTCTACTGGTGTATCGGAGCCATGCATCTGTGGATCAATTTCATGATAAATTTCGCTCTCATCATCCAAGGGTTCTGATGGCGAAGTGCCAGACTGAATGGTACCATCTCTGAGAGTAGAGGTTGTAGAAACAACCATCGGAAACTCTTCTAGAAAGCAATCGAAATTATTTGCGTTTCGCTCCTATGCAGTTAATTTAAAGCGAATTAGTAAGAATTCAGCCTTAAGTTATGAATACTAATCTAATATATAAAATGATCACTGTAAAGGTTTGATATTTGATACGTTCAATACAATGTTATACCTATTGCATGCGTTCGTCGAAAAGTTCGGCACACACAGGCGACAACGCAAATAATTATAAACACAGTAAATGCACTTGCTCCTGCTAATATGATACCGATAACGTTCGCGCTGGGAATTGGTTCTGCAGGTAGCGCTACATGAGAAAAGATAAAACAATATAATGTATTATAGTTTATCGCACACATCGATCTTCCTTCATGTACAAACATGTTTAATTAAATGGATGGCAAGCATACGTTCTACCTAACATATCGAGTCCATGTGCGCACATAAGAATTACATTTAATCACACTTCGTTAGGTTTTCGAAGTATGACTTGAATGTTCGTGTATCTACAGTTGACCCGTAGCGAGCCCCAAATATGATATAGCGCAATAAGAATATCATATTTGCGTGGGTGGCTGAGTGGCGCACCGAAACAAAGCGAAGAAGCCCAGAGTGAATTCGCCCGAAGACTTGATACAACATGTTCCAAAACAATATATTGGCAGCATCACATAAAGTATTACGTTCTACTTGAAATAGATTTGCATTTACATGATTATTCAAATTCATCAATCGATTGGCATTTGGCATGATTATTCAAACTCAGCAAATCAACGAATATTTCTGTGGCACTTTCATATATCGAACTTTAAACATGAATACGTACGAGGACGCTTAAGATAGTAAACCTCCGTATAAGGCTTTCCGATACCATTGCTCACTTGCAAAATGTACATCCCGGAATCTGACTCCGCAATGTTGTCCACCGTTAGGTTGCTGCTTTCTCTATTCGTATCAATATGAACATGTACACTGGTGGCGATTTCAATACATGGCTTTGTGTCCGTGCATTTTCTCCAGGTAAAATCAGAACGTTTTGGAAGTGGATTAGCCAAAGCGGTAAAGGTAAAAGTTGCTTTCCCACCCAAAGGTGTGGTCGCTACGTTTCCATTGTTTGCTACATTATGATGGGTTACATCCCTTCTAAATTGACCTGAAAAGAAATAGTGGCAAGAACCTTTATTGCGAACTGAATCTATACATTTGTATTTCAATGGACGAAAGACTGACTAATTCAAATCTAAAAAGAAATTATAGTGCAGAAATCGATGTGATTTCAATGAACATGCATTTATATTAACTTCACCTCCACGAAAGTGAAAGTGAACGTTTACCTTTAGGATTTATTGATTCCTATTAATATAAATAATTTTATCAATATAATTATTTAAATGAATTCGTGCACGTACATTGTTAAATGTTAAGCGTACACATACATAATACATTCAAAATCAATTCCCTTCCACCTAATCCAATCGTATTCGATACCACACAGGTGTATCGCCCCGTATCCAGGTTGCTCACAGAAGCAATTTCGTATCGAAGTCTCGTGGTAGTATTTCCCTGACTGTCAGCCTCGCATTCCTCGCATTCCAGTTTAAATGTATCTTTTAACAGTCTAATGTCTGGTGGAGGAAATCCTTCACCTACGCAGTGAAATACGATACTATCATTTTCGCTCACTGTTACATTTGACATGTCGTCCAATGATTCGGCACTGAATTGGTGAACTATCGGCTGATCTGAAATTTATCGCAAATAAATATCGTCGAAAACAATAATCGTAGTACGTAAAACTGCACCGAAATTCTATGCTATATGAACGTTTACCAATAACAATCAAAATTGCTATTTCAAACATGCTTTCAGTACCATGCAAGCATTATTGAGGAAACAGGTATTACATAAAACGTGCATGTTGAACCGCACATAATCCACACCAGTGAAGTTTGTTCGTCCTGTTTCGTCTTTATTGGTTGCTATACACGTGTAGATACTAGCATGTTTTCTAGCTACTTTCTGAATTAGTAATGTTCGATTTGAAATTATAACTCCTTCGTTGGTCCATCGAACTTCCGTGTCTGGTGGATTGCCAGATTGATATCTGCACGATGTGTTGAAACTGTCTCCTTCTTTGACGTATACATCGTCAATGCTCACAACAGTTGGAGGGACTGAATAATTGAGTAATGGAACAATGTATTGTATTGAGTTATTATTTGTTTCGTCTGATTATTGAAGGAGTATCAACATCATTGGTAAGAAGAAACACAAGTTAAAATAAGAGAGCGATTACTTGGGTTGTGACAAGAATGGTATATTCTTATTCTAATAATTTCTTTAGCTGTGTTAAATACATACGGAATATTACGCTAGTCAATTGTTCCAAGAGTATGTATTAGTCGAGTGGCTTGTGTGATGACAACACAAATGGTATGTTTGATACAATTGTCTTTTAAAATACAAGATCATTTATTTCATTTCTCAACTGATCACTTTTAATAAAGTATACAACATGTATGCATTTAAACGAGGCAAAGACATGATATGAACATGTATCTGGACACTGGTGATGTGATTTTGCCAAGAAAAAAGAAAAAACAAGTGGGTGTGGTAAACTGGTGCATGTAAGTGGCTTATATTAACGGTAGAAGAAGTATGATTCTAGCAATTCTGCTACATTGGTTAAGATCCAGACATTGAGTATTGAAATGGTAATTAAATTGAATTAGTTATCTCTGTTATTAGTAAAACTGTAAAAGCTGTTTCCTTCCGTCCGTCCGTCATTGTATCCATTCTTCCGGGACCATCCGTCTCATTCCGAGTACGATCTATAACTCTGGGTGGATTTTGAAATTACTAGGCATAAATGTTCAACATCACGAGACGATGTGTCAGGCGCAAGACCCAGGTCGGTATTTCCAAGGTCAGGGTCACACATAGCGGTCAAATGTAAAAAATGGGGCCTGTTTTTTTATACTCTCCAGTCAATAACGCTGTCATTTCTAGATGGATTTTGAAATTATTTGGCGGAAATGTTCACCATCATGAGACATTATCTATGGATTATTTTTTAGTCCTTTATTGTATTATATAAAGTTACATGTAATAAATATAGAATTGTGTGTTTCATTCGGTACATTACTGAATTCATTATACCCCCACAAACAAAGTTTAGGAGGGGTATATAGGAGTGAGCGTGTCGGTCTGTCGGTCTGCCGGCCTGTCCGTCCGTCGGACTGTTGGGATTTGGTTTCCGAATAATAACTCAAGAAAGGCTTGACATATTCAAACAATTTTTGGTACACATGTGTAACATCATATAATACAGGTCAAGTTCGATGTTGGTTACAAAACACTAAAGTTTGACAGAGTAATGGTCCCTTTTTGACTTAAAATTCCCTTAAAACATGATTTCCGGACGATAACTCAAGAATGGCTTGACATATTCACATAATTCTTGGTATACATGATAAGCATCATAAAAACGGGTCAAGTACGACTCTTTGGTTACAAACCACTAAATTTTGGCAGAGTTATGGTCCTTTATTTGACTTTAATTCCATAAAAACATGGTTCCTGACGAAAACTCAACAATGGCTTGACCTATTTGATTAATTATTGCTATATTGCTACACAAGTGTAGCATCATTAAATACAGATGAAGTTCGACTTTGGTTACAAACCAAGTTGCGACACAGGTATGGCCCCTTTTTGACGTAAATTCCCTTAAAACATGGACAATAACTCATAAAAGGCTTAACAAATTTAAATTATTTTTGGTACATAATTGTAACATCATAAAATACAGATCAAGTTCAACTTTGGTTACAAACCACTAAATGTTGACAGAATTATGGCTCCTTTTAAAATGATTTTTTTTCAAATACACTGTTGGCCATTCACAAATAACGCATTCTCTCTCTGTCCATTACATTCGAATGGATGCCATAGTTTTGTGACAAGGCCATATTGTGAGGGGTATATCCGTCACTCATGTGACAATTCTACCTGTAGAGCACTGAAGTCACATCCTGTTACAAACACGTTTTTCTGTTTAATTTTAACTGCGATGTTATGAGGTTAATCTTTATTTACGCTTAAATGTATTACTATAATAAATACAGTGTGAGGTTCAGGCGCCTGTAAACCCGTTTAAACCCCAATGCTTTACTTTGACTGTTCCCTAGGCGGTGACCTCAGTCGCATTTATTTGCGTTTTGTATATTTTTTTCATGTGTGTTTGTACTGTGTTGTGTTGTTTTGGCAATTGGGCACCTGCCATATATGTAAATTCAAGAACGTGTGCTGGTAATAAAAGTTCTCTACTGCTGATGCAGCTGGATTTTCATTTGGCTTATACAATTATTTATTATTCTATGTAACAATGTTTAATTTCGATTAAATGTTAACATCAATCTGTACAATAATAATTATACGAGACATGATGTTAACATAGTTCCACACGCATGCATTAAAAACAACACAGCAATCTCCAAGTGACCATATAACATCGGCAAGGAATTACTTTGCATATTGTTTTATTTGTGTCCTGGTATCAAAATAATGTGGAAGGAACACAACAGAGTTTACATGAAAACATGATGACTATATAGTCAACTGATCTCTGTGCAGGCAGAAATCTTTGAAAACCTAACTGTGGGTTTATGTTCACCAATTCATGATATACTTTGTTGAGCACCAACAATAGTTATAGCCAGATAGTTTTAAACTTATTTCAACTTGAATGTGCTCTTCTATTGAATTCACAAATGTGTTGCCCACAACTGTTGTTTGATACACATTCACGGGTGAGTCTGATGTAACACCAGTTTCAAAATTGATCAGAATATGAACAAACGCAGTTCTATTTAAAAGGACAATATTTATCTGTGTTTTTATCAGACTTGTCAGAGTTTTTTTTTGCCACATAACCACTGTATCACATTGTTGGTTTCAGAACAAGATGGCATTGACAATAACAATTGGGAATGCTGGGTCTCCAAAGGACCTTTCCCATATGTCATTCCACCTTTTGTAACTGATCACATCACAACTTGTTCTATAGCAAGGTCTTACCCTGCCAAAAAACTTGTCATTACAACGAACTACATGGACATTTGTAGAGCTTTTAAACTTTGCAAATAGTAATACACCCAACTGACTTTCTTTTGTAGTGATTGTGTCCTACGACTACAAACAATGGTAGTCATGCAACAATTTTAAAATTATTCCCCAATGTCCCGGAACAGCATGTCTTGAATCACTGCATCTTCTGCTATCATGGTGTATTCATTCCATCCCTTTTGTATGATCTGCACTTGTCTATCATCTGTGTTATGGTGAAACATTTACGATTTACATTTCATCGCCATTGAGTTCAATTTTGGCATAACTGCCCGTCCACAGTTCGTTCCCGAATTCGTCTGTCCTATGCTGGAAAAGTGTATTATGTCAACATATTTTGGCAGTAAATAATTATTTGTTAACATTTTAATGTATGAATCTGAATCATTTTTACCAGAATACAACATTAAGGTCGATTTAACATCATATTTTTCATGTTGTTAACAGTCGCGAAAATATATGGCAAACCTCTATTTGTTAACAAATTCTAACTAATTAATGGGTTTTTAATAATCTTACCTTTTGATAAGTGATTTTCCAAAACAATTGGCAATTGTTTACCAACAATGCACACACGTTTGCAGACAGATGATTTCTATGGAACACACTTTGTGTCATTTCAATTTGAGGCAAATGCAAATATTTGTTATTGCTTATTTTTGGATTTCCCAGCAATACTTTTTCTAGACTTTATACAGCATGAATGTTATTCATAACTTTATTATTTAATATTGATAGCATGACTGTTGCAATTAGTTGAGCTTGACATGTAGATGGACTGAAATAGTATGCATGCGAAACCGTATGTGAATGACTATTTTTAACAGTGACAACTGTTGTTCTTTAAAGAAAATAAAATAGCATTAATAGTAAATGCAAGCTAATTTTCCGAAATTTCCTGAAACACCATATTGCTTTCCGTGTCTGAGTGTCTAAATTAGGACAACATGCACGCGGATTGAACCACACTAACTTTAGAGACAGGGTCTAATAATAATTATTCGATATAGATGTATTTTTTATGAAAAATGAAGTAATATGGTTTGAAATAAAACTATTAGTACATTTCATACGTTCCTTCACGAATCAGTAGACATTATATTTTGAGAATGAATAATTTATGTTTAAACCCAAGTTTCGTTATGATTTGATTGAAACGTTTGAATTCATTAACTGTATCTATCTCTAGATTTATAAGCAGTGCTGCGATGTGATATTTTCCAAGTATAAACAATATCTTACACCATTTACATACAAAGTTTCTCCCTGTCTTTAATGAATGAAGGCACACACTTCGATACGTATTTCATTGCACCTTGCTATATGTCATATGCTCATTTTGGCACGAAAACACTATGAATTAGGATGTATTTTACGATCAGTGCTATGTAGCCATGTCCCATTAATCAGGCTGTAAAATGTAATCATTCATAGTCACATGTCTTGTGACAATAACGACAAAATGTAATATGTCACGTGACTAATCAAAATGATTTGTTACATAAAGACCAAATGGAGTAAACATATTGTATAACTTACAAAAAGTCAAAACAATAACATACATATTCGACTAAGAACATTAAAGACTAATTCTCAAGGTGATTTGAATCTTGTATAAAAGGATAATACAAATAATGCAAATAAAAAGAAGTAGTAATAGTAGAAGTAGTAGTAGTAGTAGTAGTAGTAGTAGTAGAAGTAGTAGTAGTAGTAGTAGTAGTAGTAGTAGTAGAAGTAGTAGTAGTAGTAGTAGTAGTAGTAGTAGTAGCAGTAGTAGTAGTAGTAGTAGTAGTAGTAGTAGTAGTAGTAGTAGTAGTAGTAGTAGTAGTAGTAGTAGTAGTAGTAGTAGTAGTAGTAGTAGTAGTAGCATATACCTTCGTCAGTTTTTCCATCTGATTCTGGATTTATGGTGTAAAGGCGGTTTGGTTGTTTGAGTACATCTTTCACTTTTGCAAAATATTGTTACACCTTTTCATGTGTTATAATCATTTCACCGCAGTGAAAAACCTCGTTGCGATCAGTCCGGATCTTAAACATACAACACACTTGCAGCAGAAAGTCTCTTGTAAATAAATATGCATTCATATGAAATCTGAGATTTCGATTCAAATGTTTCGACTAAAATACTATCGTGCTTTATACATTACTGGAAAACACAGTTGTTATTTAAAAATTGTGGTTGTGGTTGTTTGTTGGTATGTAATACACATATTACTGTCTATTTAAACCACAAATTCAGATAAAACAACACATATGCATGACTTTATACCGCAATACCGACGCCAATGTTCATTAAAAAAAACGATAAACTTTAGACAGTGCATATAATTCTACCTTCATTTGTTAAATAAATAGTTTTGTTTCCTCAATAGTTCAACGTTTATAGATGGGAGAAACAATACATAATTGGCTTAGAATACCACATAAATACATACCTATGTTTCGAAGATTTTTATATTAAGTGAAATCCTAGTCAAATCATAGACCACATTCGAGTTTTAACAGCTTTGTCTCAATAATTAATTACCAAAAATTCATATCGACAAACTTTGTGTCCAATGTTCCTTATCATCTTTTACTACTTCATCCTTTGTCTGAATAAATATATTTCAAAATTATTCCTAGAGTCCACAATGAGTTGGTTAAAATAAAAATCTGATTAAAAAGTTTCGGCACGCTCTGGTCCGTATTTAGAGCTTAGCGCTTACTAGCACCATACGGCGTAAAGTAAGTAAAGTGAGTAAGTTTTGTCGCGCGCCAAAATGACACCAAGTTTGTGCTAGTTTGCGCGAACATCTAGCTACAAATGGCGTGAGTGCACTCTAAAGATCGTGCACTCTAAAGATCGAAACTTTCTTATTTTGAGACGTGCGCGATGTTTTTGGGCGTATAGGTCACGTTAAATGCTGAGATGGTCGTCAAAATAGTCTCTGTTTTGACGATAGGCGTCGCTATATATAAACTACCGAGGAATGAATCACAGAAAATCAGGTGCAACAAGAATCTACGTCACCATTTATCAGAACTATATGATATGAGAGTGTGTAAAGCACTAAACTTGTATAAACCTAAAGTAGCACTAGCCTCATAGTGCAAGGGAAGCATCAGTAGTGGGTCCAACCCATGCTCCAACCCGAGCTTCGAGCTAAGAGAGACCAATACAGTACCCTCGTGGAGGAGCTCAGGACTCATTACAGGGCGAGGTTCATAAACTAAACCAAGCTGTCTCCAGAAAGGTTTGATGATTTGCTCGAGTGGCTGATTCCACGCCTCCAGGGGCAGGAACCAAAGTTCATGAAAGTAATTCCTGTTGATCTCAAGTTGGCCGTTTTCGTACATATTTAGAAACCTATTGGTTACAACTTTTTAGTTGGCAAGGAGACTGTCCAAAAGTGTTTTTTCCGATGGGCCACAGTCGTAGTTGCAGAGTTTAGCACTCAAGTTGTCAAATGCCCAATTCCAGCCGAAGGCTGGCTGGAGATAGCTCGACAGTTCGAGCTTTAAAGCGAGGACAGTACGGACAGAAATGATAAAACATGAACCGCTTATCCAAATATTTGTTTTATTCCGGATAAGTTAAATAAAATAATATTTTAGTGCGAGTTCTGTCTTGTAACATTGAAAACAATAAATTGTTCTGTATTAAGAAATGTATGTTAATCTAGACTCTATCCGAAAGTTGTCAAGTACTTAAATGATTATAATACATAATTTTGTCAAAACTTACATGAATTTAATACAAAAAATAGCTTCGGTGTTGTATCCTTGGTCGAAAAATGGGGTCTGATGAACGTGTGTTTATTGAATTGTTATCGAATTCTTAGGGATTCTCACCCATATGACCATCATCCCTAGAAGACTTGTTAGTTTGGTTGAAGGGTGTAGTGCAAGATATAGTGCAAGATATAGGAAACGCCCCGTTCCAGAGGCGAGTTAAGGTCTTTAAGTGCCAGGTTTGAAGTACTTAGTACACTGCACCTCTGTTTAACGTCTCATGCGAAAGATAAGTTAATAGGTTAGTGTATAGCGGGAGCTTGAAGCTGCGAGCCCAGTGATGTGAAGCTACTGCGTTACGACTAGACCACGGATCTGCTACTGATGAGCGTGAGATCAGGTTCGGCATTAATAGGCGTCAGATGTATAACAAAACATATGGCGTGAATTTCCACTGATGTATCAATACATTCCGAGAAATAAACGGAATCATAGTGCTGGTGGTACAGACCAATCACGTAATTACGTCCACTGGCGCGAAACATTGGTAACAATAGGAACAGTTTGGATCTGAATGATCTAAATAATGCCGTTATATATATCGTCCACATAGAAAGCTTTACCTACGGAGGTAAACCTGATGAATAGTTCAGCGCCAGTACACTCCAGTCTCCAGTTACAGCCAAAAGACGATAACAATTTCCATATCGACGACAAATTACACTTACTTAGCTACTTAGTTATAGAGATTATGTCGCGGCTCTAGTGGCCAAATATGAGTGGATAAAGCATAGCAACGTTCTATATAGTGGTTACCACTGCACATTAAACTGATCAACAGTCCCCCCACTCCCCACCCACCCCAAAAGAAAGATATGGGAACCATCCCTAATTATGATGTTATAATTGCAATAATATATGCGTGTACTTGCAGTCTCAAAATAATCCACACATCCAGTAACATACCTGTATAAGATTATCAAAATGTGCTTGAAATATCGTATTCAACTTCTTGTTGTTCTGGCAAATGTGCACTAAAAGTAGTTACATCTTCCTGCGAAATAAGTCCCTTTTCTTGAATTCCAGGTACGTCTATGAAACACTTCATTTGTTCCAATCCGTTTATATACCATTTTAGAGATGTTCCATCGTGGAGACATCTTGACATGATCGTTCATAATTGTTTGTACTAAGCCCCACACGCACCCCCATTGGGACATACTTGTTTAGTCTTATGTCGCCCCCTTAGTGCAAAAAAGGTGCCAACTGACATTTTTACCAAAATTGACTTTTTTTCATCTTTTGATACAATTATGTCTTGATTCTGCCAAAAAATCAAAATTGAATATTGATTTTTTTGTACCAAAATTCCATAAAACAAAAAGGTGCCAAGTGATAAACCATAATAATGTTAGTGGAAAAAGGTACCATTTGACATACGGCTCCTTTTTGCATCAACTGTTTTTGGTTTTTCTTTGTAATGATTATATAGAACTTTGATGCAAATTGCAGCTCTCATTAAAGTAACACTCTTTAGTTGAATGAATCATGATATAAGAAAATGTGTATATGGTATCTTTGAAGTAATAATCGGCGGTGACTACACATCCCAGCTGCCTACAGGACTGATAACAAGGTGTCCATTTTCTCAGTGCTTAGCATTTAATATTGTTTGTTATCTTATTTATAATGGGCCAATTAACACACTGTATTTGTGTATTCATAAAACAGAGAGATGTTGAAATCTTTCTAAGGATTTGGATTTTAGCATTCACCAGCAGGATAAACACATGTGAATGATTATGAGAATTGACATGCAACATTTATTCAAATGTGACACCGATTGTGAATTTCTGTAAATATTAATGCAGACAAACTATTCAGTTACATTAATGGTTGTTTGTTTTATTAAATGTGCCATAAATAAAGGTATAATTTCAATGTTAAAACATAATTAGACGATTACTGATTGTATGCAATATCAGCTATGTACATGAATATACAATTATGAGTTTACAGTGTAGCAACTGATATATATTTTCCCCTTTATTTATTTAATTGTAGGAAATAGAATGGTCTGTTGAAAAAATGTAACTCGTTGAGCCAATCAATTATGAGAACACTTTAAACGAATCCACTGCATAATTAAGTTAGAGCGAAACTACAACGCATGATGTGGCTGATACGAGGCATAAAGGGATTAATAAATAACATGGCAGCGTCTCAAAAACATCAACACACCTACGCATGAACTCAACATAAGAAATCATGGAACATGTGTAACAGCAAACGAGGCCATCACAGCAGAAAGGACAAAGTAGCTATTACTGAAGCTATTTCTGAGCGAAACACTGGGAATGTTTCTAATTCCGCACTCAGAGCAGCGAGCGCAACCAGAAAACAAGTGCATGAGTTGCAACATTATACTTAAAAGCAGTGCTAATCACTCTGTGTTTATTGTTTTCAAATTGTTGTTCTATTCAAGAAAGTTGTGTTGCGACTTATTTTACAATTTACTCATTAGGATACAATCACGTGTTATTTCATGTATGGGATTAAACTTAGGGCAAACGAAGGTCCTCTGAAAACTCAATATGTCTATGGCAAGAAAAACAGCTGTATTTTGTCATATCAATGAAATGCATTCACATTATCGACTTTTAAATAATTTTTTGAAAAAGAATTGTTCAAACCTAAAACATTTCAAAAATGGCCACCAATTTTAACTGACTGAATGTAAAGAGGATCCAAGTACAAAGAGAATGTCCAAGATCTGTTTTTCTGAACTACACATTTAACCCTGAGGAATTTATGGAAATTAACTTTTCGAACCCCTAGAAGTTGAAAGCAGAAAATGGAATGACTCTTACTTAAGCATGTGTTACCAATCCAAATTGACTATCTCGCCTAAAAATATTCCTGAAGAGAACAAGAACTACTATGAATCATTGCCTGCCCACACAAAGCAAAATGATGGAATCAAAAGACAAGGTTACTTATCTTAAGTGAACAGACACACCTTTTCTGAAACAGTTATGAGCGGACAGAAAAACCACAAAATAGTTAAATAAGTAAAACTGAAATAAAACATCATCAGAATGTCAAGTATGCAGACTTAAAGAAGTACTTTTCTAGTGCATGGTCCTTGCAAGTCATGTTAGTTGTCTAGGGATGATTTTATACTGAATAAAAAATATGTGCATGATAATATGTGTTGTTTCTGGTATAAACAGTACCATGTATACAAAATAATGAGACAAATTTGATATGCTGTAAAATGAAACAATGCATTTTGTCTAGTCCAGAAGTTCAGAGTGAAAAAGCACCAAATGACAAATAGGCACCTTGCTGTCGGTAAAAAGTGCTTGTATTGTGCATAAAGTTACCAAATGAAAAATGGTACTTTTTGCATTGATCAACGAACCAAAATTGTCAGGCTAAACATGTCCTATCAGTCATATGGTACCTTATTCCACAGAAAAAGTTATAATTTGTTGAAAAATGGTGAGGGTAAAAAGGTGCCATGTATCAAATGGTACCTTTTTCCACTGATCGTTTTAACATTTCTTGAGTGCTAAAAAGTACCATAAAACAAAATTAATTAAATAATACCTAATTAATGAAGTTCTTAAGTACATACTTCTTTCAGACGCTTACTTTCATTCTGTCAACAGTTGTATAAAATGTTACTATTATAGCTTTTATTTCAGCATAATGAAACAATAAAAAGTGATTTTATCGAAAACATAAAAAGTCATATGTCACCATCTTGCATTAAGGTGGCGATATGTACAAACGGATTTTATTCTCCACCTAAATGTCCCTTTGCAGACAGTTAATCATAGAATAGCTGTGTTTAACATTCTTAAAACAATAATTACTGCAGGAATAGTTTGTTAATTTGCAGAATTGTTTGGCGAATGATTCATTGTCTGAATACATATCTCAACACTTCTTTTCCATAACAATAACATCCCATCCATGAAACACTATAAACCCCAGCACGCCTTTACCCAGTTTCTTAATCCGGGATCTGTGATCAGCTCATTTACGTTTATGTTGTATCACTGACACGTATAGTTTGTAAAGCGTAACGCAAAGTTTTCAACAATACGGCAATTATTCATAACCTGAAATTCACATTTTCGCGTCACGTTTATGTTTTGGGAAGTAGCAAACACACAACTTTAAAATAATTATTACTGGTAGTCGAGCCCATCACTACATGAACTAACAGTAAACAGCGACAATAAAACAGATACAAATTACAATAAAGCGTTGAACTTCATGAGTTTCTAAACCCAAACATCAGTTGACATTATATGTTTACACATTTCAGGATGTACAATACAAATATTTTAAATTAAATATACAAAGTTTATTCAGACATATAATTTCTTTAATTTTAATAACACATTCGATTTGAAATAATCATTGTTAATGCTATGTCCTACACTCACTGGATTGCTTTCGCTATTTGCACAATGCCCTTTTCCAAGTTGTGTTGATATATTTGAACTTAATGGACCACACGTTTAAAATGTCTTAAATCGTTCACTTTCCTCCGCTACGGTTTCATCGATATCGTAGCCGTTTTGTTCAGTTTCCTCAATCATTTTCTAAGCGACGATACACTTTTTAACACTTGATACGAACATATCCGCATTAAGTGTCAGTATAAAACATCGGTATTTAATCTATATGTTCTCATTTCAGCTTAACATTCATACGCTATAAATGTTGTTTACTTTGATACAAATGACAAAGAACGTGTCTTAACACTTTTAATCATGTTAACAATTATACAGTACACAACAATTGTATAGAACATAAATCGCGCTATTGTTTTATTAACAGCACATTTACCTTTAAAACAAGGAGCAATTTCCTTCGCGTTAATTTGCGTTATACCACCTACATTAAAAACCATGGTATTCTTTAAATAGCGATATTAACACGAAAGATATATTCATATATACACTGGAACAGTTTCCAGTTACCAAAGCTCGGTCTCGAACGCATTGTCAGAGGTCAGGGCGCACAACCAGCACTCTGCACGACAATGGACTGCCAATACTACAATGTCAAGTACATGGACCGGAGTAGTGTCACAAGTATTCATTATATAAGCAAGTACATCTACATTTCGGTAAACCTTCACGTAAGGTATCTTCAAACAGTGTTTGAATTAAATAACGAAAATTATTTAATATTTATTTAGATGTACACCGCTGAGCAAGCTAATTATCTTATGCACAAACTCTATCAAGTTTGCACCGTACCGAAAAGGGGTTT
Source organism: Congeria kusceri (assembly GCA_027627225.1). Lineage (NCBI taxonomy): Eukaryota > Metazoa > Mollusca > Bivalvia > Myida > Dreissenidae > Congeria > Congeria kusceri. The sequence goes on along the minus strand of CM051026.1, from coordinate 61,196,757 downwards.
TGTTTCAAATTCTCATAAAATATTAACATTTCAAATAATAAAACACGCACGTCCGTGTTCACCAACTTAACCAATAAACATAAACATTCACTATTTAACCTATTATGACAAAATGATATGTAAATTGTAACAATGTTAAATGTTTATAATTTATAACACGCAGGTTTTATGTGTACGTTATCATATTCTAACATCTATGTAAGAAACTTAATTCGCCTTAATACCGCCAAAACATACGTTTGACATCGTATAAATACTGCATAAAAGCAAAGAAAAAACTGTAGTTAACAAAACACTAGGGATGCTAACGAACATTCGAACGTTCGAGTCTAATATGATTTAGTTATTCGAAGACCTAAATCTTTAAAAATTAAGAATTTACCGTGCCATTTTTACCTTCTCAAATACTCATGATAGGTGTCAAAATAAACGTATCATCATATTGTTATGTTTTTTGTGTGTGTACATTTTGTTGTTTACGGTTATCCTTTTATATCGACCAAGGAATCTTTTAGAGTAGAAGAACTAAACAAACTTAGTTGATTAAACGCTTTCGTTTGCCTTGTAGGGTGATGTTAAATTGTATAATGTATTAACGTGGTTTTGAAGGGGAAAGGTTGTCGAAAACTAATTACGGTTTGTGTACATGCATATGACATTATTTCACATGTACAATTTGAGAACAATTTAAAAATAGCTAGACTTGTGTTTCGCCTTAATACAGCAAAAGTAGCAAATACAAATTCGCCTTAACTCAGCAAAAACGTACTTTTTCGAGTTTCGAGAGTGTTACTCTACAATTAAACAACACAACAACACACGTACAATTGCAATTCAAATAATATATGTTATAACGGCAAAAGCAATATCATATATCAGTCGTTTATGGAAATATACAAACACTTATTTGTGTCCTCCTTTCATCCGTTTAACAGAAACGCAATTCGCCCTAATGCCGAACAAAAACGTATTTTGAGTTCGCCTTAATACTGCAGATGAAACATTGCTATATTTAGTCTTTGAAACATGCGTCGATTTTACAGTGTAAAGAACAGGGCAGATATCCATTTAATAAATTACATTAATTTGAGGTGAAATATAATGGCTGTAAACCTATATGTATGAATAACGTGAGCATTTTGAAAAACAAAACAACGCTGGCCAATTGAGATACATGTATATGTCATTTTGTCAGAAACACATTTTTAAAATGCCATTCAACCAACAGTGATATTGACGAGAACCTTACCTTACTTGTACATGTAAGGTCTCGTGATGAGGTATGTGAATATTAAAGTATCCTCGAAACCACGGTTGTCCATAAAAATGCATTAAGGCTAAAATGTAAATGTCATACATGTTAAAAGTAGTAACGTTTTGCTTTGTGAAGTTTACAAGCAGTTTCACCGCGTTTAACGCACGCATTAAAAGCATTTATTCATTTGGGACTTATGGAAAATCGTTAATTTATTAAAGTCTATTTCATTTATATGCATTTTGTATTTCTCTTAAAAGTATATAAACCAAATAAGATGTACCCGACCCGACTACATGCACTATTATGAATGTTGATATTTAACAACTGAACATACTATTTTAACTTCTTTAACAATGGCAAATGGAAAATGACCTAGAATTTTCGGTTGTTTGATAAACAACCAAGCGTCTGTATATGACTGCGTTTGACATAGCATGTCATTGGTTTATTCGCTCGATAATTTTTTTCAATAGGCAACATTCATCAGATTACATTGGCAGACAATCCGATGATCGAAGGAGAACATTTGCCAATAAATCTATAATAAATAGTCATTTCTTCTTTTAATAAATTGACTTTGGGAAACGATGCATACGTCGAAATTACATGTTTTTTTGTTTTTTTTTGTTTATGTGCGTAGTTTAGACACAGATAATAATAAAAAACACTTCAGCCATTTTTTCCGAAAGGAATACATCTTGTAATCGCCATTTTGTTTTATAAAGTTGTATGATTATGGCACCAACAACATGTCATCCTTGACTTGACTTATTTATGGGAAACGTTAAGATTTCATTATTAAATGCATGGGTTGGTATTGTTCGGACATTAAAAATTAGCCTTAATTAGTTTATTTCTGACATAGACACTGTTCATACTAGTTTATTTCAAAAGAAGTTAGATATAATTACAGACGCAGTGTGATCACGTGATCTGTTTTATTTACTTCATCGTCCATTTTAATTTTACATATACATATGTCCCGCTTATATTCGATCCTTTTTCCTTTAAGTGACACCTTCTTGTGATCACTTTCTATATTTATTGATGTTAATGTCCGTTTTAGAACAGTTTTTCCAAGCTGTAGGAATACTCTTGACATATTGTGATATAGAATAATTGCATGTTTCTCCAGAGTGTTTAGACATTTAAAGATAAGCGATTAGTATACACTTAACGAAATTTTCAGAATTGTCTTTGGTCACAGATTTAGTGTTCGACCACTATATAAACAGTAATCATAGACGCCGAATATATTTGTTTAAGATATGAAATTCATTTTAGTTTTAGTGATTTTAATATTAGACCGATCAATTATGTTATTATGTTTCGATATATAACATTTGCAATGTTGAATTATATAATTAACAAACTTACTACTACAAACAGTGAGCATAGTTGAGGTCGCCCAGCATCGCGTGACTGCCCTTAACCTAATGAACTTAAATCACTTTGCTCCAATTACGTCGTCCAAGTCCAGACTACCCCAAAAATCAACATGAATGCTTAGACCGCCCCAAATATTGCGCTCCCATTATAGGAACTTAATAATTGCCAAAGCATACAAAAAAGGACATTTGTAATATTACTCGTTTTGGCGGACAAATATTCTGCCTAAATACCGTTATATACGTTAAATATAAACAAAGCGAAACTCCAGCTGCGACAGCAGGAGAGAACTCTGACTAGCAGCCCGTGGTCTTTTATTTATGGCAAGTGACTAATTGCCAAAAACAATACACACGACATCACGGAAACCTATTTCAAAAGTATATATACAACGTATACATCTTTCGTAAGGTGTATTCGTTGTGAACCAAATAATATAGCTTATCGGAAGTTGTATTCGTTGTAAACCAACCAATATAGCTCACTGTAAGCCGTATACGTTGTAAACCAACCAATAGAGATCACCGTAAGCTGCATACTTGTCAACCAATGTATACAGCTCACACGTAAGCTATATACGGTGCAACCTATATACGGCCTAGCAACGTACATACATTCACAATAGACCCGTTATTTCGATTTCGCCTTAATACTGCAAAATAATACATACGTAATACGCATATAACCAATCAAATAACTTACAACACATTATATCGCTTAGTCACTCAATACAAGATCTTGTTTCATCGATGCAAATTACAAGTAATACATATGTCTATTGAATTCATCCAAAAATAAATTATAAATGTAATTTACTTTGCCTTAACGTAAGACGACAATATTGTAAAATATTTTCGATTAGTGTATACTCATCGCGACTCCGTAAATCAAGTGTATGAAGGAACAAGCCATAATTTGACTGTGATAGCCGGATAATATTTTCATGCAAATTGTCAAAATGTTTCGCGATTTTTGTTTCACTTTCCATTTAAATTAATGGCAATTATGCAATAATCATTTATATTAATGGTAATTTAAATTTATATAAATGCCAGTATATGTTGCTTCACTTATGAATGCCGTAAATTACATGTAAACATTTTAAAATCCATGTATCTTCTGGTCTGAAAGCATATAGTTAAATACCTTAATAAGGTTTCTGGAATTACTAATGACTTCCCTCCAAAAACAAACACTTTAGATTAATTGCATGTCCGAATGGAAAAACTTGTGCTGGATTTTAGCAAATCTGCCAGATATTTCGCATTTAGTCAGAACTTAGCAGATACCCTATGTATATTAACAGGTTTACTTGGAAATTACAGTTTTTGGTTTCAATTGTAAACACAAAATTTCATTATGAGAATTATTTTCAAAACGGCAATTCAGGATGCCTCAAATGGTAAACAAAGTGGTTTTACGACGTCAACATACTTTAGAAAAAAAACATGGTTTTGGTGACTGACGTTTGGGAAAATATAATAACGTAAATGCAAAGAGTTTTATTCATATTTTAAATGGATGAATATTTAAAAGATTGGCAGTCCAATATAGAGAATAACATAGATCTAGACTGTACAGAAACATAAAAGAGACACTATATGCTTTGAACCATACCGTAATGTCATTATGTTTAGGTGACTACAAACAACTTTAAGCACAACGAGAATATCGTCGCACACGTTAGGAATACAAACAGACAGATACGCTCGACAACACGTATAAAAGATTCTGCCAGATATGCAATATTTTAGACGTAGAAGATGAATATCATTTTATTCTTTTTTCCAACATATTACGATCTGAGTTTTAAATTTATAAAACGCTATTATAGAGTTAGACCTAGTCTGTCAAACTATCAGGTAAGACGACAATAGGATTGCTCATGAAAAATGAAAACAAGCAAGACATAATACAGTTAAGTAAATATATTAACGAAGCCGTTAGGCGTAAGCAAACTGTTTTATAATGCCACGAAATCTCCTCACTCTTTCTAGTTACTCTACTCTCATGTCATGTATAACAAATTTGTAACAAGTTTCGAATATGGATTCTATACTATTAACACTGTTATCGTATGACTCCAATGCGTTAATATGTTTATATAAGATATAATATATATGTGTACATTATTGTGTGTATAAATATGTGTGGTTGTACGTGTAAATATGTGCTGTTGTTGTTTTTATTTATATGTCCCTGCTTATAGCTTGTAAGAATTGTGAAAATAGTTACTCAGCTAATAATTATATATATGTATTTAAACCTGACTTGATTATCCAATACTATTCTATAACAATATACATTATGTACAATAAATATAAGCGATTAACGCTGAAAGCCTGCGGTATTATTGTAAACAAATCAATTTTTTTTATTAAATCCTTATCATATGTTATAATGTTCGTGAATAACCTGGCGGAAAATGAATGGGTGTATTTATATATCCATGCATATTTATTTCTACTATTAATTGTGAAATTAATGTTGAATAGAAAAATGCTCAATAAGCCATATATATGTACTTAAATATCCTATTACACATTGTTTATTAGCTGCAGAAAATAACTGTTGTATGTGAATAAACTTGCCGTTATGTTTATGTTTTGGTCAAAAAAGGTGGACAGACGGTGCTTATAAAATTGAAAATTGAAAACAGTAATTACAAAGCGCCGCTTATTTTTATATATGATGTCTGTACCTAACAGCCTTATTAAAGATAAACTTACATCGTTGAAACAGCATTTGTAAGGTTTATACATGTACTACGCTTAAAAACACATTTTCATTATCGAGATTGTCGTCCCGGTAGCGCACGGGGAAAAAAACCCGGCATACCGTGATGATCATGGACATTTTTCCAAAAAAAAAAGTACATTGTCACAATACCGACGTTACTCCGTAGTATTCTCGGTCATGAAGAAGGATCTTTCAATTTCACCTTGGAGTAGCTCGGGTAGTTCCTGATTTACTACGGAGTATTCAAGGCGCAGCACGGCGTTATTCCCGGTAAAGCCCGAGGTGACACTGGCTGTCGCAAGCGGTGTCCCGATGACACTGGCACTGTCCCATCAAACCACGGTTGCGCGCTTTTTTTTTAGTGTTTGGGTTGCATAGATTTTGCTGACGTCCTATATAAAGTGTATTCAAATTATTCCCCTGGGGTCAATACCGGAAGTCACAAGGTTGATAGCAATCTTGCTTTAAACATCTTATTCTCTGCAACCACGAGACCCAGAGGTTTCGTATTTGATATGTAACCTCCTATAGTGGTATTCTACAAAGTTTGTTCAAAGTTTGCCTCTGTCGTAAAATTGACCACGCCCTGTGGGTCAGAAGGTTTCAGCATGGCAAGTGACAAAGATACGTGCATAAAATATTATAACACATGTATGCTGTTGTAAATATATAGTTATATGTCTAACTTTTAGATTCCAATTTAATGTTTCTAACAGGTCGATAATAATATAATGTAAATACGTACAAACCTAAACTGCAATAATATGTATATTTAACTTACACTGTATGAACGAATTGATCGTAATAAGTACCTTCTTTAAAGTAGCTGTTTACTGAGTATTTTTAATAAAGTACCGGTCACTTTGTCTCAAACTGCCAGTGACATGACACAAATTCGTTTAATATTATGGTATAAACGCTTCCCATAAAATTAATTCATGTGTTCAATATACATATATACACAATTTATTTTTAATGAGTTTGCAATATTCTTAAGCACAGAGGACTAGAACGAAGTATTTTAACAGTATATATGATTTCTTGTTAAACGTATGCATACAACACATGACTCTACATGCATTTGTGCAGACATTTACATCGCAGACTGTATTCAAGTGCATGACTTCACATATATTGATGTTAATTTAATGACTAGAAGGGCTTGTGAAGTTGACCGCAATTCTGTGTTTGGATTCAATTGCGAAATTGATTATGCAATATGCCTTAAACCCGTAATTGTCACATGTAATTTTAACAAAGGCACGTCGTGCATAACAAACAGCGAATGTTAATGAATATTAAGCCTGGGTCATAACCAACTTACATGGCCGCAGACCGCAGAACACATAATGTCAACGTGTAATTTATACAAAGGCACGTGGTCCACACAGGACAGCGAATTATAACGAAAAACAATTTAGCTTGTCCTGGCATTGCAATACATTAAATTGAATTTATAATCGACCTTTCTGAAAACATGCCTTGTAAATAAAAATTGGGTAACACATAATCACAGGTTGATATAGTTTAACCCACGCCTAGTTTTGATTGTTTGATAGAACACCGAACTGCAGAGATAGTGTATCTCATTAATATCATTATTACAGTTGACTGATGTAAGCAAGTATAGCATACGTGTATGTTATATGTATTGTATGCATTCACAAGCTGTCAGATGGTTAAATACTGTCTTTTTAATAGAAACAGAGACTGTAAGTTCCATATTTATAATATTTGTGATACTTGATATACAATGATCTATAGTGTCCTCCACATAGTAGTCTAGAGTACAATAAAGTTTTTTATTTACAGATGACATGTAATCATTTTGCTGTAGTATGTATGTATTTAAGATTATTAAAATTACCATTTTAATGGTTTTACGGGTATATCGTATGTTATCATTTTGTGTCTTATTACTCTTATATTCTTCGGTTGTTAATGTTATCAATATGCTTATGCTTGTTATCAAAGTGTTGATCTGGTTGTTAGTGGTGATACATGTATGTTTATAAACAATGTACACTTAACACATTGCGTACGAGAATGAATTTTGGATTGTTTATCGCATTCCGGTTAGTGTGCAGATTTCGTTTATTTTGCGGATTATTTTAATTATTTTAGCTATTATTTGTATGTATAATTTTAGCAGTAAACGGCATTGACAAACGTTGGTAAATTATAAGATGATTTTATTGTTGCAGTCTAACATCTGAATGACCATGTAGGCGATATGGCTTTGTACCTGTTCATATATATATTGACCCACATCCTACAGGAAATTAAATAAGATGACAAACTTTAGAAAATCGTCAATATACCCTAAGTTTGATGTTTTAATTATGTGTTGTCCGGTTTCCAGAAAGGAATTACGTAATTGAAAGTACTTTTAGAATGAAGAGAGCGGTTTTGTCGTTATTGACTCGGAACTACCCAATTGATAGTATATAACATAGGACGCCCGTGCGTACAATATTTTCCGTATTGGACGGTCCGGAGGATAAACATACGATAATGTCCGAGTACTCCGAAAGAGAATGAATATGCAACTGCTAGTTTTATCTTAATGCTTGGTTCCCACTGTGAATCACATCAACCCGATGTGCCCTGATCACGTCACCTGGGTTGATGTGATTATCAGTGGGAACCTAGCATTAAGGTTAACTAAGTTTCAGGTCGGGAATCATATTTACACCTATCATATCGACCTATTCTCGATCAACATCCGATCGTTTCGCGATCGACCCGATCCAAGTTCGATCTGCTGTCCAGAGCTACTCGACCGATATCCGACCACACCTAATCACCTCTCGATCGCCACTCGACCTTTTCGCGACCTTACACGATTTCATAATAGCGCGCGCTTTACTTTTACTATATTTCAGCACTTACATGATAAACATCCTCATCGCAACACTGCCATTGGACAATAAATGAACCTACCCGATACTTTAAATTACGCTTGTAACTGTCGCATTTCACCTTGAATACGGCTTCAATATTTAGGTTTTTAGCGGAAACGCATCGTCTCAAGAAGAAGAATTATGGCTTATTCTGGTAATCACTTGCCTATTTGTCAGGGTCTGGCATAGCGAAGGTCATTTTTAAATCATGGATTTGAATTCAAAGTTGTTGAAGAGTTGGGCTAGGTATTGCCACTGCTCATTAGTGTCGACGGCTGGTAGACTCTATTCATAGTTATCCTGTAATATTGTCTCTTAAACGTATGGAACGAACTTAAATATCGTATTCTTACTGACTCGAAAGACATCAACTTTGTGTACGACGCACCAGTTGCAAGATGACGGAGAGTGACAACTAGGATTCTGAGCTTCTCCATAATACAATAACGGCTTACAAATACACACACTATATTTGTCGCTCTTTACTGTAGTTACCTGAAATTTTAATTTGATTTTAGTAGGCGTGATATTCGACCTAGAAGTTTCCCGAACAATTATGTAGCAACTGTTTCAAAGTGTTTGTATCCATTAGGGCCCTACCTGTTTAACTAATTCAGGAGTTGATCGTACTGGCCTATACAGAGGGCCTCGTGCTGCCACATGCCTCACCAAGATTTGCTCGCGCCGTTTTTGTGTACGACGCTTTTTGTTGCTTTTTGTAGTGTAGGCCCATCCACATTATCTCCCACAAGCTTCATATATTACAATGCTGTGCCTAAGCTCTAACCATCTGGACCCAGTTGCGCAACACTTTAACGGACAATTAAGCTAACAGCCGTCAACTTTTGGATGAAGTTTTTGATGTACAGTAAATGTTAAAATTTTCAAATTTGTATGTATTTACAATAACAAATAACTGTCTTTCGCTTCATAAGCAAGTTGCTTGTAATATTAGTTGTATTTACATCTCAAGTTAGCTTAACCGGCCGTTAAAGTTTTGAGCAACTTGGCTTTGGCCCACAAGTTCAACTACTTCAATAATGTAAAGGTTGATGCATTTGTGATTTCTCCGAAATACTAAATGGTGATTTAAATTATTTGGCGTTTGTATACAATATTTTCTAAAACGTGCTGCACTGCATCTTTTACGGTCACAGTACGCTCAGGTCGATTACGTCGGTATCATCGGAATCTGGTCGAGTAGAAGTCTAGATGACTTGAAGTTAGTCGTACTTATCTTGTAGAACTCGTGTACGAGTCGGCCAAGTCGGGAAGAGGTCGGGACATTAGTCGGCGGATTTCGGTGGTCGGGGTACATAGAGTAGATCTGATCGGCAGTGGGATCCTAGCATAATGCTGACTCCAATATAGTGCTTTGAAAACGTCTTATAAAATCCAGCAACAATCATTTCAAACCCCTTTTCATATAGCCGCGACACTGTATTTTTTCTTGTTAACCTTGCTAACCAGAAACGCTATTTGTTTTTGAAATCGCCATGTCTGGTCGGAATGTATGCAATGACTAAACGTAACTTTGTCTCCAAACATGTATTCAATATTGAATATCACCTTCCAAAACAATTTTACAATGCATCTGTTTAATATTTAAGTGATTGTAACGTTACCCGTTCAGAAATAAAGCCTGCAGTTTTCAACACGACACACAGCAATCCCGGAGTCCTGTAAAAACTGGTCTCCGTCCTCACTAGCTATCCATTTTTTTTGCAGATTACATCGTTATTCTAGTTGAAACACATTGAATTTACAGCATAATATCCATTCGACAACTTGCATCAATGTGTATTACTGATTAAAACTAACGCGCTGCAGAAACTTATTATTGATCACGCCACCTATTAAACACGACACGTCTAATTATGGCATCTTGTTTACAATTAGTAAAAGATCAAGGTCGCTTTGTGCGAAATATTCTAAAGAACGGAATGCTGTTTTAACAGTTAAATTTAAATAGTAAGAAAGATGTAAGTGCATATGATAGGAAAAAGACAAAAACATATGTTTGCAATTTATTTATAACGTCGAGCGTCGTCATATTATAGTAATAGTTCGAGCGCGCGCACTGTCCCACGGACGTTGTGGTTTAATGTAAATATTATGTACATTAGGCAAATAATAAACACAATATAAATAGGTATATAAAACAAATATTATTTTACAGCGTTATGTACAATACGGATATATTTTTGAACTCGTACACAGCTGACATACATTGGACTCGCCAGTCGGCTCGTCCAATATGGTATGTCATCTGTGCACTCGTCCAAATATATCACCGTATTGTAAAGCACGCTGTTAAATAACCTAATGCTATTGAATGGACATTACAATGTGATTTGATAAACGTATAGCCATTCAGAAAGCTATGATCTACTGGTTTCACGTCGATGTCTTGTACAAACATGTGTATACTTTCAAAGGTGTTCGTCGGAGTTTACCTAACTAGACATGGTTAAAACTCTTACAGCTTATTGTCAATTGATTATTTGATATATTATTTATTTATACGAGAGCGGAATGTGATTGAAAAGAAAAACCGTTGAGTAACATGCACTGTTTTGTCACTAGAGCAGTTTTAAGCAAATATTTAAATAAATACTGAACCTTCCAATTACGAGCAAGGCATTTTTAAAATGAATCAGTTGTATGCAGCCAAATATATTTCAGTACGAAACGACATGTACGTTTATTCTACAATAACTTAGAATAATCTCGTATTAGAAAAAAATGTTGATGTTTTCAATCATTAATACATTTAGAGATTCTAACAGTACATAAGTACAATATACAATCCGGCACTTTGTTGTGTTCAGCGTTTTATTAAAATGAATAATTGTTTATTTAGTGTTTACATGACCGTTATATTTTTAAATACAATAAACAAATATCGAAAATTGTTTTACGATTAAAATATAATATAGTTAATGCACGTACGTATAAACATTATGGCACCAGTTACGGTTTAAAGAAAAGTAATGTTTCTATTATCTCTTTACAAGAACGTGTCAACCAACTTCTCTTCCCTCGTGATATTCGTGTACGGCGGAGGGGACATCGTCCTATCTCCATGTCAAATAAATCCTTGTGAAGCGGGGTTCGTTCCTATTTACATACATGTAGATGATACGCAATGTTGTTAGACCCCATTGACGGTCGTTTTTATACATACAACAAATTTAACTTATTTATTTACTAACATATGATCGTGTTGAACGATATAAACTACTTTTGAAATATAGTGTATGATATTTTGTTAAATAAATCAACTTTGATTTTATTATTTGTCAATTAATAAATCATGAAACAAGAACATGCACGTATGTTAAACGCTTCAAACATACACGTCTATGCAGTTACAATTTGCAAGAGTAATCAGACATGCATGCGTATACATATACATTTATTCAGACTACCTATTCGGAACATGTCACTATATGATTGAACGTCTTGACGTCCTGTCAAAACTTATATAAATTTCTAGATAAGAGTATTAGTTTCTTTGTACTTTCTATGACACTGCATCCTTGTATTTTTTAAAAGGACTTTATCACAGATTTGTGTATGTTTGAACATTGTCATAACTGTAAAATAAAGCCTCTGGACCAAAAAAAGACACACACACACAACACAACACGAATTATTAAACAAAGAACAATTCAAAATGACGATGTCGAATGTATTTGGGTTGAACTACGTATCAAGGGTACGCGTATTTTATTTCGTCTTTTCTACAGACCACCTAACTCTTCTCCTCACATTATGGAATGCATAAGTGATTCTATATCGCTTGCTGTTGATACTGGCATCAAACATATTGTTATCACTGGTGATTTCAACATTGACTTTAATAAACATCTGTGTAAGTGCAAACTAGATTCCATTCTGTTATAGTTTGGCCTTTCTTACCTATTAATTTCACGGATACCTCTGAATCTATTATTGCCCTTCGATCATCGGTTAAAAAGACTGTGCGTTTGATATTCTTTGGAACAATTAGTTATATGTTTTGCTTACAACAGACTTAATTATAAGATAGATTCTGCTCTATTTCTTTCCCTGCTATTTCACATCACTTATCCAAATACGTTACTGTTTTTGAGAGTTCACATTTGTCAGAAAAAAAGCTTTTGTTTCTTCGATTTCATTTTTACTACATAGATATATTGTTTAGTAAATTCATATCCCAATAATACAAACATGATTATGGTGTGATGTAAAATTAAGCAAATTTGTTACCAAAAAGCATTTCCATTTCGTAAAAAGAACTTTAAGGATTATTACGTTCCCATCACATATCTTGAAGCAAACAGATACTGTTACCGTTAATTTCTAAAACATCGGGGCAAATGTAATGAATAATTTTCTCTAAATAACTAATTTAATGCATTGCCCATTGCAAACACTCATCTATTATTAGACATCTGCAGTGACAAATTAAATTTCCAGTGCGGCTATATTAGCATATTTAGCTTGTATTTATTTAGATTGCTTGTGATTATTCCCTTCTGACTGAAACTACTTGCGTGGATCTTGCAATACTTTTTGATGCAATTAATCTCCAAAGTACTTTTGTCTTGGCCTCAACAATTGATCTACAAAGTACCTACACAAATGTACATCAAATACAACAGATTACATTATGAAACATCAACTCTTATAGCAGCTAGTATTTAAAGTATAAATTGATTCCACGCTCGAGCATTATTTTGTACTTTCTTTGGGTAACATATCATGAAATGTCCTTTGAAATCGGTCAACCTATGCCTTATGTTTTGATGACTAACGCTGGTGAGAACATTATAAGTTGAAGCAATTGACCGTTTCACTGACAGTTGTATTACTATTATCAGACCGCCGATAGCGATATACAAAGAATACCAAACAATGGACATATTTGCCAGTCCTAATATGTCATAATGAATGCAGTTTTATCAAAAACAGCAAATGCTTTACATCAGTCGCAAACCAGTCTACAAAAGCAATGAACTAGTTATTGCCTAAGATAAAAGTAGGATTTGAGCCACTGCGCTCTAAACTAAATTAAACATGTGATATGGAGGCATGCCTTCTTAAATGATTTAACGCGCACAACCTTCATTTTGGATCGCCATCAACATCGGATATGCTCTCTATATCTGAATAGTGTTTTGAGTATTGTCTGAGGAATTAATATTATTACTAAGTTGTGTTTCTTCATTTCTCATTTACCAAACCAATGCTATTTACATATAAATTGGGGAAAAAAAGGATATTCAAATAAGTGAACAAGTGCTGACAAGGTCTGTTATGTAAAATATTTTAAAGAGCCGTAACTCAGCCAAAAATCAGACGATATGCACAACTAGGCTAAATACAGATTGATCCTTTGGAGTTTCGTCAAAATTGGACCAGGGGTAACGGAGAACAAGCAAAGAAACAAAAAGGCATCCAGACATCCATACATTCAGACTTACAATTTTCCAGCACAAAATCAATATGTCTCCCTACCTACTACGTGGGGGAGACAATTTTATCCCCAGATACATTGTAATGTGCATCAATATCGTTTTCCAAACACTCCAATTAATATTTGCCATTTATTTAGCGTGTCGTGAAAGCAACTATACAAAAAATGTTGTATTTTCCAATTATTCAGTTTGTTGTAATTGCCACAACAATTATCGAACAAAATAAAACTAACAGACATACAGCTGTCTGATAAGAAAATGATTTAAACGTGTAACCCCTATTTTTATTTTTATTTTCATCTTGCCAATATGCTTAAGGTCCTCATAAAGTTAAATGAGTTGCACAAACAATTATACTTTCGTTTAATGTACATTCAAAAGAAGCACACAAAACACAATAAAACAGTGCAATTACAATGTAAATACGGAGACTAATAATTTAGCACTGCATAACATTATATCGGTGTTGACATAAATATACTTTATTATAATTCAGATATAAATAAATCAACGAACATTTGTTTAATTTTAGCGTTTTATTAAGCTAATCTCGATGTTATTAAAATAAAAAATAATTTGCTTCTTAAGCCACAGTCACACCAACGCCGGACCATACACGGATCATTCAGGGTTACCAAGGATAATCCCCGGATCGAGAGTGGTGATTCTGGATGAAATTTTGTATTAAAAGCGCCAACGGTCCCATCGACGCTCGATGCAGCCGGACTGTCCGGACCATGCAGGACACAATACGGATCCAATCTGGGATTGTCAGCCACAGTCCGGGACGTTGGTTTGACTGTAACTTGAAGCACTAGAGGGTCAAAATGGCCCTTTGTCGCTAACCATTTTTCAACCGTGTCTCCGTCGCCGAGACAATATACGGAGACGCCTTCCTTTGCGGTCATGTTTTTATAACAAATCATACTGATTAGTGTCCATTAGTATTAGACTGGAAGAATAATTTATTTATGAATTTTCATTTAAACAAACACTTAAAAAGCCCAACAAGACTTGAACTAACTTTTGTGCATTGCGTCATTTATACAATTTCACTACATTTCGATGAATTACTATGCGCTTTAAACACATTTTACACTGATATTGTGAAATGTACAATTGCTCTGTTGTCCACAATACACAAACCAACTGGATGCCAACCGGTTATATTTAGCTCGATTGTTTTAACTGGCATTTATTCGGAGGACTTACCATTTATAAGCAATCTCAATTGTTTACATCCATCTTTGCCTGGTGTAGTTAAACTAAAGACTATGAAATGAAACGTGAAGAATGCTCCACTTTTGTGTCAAAAAGCATTTATTAAAAAACATAAAGTTAAATAGAGCCCCTATTTAACTTTATGTTTCAAACACATTTTCCTCTTCCCGATGTTTTTTGGATATCAGAACTTTCGTGTGCATCGATGTTATCAGAAATATAGAAACAAACATGTATTTATTTCCAGAACAACAAAAATAACGCATTTAAGTATTATAACAATATTGATCGGTGTGGTCAAGCGTTGTTCATACATGTAATAAAACGGTATATTATTTAAATGTGTAGGTTCTTTTGGACGCCATCTTGGTTTGCACGGTATCCTGCAGCATGTCATTTGTCTAGTCTCGCTATAATTAAACATTGGGAACGCTTAATAACGAATATGCGAAGAAATTCTTTTTTTTTAAATCAATGTACACATATTGCGTCTTAGAGGTACTATATGCAAATATGGAAATATCAGTTTATGATTCATTTCTAATCATGTCAAAGAGCTTTTCATGTTCGTATATGTGGTAAATGCCTAATGGGTAAAAAAACGAAAACAAATTAAAGCATTTGAAAGTTTCATCTGAGTCAAGCAGAAACAATAAACGCTTTCACTTACACTGTCACGCTAACGTTTCGTTCAGGGGCGATCATCAGTTGAAATGCGTAACATTATGAGCGTTTTTTCACGAACCGATGTAAAAAAATGTTGTTTTTATTTGTTTTCGTTGAAATTGCTGAAAACACTGGAATCACTTACTTTAAGTAAACAATACACTGACCCGTATATAAATCGGAATGGCCGAGTATTTAGCGGGTTAGACTTTTGATTCGTTAGTCTGAGGTTCGAATCACGGTAGAAGCAACATGTTTTTCGTTTCTTTATGCCTTTCTTGATATAATATTTGAGATATTTAGTTCAGATGCATATATGAGTTCAGTTAGCCGTTGAATGGCATATTAAAAATATAAAAATCCGTAAACAAGTGCCTTTTAAGGGGATTATCGACGGTATTTCTCATACACTTAGATATGTAATAACACATCATTTTCTATGGTTGTCAAATTTATTGTTAAAATTACATCAATATGTTTATGGAAGAATAAACACAAAAAATATTTAAACAAATATTTACATGCATATAACGATTATCGATGCGCGCAAGCTCATATATTACATGCATAATGTTAATGTTTATTATTTGCGTCCTATTATGGTATGGGCTTAGTAACATATTTAATTAATTGGATAGCAATAACTAAACACTGGTAATTATGACTTCATTTCAAAAAGAATCTGCAATGAAATGGTAAAAAACAAGAAATGCAGACTAAAATGAAAAACATATTTAAAAAAAAATGTTAATGTGACACATATTCACAAATGAGAAACACTGTTGTAATACACGAAGTTATAATATTTTCTTCACAAAATATTTAACGTTTTGCAAAGGAATTCTTACATTTTTTGTTTTGTTTTGAATTTGATTTTTAAAAAAGTCCCCCAAAACATATAATGCTATTTATAATATTTTTATTTTGATCTTCTTACTGTATACTTTAATATTACATGGCATCATGATATAAATAAACAAGATCTTTAGTTACATATGTTCAGTTATATTGAAATATTCATATTTTTACAAACGACAGATATATTTAAAATTAATTCATTAAATTGTAGGGGTCTAAATGGTTTCACTGAGATAACAAAAATAATTAATTCTTCAAAGGAGCTAAATTATAATATTAATTATTATTATTCATAGGCTAATTTTGGAAAACAGAATTTGAAAGTGTGCACTTACAAAAATAAAAGTTTCTCTATCCGGAGCAAAAACATATGGATTTTAGAAGGAGAAAGGCATTCGAAATATTTTTGTTTTCTAGAAAATCAAAGTGCAACATCTAAAATTATGTATCAATTGAAGGATGACAATGGTCACGTTAATAAGATATAAAAAATACATGTCATAATTAAACGTATTATCATTAAATAGATAAATTTTAGTTATCCGAGAGGATTTGTACATAATATGGCATCACATCTGTTAAAACTAATGCGTAGTAAAGCTGTTGGTAACAAACATATAATTAACTGATCCCCGATCAAGTAACGTTTTCATAAATGGTAATCAATATATAGACGTGCCAGTGTTTCAAAAGAACTGTATGGAATACTCAAGCATTTAATTGATATTGTAATGCATAGCAACATTGATCTGTCACTAATTAACTTTCGTAAAATATCGTCAGTAGTTTACGGGAATAAAACCCAAATAGAAATAGAACGGCAGTTTTATGTAATGCTTTCACTTCAATCTTTCATGGACGACTAGTTAATCTAGAGTGAAACTTGTAAGATGACATTAAAGATTTGTGGGTTCGAACCTCGGACAGTTACGAGCATATAGTCACCGCTGTGTCCGTCCGTCCGTCCATCTGTCCGTCAATCCCACTGTCTTGCCCGGGCTATTTCCTAGCAGCTACTGGCCGGAATTCAACGAAACTTTATGGGACGCTCCATTAGCAAGAAAAGTTGTGCCTATTAGCAGGACGGTCCGCTTCTATTATGTTTCTTTACGCTATGGGACTTTGCATATGTCTGACATAAGTATATATAAGTATATGTCTTGTTCGGGCTGTTTTGAAGAGAAGGTGTGCACAGTATCAAGATGTTCCGCTTCAATGATTTTTTTCTTTAAGTTATGGGCCTTTGAATATTGTGGAATTAGTATATAGTGCACAACTCCTCTCCGGCCAATTTGGCTGTTATTCAATGAAAACTTATGGGGAGCTTTATTGTTTTTTTTTGCAGTAATTGGCCTTTTATGATAGCTGCAATTGCTATATAGTGCTTCTTATAGTAATTCTTATACGGGATATTTCTTCCCTTCCCACTGCATTCCCATTCCTTGACACAGCGCATTGGTGATCATTTCACTGATATCCTTGTTCTTTTTGTCTCTCTGTATTTTTGAAAGCTTTCAATGATTTATTTATAAAAACATACATATTTCTGTTTTTTTTGATGTCATTAAATTGGGTCTGATTAAAGTTCCAAAACAAGTTATATATTCAACAAATTGAATAAAACCAGTATAAAATTTCAAAAGTTGTCTATACAATGAAAACCATTTGATCACGTCCACGTTCAGTTGTTGTCTCATCAAAAGTACACGTGACATCTTTAGATGATTTTAAAGAAATCTTAGAAAAGATTGTTTATTTTCACCATCGAAAGTAATGGAGCACATAGTTCAACTGCTCGATAAACGTTGGGAGCTTTCAAGGGTATCGATGCATATCGAATCAAGGTCATCGCATATTCAATTTTGCCAGGCCAATGTTGTCAGAAAATATAATCAACCATATAATAATTTTTATTAAAATCTGTAAAAAAAAAATTGTCTCTTGTTTAAGGGACTATGTCAACGATAAATTGGCTTCCTATTGCACTATATACATTATAATATTTGATTAAAATGCGCTTTACTAAGAATTGTGCATTAAATAAATAAAAAATTAATATAATACACAATTATATAACATGTAAACAGAAATAGGGCCAAAGAAACACATCCCATATTATAAATTGATTTGTATCTCAGAATGCGTACACTATTTTCATATTTTATATACCCTGCTTTAACCGTTATTATATGCCAACATTGTAATTTAAATTTCAGATTTTGTTAAAGAAATTGCCCCGTGAGGCACTTCTCGATGGCAAAGGCCCTTTATGTAAAACGCTAATGTAACGTGTTAAACCCAGATGAAAAATTATACACGGTTACAGTTGTATGTATGCAATAGACGACTGACAAAATGTTTAATATTTTGTATTTGTTTATTCTGACGATGTATCCTAGGACAAAATCACTGCAATGAATTTACGTTTGGGTGTATACGTCGATGAAATATGGAAATCTAACAGTGATATCGGTACAAATGATTTGTATAGTAAGCAGTAATTGAACATCATCGTTTGAGGCAAATATGCTATTACTTTCAAACACATGTCGTTCTAAGACTTTATGATATTAATGTTGGTTTAATTGTATTTAATAAATGTTGATTTATCGACATAAGTTACTACCCACACATCATGTTTTATCAACACAATTCAAACGTGAACTATTTTGAGTTTACTCATTCTTATACAATGAGTTAACATCGTTAATAATATTGATGTATTTTGAGAAACTTCAAATTACGCAAACGTGTGTTCTATGGACAAAAAACTCGCGTTGGACTAGTATGTAACTAAAACGTTTACAAATACTCCCTGCAATGCAAATCGACGTGTGTAGTTAAGACAACCATCAGCACATGTATTAGAGGTTCATACGCTGGCTGTATATTGTGTCTGGTAGAACGTTTCTGACCTGAACAGGTTTACGTTTTTATTTCAGTGTTTCTATGATATCCTAAAACTTTAATCAAGGATAGATCATTACGGAGTTTCAAATTGCCAAAATCAATATAATTATCGTATTTCATCTAAAAGACTGTTGTTACTGAATAAGGTCAATTTTGGAAGATTCATGTAGATGATATTTGAATGATTGGTCAAATATTTCGAAAATGTTTCCAGTTAACGAGTTTGAACATTGACGTAAATGTAATATATAACATAGAATGTTATCGACTGCTTATTGCTAAAGTAATTTAGTTAAACATTCTGCAATTATTTGTGAGTTGCTATTCCAAATATTAGTAATACGGAAAGGTATTTATTTTTCGAAAACCCATATCCTATTTCAGTAATAAAAATATCTGATCTCTGATTGTGTTCTTGTTTCTGATCTGCGAGTGTGTATTTCATCACACATACAACTTAGGAATTAACATCGGTATTATTTGTCATTTAGACAACTAAAGGCTTGATATTTTGATGAACGGTTTGATATACAAAAACATGTTATGTAAGTTTTTCAAAGTTTACAACTCACGGTGTCAAAACGAATCCGTTAAAAATTGCAAACCACGAAAGTCCTTTAGTCCAACACAAATATTGAGTAATCTCACACTGCACACCATTAAAAGCCCGTGGTCAACTGATCAATAAAAAAAGGGGTGCAACATACCAAACACAGAGGATAGATTCCTATAAAGTTATGAATACTGGTGTAAAATATAATAATTTGCATTCAAATAAAAATTTCATAGTATAAAAGCAATGCTTTTAATATATTGTTCATGTCAACTTTCGAGTGCCCCACCTATATTCTTACACTATAAATAGCTGCACGAGTATAAACTGTGACATATTAACCTGATATTTGCGAATGAATTTATCCGGGAATTTAAGTTCAGTGTCCGGGTAGTCTGTCTGAGCTTTATCCATATATCGTCCATTGAAAGCCAGAAGGGGGTGTCAACCTTCTTTGCACGGATGCGTGAACTATAAGTGTTAAACACACAAACAAGTTAACCATTTGTCAGGTTTAAATATATTTATGTTAACAATTCAATGTATATTCATTTTTTTCAAAATTACCACCGAACATCTTATTTTTTAATTATTTTAAAGATATTTTTGGTTTATTTTAGTTAGAATCTGTACAAGCAACACTTTTTTTTTCTCAAGCAGTTTTCCGCCCAGTCGTATATATCTCATATGTGGACGTGTGGTATTATTGGGTACTTAAGGGAACAGTACGATTATTTAAAGAAGCTATAAATAACCGCGTTGAATTACCGTGTAATTATTTATTCAACAGTTACACTTCAATATAACCGAACAACACCTTTGTTATTTTCGAACTTCAGATACTGTGGTGAAGAGATGCCGCATCTCAAAAGGTAAGTCATTTATTACCTTAATTTATTTCTCGTTTGAAATCAACCTAAATGGGATATGTTTAGAAGCAAATGTTCCAAAGCATAGTGTTTTTCAAATTTTGACTTAAGTTACGTATAACTTACAAATCTTTATAAATACAAGACCATTTTCGAAGTCAAATTTCGAATGAGGTTGTGTCTCAATTAAGCGCTCTTATCTCTTAAAGTGGAAGATATCAGATCATGAACTTCCAACACATGAATTTCAAACACATGTACAGAAATGGAAATTATGGTATGCAATTATAACAATGTTCTTCTTTTTAATTTATTACGTGTAAGCTTTGAATTTGTAAATCTGTTCACTCAGTAATTAAATTAAAAAGGTCATGAGCAGAGGAAACACTTAATGACAAACAAAACTATAATTGTGCTTATTGTGTTTATCGCGTACGTTTGAAGAACAATCTCAATGATGATAGCATAAGTACTACGTCGTGTTTGTGTTGTGTTAAAGTTTAGTGTAAATTTTACTAACGCCATAAAAATGTTGCTTGTTTTACCAGTTTTTTTAAATCAAATAATGCAGGCAGTCAGCCAAAAAATGTACAATAACTTAAGCAAAACCTTTTCATAATAATACTATTAATAACAACAACAATAATAATAATAATAATAATAATAATAATAATAATAATAATAATAATAATACTTTTCAGATTTTCTGGTTAAAGTTTATATTCAAAAGTTCTGTAACTTCAGAACTGCATAAGTTATTCACTTGAAATTTGGAATATACCTTTGTCATCAACTTCAATATCAGGGGTATTTTGACAGAGTTATGTCCCTTTTTCTTTTAGATTTTCTGGTTAAAGTTTATATTCCAAAGATTTGCAACTGCAGAAATACACACTTGAAAAATTGACTATACCTTTGTCACCAACTCCAGTGTCAGGGGCAACATTCTATATAACTCTGTTTTGTATTTTGTTCGAGTTATGCCCTTTTTCACATAGATTTTCTGGTTTAAGTTTATATTCAAAACGTGTGTAACTTCACAACTACATAAGTTATTCACTTTAAAATAGGAGCATACCTTTGTTATCAAGTCCAGTGTCAAGGCCAACCTCGCTATAACTCTGTTTTGCATTTTGACTGAGAATTTGCCCCTTTTTTAATTAGATTTTTTGGTTAAAGTTTAAATTTAAAACTCTTATAGTTTAAAAACCACACAAGTTATTAACGACATAATGTTAAAACTTGGAATAATTTGATGAAATAATTGCCATAACTCAGTTTTGTATTTCAACAAATGTATGCCCCTTCCACATTCCAAAATATATACCAACTGAAATACTTCGAATAGTCGAGTGCACTGTCCTCTGAAAGCACTTGTAAATGGTACACTTGCGTTGTGCAACATGCACTGTTCAACTTTAAGTGCCAGCAGCACTGCAATGTTTTCTTGTATTTATCTAAATGGTTAAGCATGGAAATATGTTTTTGTGTATTATAATGCAGAATAAATACCTTTACAACAATTCACTGTTTATTTGTACGATTTACAACATTAAACAATGGATGAATTGTATCTACTGCATTTTCAGTTTTCACATCTATATACGTTAACAATAAACAATGATTTATGATAAATAATTAAACAATGTAAAAATGTACCGAATGGTTAAAACCTGCAATTGCGGTGCACAGAAAAGATGTACGCCTCGAGAGTACCATGCCCATGGTTCGATCCTAGACGCAATTCACCGAACTTACAAATTATATGTATATTGTAAGTCATTGATAGGGCTGCAATAAGCATTGTCCGGATAATACAGAAACCTTAAATTTGTCATGTTAAATAAGACACACACTTTGCATATGATAACGCCTTGTTTTGATGGCTACCTGAATGGTATGATCCCACTGCAAATGGGTTGATCTTCAACATATTCGTCTGTTTTATTTTTTTTGTTTTTTTTGGGGCATGCTGAGGGTATACAGACTTCCTTGTTGTGATGAATTTGAAATTTCTGAAAAATAGTATACCAGCCATACTGGTAATGTCGCGTAAAAATATGTTTGTTTTATGTTCAAATAACACAAAAAGGTATTCTTAAGCATTGTTTTGAAGTGGATGCTATCAAAATAAAACACTAATTAAACAACCAACAATAACATTCAATTAGTAACAAAAGGAAAAAAATCGGATAAACTAAATGCAATTTTCATTTGGAACTAAATAGAGGATATTTGTTGGTTTCGGTAGAATATCGATCGTAATTTACGAGTGATCATAGAAAGTTACATGTTAACGAGTGGCTCAGCCACGAGTGAAAATATACATTTTCTATGATCACGCGTGAATAAAAAGTCGATATTCTACCGAAACCAACACATTTTCTTTTTATTTTATGCTTTTCCATTTTTTTGTTTACTTTTCATTTTAATATTTAATTGGGTTTCATTGGAAAATATTGCGGCACTCATTTGACAATTTTGAGTCCGGCATCTTAGACACTCCGTTGCATTTACTGTTTTAGATCGGAACCAGTATAGAACGGTGAAAATTATCAGAGTTGTAATTTTCACTGTTTTAAACAGTGAATTAGACATTGTATGAAACTTCCATATAAATTACTGGAAAGCATAAAATAAATTATTCTATACATGTCTGCAAAGCAAAACTCCAAGTGATCGTGTCCGGTGGCATGGGTGGTGGTGTTTATGACTCGAAGTTTCACGAAAAAATGCTTTTATTGCATTATTTCGCATTTACATGTAATTGTACCTTAGTCACGATACATACACTGTACATCGTTCTAAGCCTTATATATGTCAAAAACGCTTCCAAATTACTAATCGAATCGCATTTAAAAAAAGAAAGCATCTCCATCTCTAGCCGTATAGATAAAAACTCCTGTATTCATGAACTACATCGGAAAGGTTGCAGGTACTTTTGTACATATTTAAGACAGTATTTATTGATTTTTTGTGATTTTTACTAATGGTGTATCAGTGGGAATGCTCTCAACAAAAAATTGACAGAAACCGATACTCATATATACACACATTTCAAATGTAAACATGTGTGGTTGAAGACTGTCTGAAATTGTTTCCTATCATTTGAGTTTCGTATTGCATTTGTACAAAGAAAAAGCTTGTTAAAACTTAGCTTAAGAATGCTAATGTTCCGTGCGTCATAAATTTTCAAGCAACTTACCTCATAACTGCTGTCTTACTTTGTTGTTTGACTCCTCCGTTCGCTCAAACCTACGGATTTAACGGAGAGGAACATGTACCGTTTTATGTTAAATTTAACGGAGAAGTCACCGATTTGTTTTAACACCGTGCAACTGCTGCGTTTGATGTATTACCAGACATTTTGATTATACATTCCCTCCAAACAGCGGCTTTTTCTGTAGCTTATG
This sequence comes from Congeria kusceri, assembly GCA_027627225.1. NCBI lineage: Eukaryota > Metazoa > Mollusca > Bivalvia > Myida > Dreissenidae > Congeria > Congeria kusceri. The sequence continues at coordinate 61,172,513 of CM051026.1, read as the reverse complement.
ATTTAGGTTAGGTACAGTACAGTTGTAGCCTTACTACTTTATTAACTATTGAATTTGGAAACATTCCTCAGCTTTTTTCCATCTGTTTTATTTAAATATCTAGAACTTCAAACTCGAAATTTCGGTTATGTATGTCATAGCGGTTCCCATCATCATGTAGTAATTTTGCACTACTGTTAATCTCGCAGTGTTTAAGCATATTTCAGAATACACATTTTTCAACACTATAATTATCGTGTGCATGAACAAGAAATATTTTGTATATTTCATATACACTAAAGGGAGAGTATTGTTTCTAATCAAATGCATAGTAGTAGCTGTGAGTTATCGCATCTAAGGGCCCAATATGAATGAAAAGGTACACTATTCGTAGAGATGCATTGGTTGTATGGAGTCCACCTGACATCACTTATGTGTAAAGTTTCCTAGCATCGTGTATGGTCATCTGCATCGTCGATACGAAATTTGGCGTTGAACGTTCTCCAAATATACTGAAAGAAAGCGGAAACAGTTGTGCATTCGGTACACTAGTCCTTTTTTCAATTTCAAATGATTAAAAGGAGAAAACATCAAAAATACCCTTTGACTTGACGTTATTCGGTCAAGGAAGCTGTTGTCGTTTCGCAGATTTGTCACGTGATAACTTTTGTTCACTCGCATGGCTTGACTTACCTAAGTTTAATTTGAATTATAGTTGCATAAAGCTGTTTTTGTATACATGTTCAAATGAAACTGAACGTATTTACAAAGTGAATCAGCTACATGAACATTTAACGACATATCTCAAATTTATACGCATATGTTCATAATAACGTATACTGTGAACCATTATGTAAATAACTCAAAAATAATTCAAAAGTATTTTTAAAAAAATACACACATAACACACTACGTGGACGCGGGGACGTCGGACACGTACTGTCGTACAAAAAAGTACGGAAGTGGCGTAATATGAATTCATTTCTTTCATCTAAAAAAAAAGTAGAGCCCCGCTTGTGAGAACTATTTTGCATCACCAAAAATATATACATAGTATTTTCTAACCATCTATTGGATTTTTCCGTTATTGTGTGAAGAAAAGATAAACACATGAATATATAAATGTATTATGTATTGATTCATTCATTTTTTTCTATCATGGCTATTCAAATGTGACGTTTTTAAAAGCAATAAATTAAATTATTAAAGTAACCATACACATATTATACACATAATACAAAAACAATAAAAGCAAGTATACCAATATCTGTAACGTGCACTCAATTTAAAAACATTTATTTATGTTTGCCTGAGGCTACACACATATTTCTGCATAATAATTAGACAAATAATTAAATCAATCATTATTAAACACACCAAATCAACTAAAAATCAAGGATAAGATCGTTTCAAATAATTGGATGGGCAAATACAAGCAGTCGATGAAGTAACGTATACAGCTTGACGGATGGAACATTGGTGTTTGGAGATAGGTTGGACTTACTTGTACCTTTAGAACCTAAACATGAACAAAGCGCAGAACTGTAGATCTCACTTGATTTCAATATTTTACAGGCTTTCCAACGTCCAAACCAAAAAGAATATCAATAATTTCCTTACATTAAGCCTCTTTATCAGGACTTACTAAATTTTTTAATCAATCGCGGTTTTGACGAAAACACTGCGAGCTTCTTACTTGACACAATAAACAAAACTCGCCCGAGTAATTCCATTTTGACGACCGGGTGGTAATTGACGGGGATTTTACATTGTTATGACTATCGATTCGTGCTACACATGCATTCAATCGAAGCATCACTGTGTACCGTTTTTTGCTAAAAAAATATCTATATTCGTGTAAGTCTATTAATATCACCCAAATAATAGAAGGAAAACAGTTTATGTAATATTCCCGAAAGAAACACAAAATATTGAGACATTATGTGGGTTCAATCATATAACACACGTTTCTCTGAATGCCGCATAGGTGAGTTACCTGCCGAAGTAGTATAGTTGGCCAAGTAAACAATACAATAAATTACATAACAATTGCGTTCGTTGGTTTAAAAAGGCTAGTGAATGAGTAAGGCATACACATCTCCTGCTGATAGGTCATATCATCAATGGATTAAATAGCTAACAAATGTATTTTTGAACCTGGACAGATGTAGCGACATGTGGGTGTATTACGTTAGCTTGAGAGCTTCAAACGATGCTGACCGGGTCTCAGGTCAAATATTTTATCGGAATCTGTATCGGCTTCAGGCAGCTCGGCTGTCGTGCCACACAATAATACGAGTCCACGAACATTTAATCGAATGTGCCTTACACACACGTGTATGTATGTACCACAAACCTTTGACCACCAATACGCATAGTCAAACAATATTTTATATACGTTATATAAAGTACATCAGTCCTGGTAGACTAATATGCATATTCAACATGGTTAATACATATTTACAAGAAATAAACTACATTATTTTATTGTTCCATCTTCAGCAGCAAATGACAGAGCATGTTCTGCAAATTTGATGTTCAATCTCATAAAAACTATTTATCCATGCAGTTTATTTTATTGTAGATGTAAAAACAATCGAAACATATTAATACAACTGCATACGAAACTAGCCATAGTCCGTCAAATGGCACATGAATGATGTGTTTCATAATCTTCAAAATTTGCCATCAAAAAGAAAATAGAAACTCTGGTGTTTTTTTTTTGTACAACAAAATCAGAGTCAGGCAGAGACAATTGGCCAACATATTTAACAGAACAGAAAACCTCTGAATCAATCACCATAGATTTGATTGATGAATTGAATAATATACATGCGGTATACTATTGTTGAAACATGTGTCATCATTTATTCCTTACTTTTAACATGCATCTAAGGTATCATTTTTCGAAACCTTTCTATCAGCTTATCAACCTTCTGCATGTCGCTCTCTGTATAATTTAAAGGTATCAATGTCGACAACCAACTTAAATGTTTTATCTCAATCCGCTCAATTTCAGATAACAGTGGTACTATTCGAAATTGCTGGTCATGTTTGAGTTCCATCAACTCCTTTACTAATGTTGTTTCTCCTTGATATAGGTGTAACGAATCTTCTTTGAAGTGTGGAGTTACAAGAAACATAATGCATCTGTATTCATTCATCATTTTATCAACAAAAGACAATTTGCCATGTCCAAAACCTACATCTGAATACACGTCTACTAATGGCTTGACAGTTGCGCCCCACATCTTTTCTATCTTGCTCTTGACCTCTCTGCCTAGTTGTACATCGTCCTCCGAGTGTAAAATTAAAATGTCTTTCATACCTTAACACAAACAAAACGCATTAATATATATATAAATTGCGTCGGTACATTATTTGTGTGGTAACGGAATTATGTATAAAATTAAATATATAAAACTGAGTGATTTTTTAAGCGCATCTTTGTCCTATATGTTGAAGCTTGTATACTCACAATCCCATGGCAACTTTTGTAATTAAATTTATGCAAACATTGAGTTACTTTTGTGTAAAAAGAGCGCACATTTAAATGCCATAATCACTGCTACGATTACATACCCTTAATTGACTCACATGGATGACATAAAGAAACAACAACAACATGCATATGGATACTGCAGTGTGCAACCGCATTGAACACATTTTTAGATAAAATCAAAATAAACAGTACTGACACACACCGTATCGGTATTCTTACGAACATAATTAGATTAATCCTCAAGATGCAGACTGACAATTGGTCGGGAAACGACCGGAAATTACCCAATGTATCTGTATTCACATTGCAAGAAAAAAGACACTTAAACAAACCAGTTATGTCTACATTCGAAATGGAAAGCATGTAGCATTCATGATTTCAGAGTTTTCTCAAAAACATGTTGTATAAAATCGTGCTGTAATTATGTTTCTAAGTGTAAGGTTCGTGTCGCTTTAAAACGAGATTTCAACCAAACACTGATTAAAATTGACTTATCAAATGAAATGCTAGTGTAGAAGCTGTTGCCATCATTTATAATTCAGCTTAAAGCATCGTTTGACGAAACCTTTCTTTTTCATTAAAATAAAAGAAACTTTATTTTTATAATCAAATTTGATTGTTTTATTTCATAAAGCTTAATTTCAGACAACATTGGTACAATTCGGTATAGTTATTAGTGTAAATCAACTGCTGCAGTAATATTGTTTCATCTTGATATAAGTGGTTTGAATTTACTTTGCATTTTTCAGTTATCATAAATAGTATACCTTAATACAGATAATAAGTAAACTCAAATGTACGCAACTACATGAATTGTGCGCGTTTTTGTTTATATATTCAACTATGAATTATGATATTTCACCTCTTCATACAGAAGTTTGGATTATCACAATTACAAGGCAACATGTTCAAATGTGACACACTATGATAAAACAGAGCACACATGTGAATGCCGTGAATAATGATGAAATTACGTAGACTTATTGTTATATATATATACGATATTTGTGGGAAATTTCAACAAGCGATAAACAATAAATATATTAGATCTCCTTAGTGCGTAACTTGGTTGAAACACATTTTTTTTTTAATAAATGCAAACAAATGGTACTGGTGCCCACCATATCTCAACTAGACATTTGATAATTGTAGTATAAGTTGTTTCAACCCTCACTCGGGCAGGCATGCAGGTGGAGAGGAATAACACAATAATGTCTTCTTCGTATTCTGGGAAGACACACTACTATAAAGAATATTTTACATTGTCCGTGTTAAGTTCAGATCATCTTTGACTCTTGCTGATGCTAAATATGCGCCATTTTGTATTTGTTCTTTATTTTCGTCGTGTGCTCTAAACTCTACATTGAAAGCTTTGAAGCAAAATTTTTATTCGAACAATGGTTATTTACGATGCTTAATCGAGTGCTATATTATATAAAATCTTATATAATAAGGAACATGGCAACTACGTGAATGAATGCTTCTCAAATGCTTAATTGAAATACAGTTTGAGAAAAATATTAAAGCTATCAACAAGGCTTGGGTACATATCTATCCTCACATTTATTCACATTTTTGAAAAATATCGTTTGTTAGTTTATACACCACTAAATAAACCATATTACCCGGTATAGACGCTGGGTCCTTTTCCACATCTAAAATAAAAGTGTGTTTGTACGGATACATGCTACTACATGGACATTGAGTTTATACAGTTAAGATAGAGCTGCAGTACTGTATTCGATGCTCGCATCAAAGAAAATTACTGTAAAGTATTTTTTTAATAATTATCACACCTTTATATATAATTAAACGATATTTGTAGCACCACGACTTAATTTACATCATAAATGTGTGCTTACCAGTATAGCAATAGAACAGAACACTGTTGTTGATTTTGTTGTTGTTGAGAATAACCTTAACAGTCCACATGAATGAACATAATTATGAAACGCAATTGCATGGGTTTTATTGTACACGACTAACTAAATAATTATGACCGATAAATAGTTTTACCGAGTGTCGACTTCGACAGTGACGAAATTGGAATTTGCGGATCCTGAAAAGATATTACAGTTTATAGTTTGTTGACATATATATGTTAACATAAACCTGATTGTGTCACAAATATATGGTACGATGTACAATGTACATATCTCAAGATACACGGTTTGTTTTAATACTGGTGTTTAATTCCTTTTTTGTCCGAACAGATGTACTGCATTTCATTTTTTGTACAACCATCACACCACGTGTTCCTTTAGGAATTTCACTATATATTTTACTTTTAATAGTGCATGTCCTTTTTATATTATACATTTGTGTATAAACAGTTTTGCGTCAAATTAGTTTTTGGAAGAAATGAATTATCTTTACACCAGAATAGCAATGAGTACAAAAAAAAATCAAATAACATTTGAAACTTTTAAATGTATTTGTTTAGGCATAATGATAAAATGATAGCTGTTAAGTCTGCCTTAACGCATAGATTGCTACTACAGATAAAATTAGCGTAGGGTTACTTAATACAATTGTCAGGAGCGTGTTACATTCAACTTCACTAAGTTTACTTATGTTAAATTTGAAACACTTTTGAATTGCATGTATTCGATATATTAATTCTGTACCTTTTCGGTCAATAGTGGATCATCTGATTCTGCAAAAGAACGGCACACCATTGTTGCATCTAACGAAAGTTAAGGTAAACATGTACCAATCGTCTGTAGATAATTTGCAACGTAAACTATATACGTAAGAAAGTTCAAATACGTGTATCAGATGGTATAAACAACGATAATCACCAATAAAATGGATGCTATACATTAAAACAAATTGTTTCAAATTATTATTTTGTTATACGAGTATGGTTCTTTATGCTTAATATGTTCACACGTACAAAATGGAATTGCATCTATGGAATTGCATCGACATGCGTAGTAATTGTCAACAAACATGCTTTCATGTCCTTCAACATGGGACTTCAGTTACAAAAAACGAAAATATTTGCATATGTAAAACACGTTCCGTATTAATTGAAACAATTTAGAAAACAACAGTAAGTGTTCCATTGCTGGCAGGTTCTTATACTTGGATTTTTTTAACATTTTGTTTTAATATATTTTTGAATTATTTGTGTTAATATTAATCTCAGACAAACCGTTCGTTATGTGTTGGTCTTTAATTTAAAAATGAATTTACTACAGACTGCGGTTTCTCTATTTATAGCGAAGTGGAAAAGTAATCACGAAATGCAAAATATTTTGAATAAATGTTTTATTAAAATACATGATTAGCTCTGTATATTTCGAAATAAAACCAAAATCCATTTATTTCAGTTCTTTCAGGTCTACTGGAATTACTGTCAGCGAAAACAGCCATACGGAGTTTGAACTCGTATCTCTTGTTTCAACATTTACTCTAATATTTACTTGTGGGTTTACCTGTCTGCCTTCCGTTACGACATTTCATCACTGCAACCACAATACAAACGACAATACAAACTCCAATACAGGCACAGACACCCAGTATTGTGTCTGTTATGTTCCCGGTTTTGCCACTGTTATGTTGGAATGTAATGTCTGTTACATCTTCACCTAAAGTATATAGGCATAAAGGCTATAAATGTGTATATGTTATCTTAATATCATTTGGAAACAGAACTTACTGACACTAAATTATCTACACACAGAATTCCCACATACAAAAAGGAGTGCAGTTACACATGTATCATGCACACAAAAACAAACAAACCTGAAGACGTAGTATTTTGCTGTACACACGCATTGGGCATCTCTAGATTTGTACCATAACCTTTTGTGTAGGGATCGTAACAGCTCACAAGTATGTCTTCCAAAAGATCCCAAATCCTCAACATAGCACCTAATGACGTACGATTAACGTCATACTTATCTGAAACAAATAATAAATTAATTAAGGCACTGCCTAGGTCGGGAAAACCAAACATAATTAGACTATAATTTCATTAAAAAGATGTAATATTTGTAAAGGTTTTTTTTTTCTTTACTGCATCATCTGTAAGGCTCTCATTTGATACTTCGAACCACGCAAGCTGATCAATAAACTTTTTATTGAACAGTTACAAAGTGATCAAGATTAGTTATGTGAACAAATGCTTTTTCTTCATTTTTTTTAAAGACCATTCACTTCATGTAATTGATGTATGTAAATGTAGATATAATTATACATATATATTCAATATATATATATAGGGAATATTACATGACTGAGGTTTTCGAGTTGATTGTTTAATGATGTATTCCACGACCCGCGTTGTTTTAGATAACGCACAAATGCAAAATATTATATGATATTAAAACTGTTTTATTTCTTTCTAATAAATGTTGTATTTCTCTTTATGCCCTTTGACATTTTAATGCCATACACATTTTGAGGAAACATAATTAAAACTGTTTTTTCCATGTTATTATAGTGGAATTCGCCATTTGATAAAATAGTTCTGTTGCAGATGTTCTAACGAGTTAAGCAATTGATTAGAGTTTGAACAATCAATTGGCTAGTGGGATGTACTACTCCTTTAGAAAACAAATAAATCTCGATATAAAATATACTACATTTTTTATAATATCACTATTACACCGTATGTACTTATAATACAATAGACTCTGTCATTTTTAGTCTCAAGGGACATTTTAGTAGGTAAACGTTTCATGGATATTTAATTCGATCAGTGACTAATACTTAAGTAATTGGATTGATGAGTTAAATAAAGTATACCAACAGCCAAATTGTTTAACACTGGTGGTATTATAAATACTTTACAAAGTGTTTTTAACCACTACTTTATGTTACCAGACGCAGTTGCTTTAACGAGGCAATGCAACTTGTGCCATAATGACTGACATTAAAAACGACACACTTTTATGACGTATTGACAGTTACAAGTGACGTATTCAGATTGCATCATTTGTGCGACTTTGCCCATCTGTGTGAGTGGTTGAGAGTGGCTGCAAGTGGGTAGATAAGTTATTTTTGAAGTAATTTGTAATACCCTGTTGCAGAACACTCCGAAAATATTTGGTGAATTGACAGTGAAATTATATGGTATAGTTATACATGTATTAAAATGTAAGATGATAAATACATATGTTTTAACATAGATCAACATATAACTTTGGGATGTAGGCTTAGATCTATATGATCACTGAATTGAATTTTCAGTTTCATTTCAAGATTGCATTGAAAGCAAGAAGAATAAACTATTATGTCAGTTGGCTGTCACTTGTTGTTTCACTCGTCAAAAATGTTGTTAACTGTTTTGCTGTATTTTTTTTTCACTTTCAACTGTTATTTTGCAGTAACTAGATTGGTATAATTTATTAAATTTTTCAAGTTTTTACAAATGCTTACCATCACGTTTTCAAGTAAAAATATTGAAATATATACTTATTTACTACAGCAACATTGTTTTCAACAACATTTATTATAAAATTATTAAGTTTACGTGTTAAATAATGGTAATAAATGGACGTATCGACGTGAATAAAGGCGACGTTTTGTTTCGCGTTGACCGTTGTATTTACACCTATTTACTTTCCATCATAATTTCTTTGGGTTCAATTAAATGCAAGAATGTTGTTTCCTGTTAGCAGTTGCGCTTAGCATTGTTTGTCGTTACTGAAACACGGAACCAATGCATAAAATCACGGAACCGGAAGGATCCGATCGTGATTGACATTTCCGGAAAATAGATTTAAAAGTCATTATGTGTTGGAAATGAAACCACAACAACAACAACAAATCAATAGGTACTCGCGTTATCTATAGGTGGAAAACTTAATAAAATCTTAAATAATAATAATAATAATAATAATAATAAAAGTAATATTAATAATAACAATAATAATAATCATAATAAGATTGATATCAATAATAATAATAATAATAATAGTAATAATAGTAATAATAATAATAATCATACTAATAATCATCATCATCATCATAATCATAATCATAATAATATGGATAAAAAATAAATAGTAATAATAATAATAATTTATTTTGTGGAGACTAATTTTGCGCATTCTTGCAAAAAACGGCTAATTCACACGGCCTTAAATTCATGAATTTCATTAATTTCTGATTGTTATTTACATATTTTTAATCATGCAAAATCAAATTATATTGTTTTCATTTTTTATATTCGTAAATATCGTTTTGTATCAAATGACTGACGACTGTCAAGACTGTCAATGTATTGACAACCCATTTACATATACACCAACTAAAAGACACTGAAATCCGCATCTGTACTCTTTTACAAATAAAAGTGCTCCATCGGCTGTGGTGGTTTGCTATTTAGTGACAAAGGGTGCAACTTAGTTGTTTCAAATGTTAACACACATATATATAATGTGATGCGTAGTACAAAAGTTTATTTGAGATGGTGTCTGTTATTTAAAGGATATTTGTTGATTTCGGTGTAAGATCGTATTTTATTACATGATTGTTATCATAGAAAATGATATTTTCACGAGCAGTTCAGCTACGAGTGAAACAAAAATATTTTAAATGATATGGAGTGAAATAAAATACGATCTCACAACGAAATCAAGACACTTTCTTTTTCTGTTTTGCTTTTTTTTTTACTATGTTTTTTTTAAAATTGATTGGACAATCTTACGGGAGAGTTATGAGTCCGGTACTGTTGACTGTATTGAATCGGGAACCAATGAACTGCCAGAGTGGTATTTACTATTTTGAAACAGTAAATTAGCAATTTTATCTTACTAATTTTTTTCTATATTTCAATACTTAGCATAACAAAAATCAATACTAAAATGCAATAACTCGTTTAAGATTATACTCATAGTCCGTTAATACAAACGTTAGTGCCTGTAAACACATATTTTCAACACAATTCAATCAATTAAAGACCAAGGTAACTCACTTATGAAATTTATGAACATGAATTATCCCTATTGCTACTTTAGATCATCGACTTGCAATTTTCAATTGCAAATTTGCGATTCGTATTTTTTGTAATGCAGTTTGTTTCTAAGACATATATAAAATTCCATAATATTTCAAGTGTTGTCTATTAGAACTAGAAAATCAAATTGTTGCTACGAAATTGACATATCCAAGAGATATATTATATTACTGGCGGCCTTGTATTCCAATCACTATGTATGGATCATATTACCACGACAGCCTTCTTTGGAAATAAACATATACGTGTTATCCATTAAAGTGCATATCATAATGTCATCCGTAGTAAATACACATACATTTGCCAAATTGAGAACTTGTTTTCCATAACATAACTCCGATAGTAAATTATCTTTCCAACTAAACATTTGTCCAAAGTTTGCACCCACATTCCGGTGGTTGTCAACAAACCCTTAGCAATTACTATACACAGGTGCACAAGTTCACGTGCTGATGAAAATGTTTATAAAGTTTCTTCACTCTAGCAAATTTAAGTTTTGAGTAACACGCGACACAATTCCAAAAATGTCATTTTTGATATAAAAAAAAGGGCCAACTGAACCAACATACCGAGGTGCTCAAGTTCACATGCTGATGACTATGTTTATAAGGTTAATCGCTTAAGCAGTAATACTTTTCGAGTTACACGCGACCAAAGTCCAAAATATAATTTTTTTGGCGAGAAAGGTCCATAATTCCAATGATTTTGTGAACAAAAAACTTCAACAAAATACCTAGATGGACAAGTTCACATGCTGATGAACATGTTAATAAAGTTTTATCACTCTTACTACAGGGTGTTTCATAATGTATGTTTACAACTACTACTACTACTTCTACTTCTACTACTACTACTACTACTACTACTACTACTAATACTACTACTACTAATACTACTACTACTAATACTACTACTACTGCTGCTATTACTATTAATATTAATACTAATACTACTAATTACAACAACAACAACAACAACAACAACTACTACTACTACTACTACTACTACTACTACTACTACTAATACTACTACTACTACTACTACGAAAACGACGAAAACGACGACGACAGCGGCGACTATTACTACTAGAATTAGTACAACTGCTACTAGCACTACTAACACTAGAACTACTGCTACTACATTATAGATATTACCTGTGAAAGACACATTCTCATTAATGCAGTCTTGAACGCTATCTATGCATTGTACAACTTCAATGGTAGCATTTGATGCCCGAGAAATAAACTTGCAGGTAAATGTTGAGTTGGTTTCGATACGTAATTCGATGTCCTTCCCTTGCTGGGAGGTTTTGGCTCAATGCAAAGGGATTGCATGCGAATCTCCCACAGCTGTTGTAATAATATTACTAATTGAAAGTGTAGCAATGCAGACCAGTATCACATTTGCTGGGATCATTTTCTACAAGAAAGGAAAACATTTTTAAGCAAAGTGGCTTAAACAAGCATGGTGAATTACGTCTACGGTGCTCGCACGTGTTGTTATTTAAAACAACACTATAAATGTCGTAAAAACATAAAATGTACTTTCTCATAACAGTCCATAATATATACCCCCGAAGTAACTTAATCTTATTCACGAGCAAATGAAACGTGGAACCGTTTTACATGTCTAGAATTAGAACGCTTTATTTAATGTCAGCGATGAAACAAATGATCGCGAAATAATAATGAATACATTTGTCAGCATTTAGAACGTATGGATTTGATACTGTTGTATACATCAGATTTATTAAAAGAGAACCTTTCCTCGTGGTGTTTATTATTTGATTACATCGTAACGGTTGCTTTTATCATTGCAATTGCGAAACTGCTTTAATGTTCTTACCACATCCCTGGTGGGCAAGGAAAGCGTTTGCTTTGCTCGTGAGTAAGATTAAGGGATTCGGTGACATATATTATGGGTATATTATGAACAAACGCAGTATATATTTTAAAACATGTATATTGCATATGTAACACATTTGTTTATAAATAACCACACGTGCGAATGTAATTTAAGCGTGTACTCGAGAGCTTGTTTCGCAACTGGTGTACCTTATCTGGTAAACTAGTGATAACATTCTATGCAATTATATTACACGGACACACAACCAATCATATATTGCCGTGTGTCCTTATATTGCTAGAGATTGTTTGGCATATTAGTCGACGATGCTGTATTATGTCCATTATGGCATTATGCCTCGCAAACATTATACATTTTCGTTCAGACATTTTGATATATACACATTTCATTATATTTGTACTGATCAGTTTAATATAAAGATTACTGACACACTTTAATCAGTTCACTGATTTATTACCGAAGTTTATATGTATGCGAAATATCATTTGACAACATATGCGACGGTAATATGCATGGAGCATATCGAATGTGTAAATGATTATTCTAGGTTTCCACTATCGTGCGATCCGTCATGAACGCTGCGATTGACCACTCGTAGCTGATCGTGGTATTTCTCTGAAATATTAGGCTTGGATACGATGTGATGCGATTCCATACGTTTTATAACGATGTGTTGCGCTCTGTTGCGATTTAGTCACGATTTGTCAATTACTGGTGTCACGATCTGTCACGGTCTGAAATCCAGTTCAGAAACGATTACATACGTTCCGTTGGGATTGTTTCGGTCGAGTCCACGATTGGGTCTCGATATGACACGATCAGCCCGGTTGGGTCCCGCGAATTAGGACGTTCTGGTACGCACAGATAAGTTCCGAAACGCTTATCACGAATATATGCGCTCCGTTAAGATAGGATAAACTGTGTTCACGATGTATTACACGATCGTGATGGATGGAGATCACTATTGGAGCTACGACTGGACCCGAATGATATTAATACAGCCCGACCTTCTACTGACTTCATCGTGTCTTGATATCGCAACGAATCTTAACAGAGCGGGGTGTTTTTTCTTGCATACGATCGATCCCGATCACCACGATTTCCATGCACGATTAGATACGATTTGTCGCGCTTTGTTATGATGCAATAAGATCTGAATTTTTTAACCGTTCAAATTTTTTCTACGATTAACGCGATTGCCACGACTGACCTCAAGATCTGTTAAGATCTGATCATATCTAATACGATCACCACGATTGGTCCATGATTTCGATCGTGACGCGAATCGTGATAGTGGGAACCTAGCATTAATGTAGCGCTTACTAGTTACCTGCGTCGCCGGTAACATTTTGTAATATTATAAGCTGATATTATGTAAACAGATTGGACATGTCAAGTATTCACGCCACTCATATTTAGAACACAACCCACATATTGATTTAATGAAATGGCTGGATAACCTTCATAAAGTGTAACACTCAATCATTAAGAGCATGCTTTTAACGGATGATATATCTGGCTTTTGATTGGCTGATTGTAACCTCAACTTCTCAGAATACATAGACAATATTAACATATTTGGATATCTACTATGCGTGGCCCAATGATGCATATGCGAGCGACCAATCAAAATGTAGGTTATATTCTCAATAAGTGAGAACATATTATGTAAAATCTAATTGACTTAGTAGGAGCTCGCTTTGCTGCGCTCGCTTATTGGTTAAGAATGGTCTTAAACAATACGATTTTTCAAATATGTTAATATGCTTTAACTATTACTTAGAATATGATACGTTTTCCAGCACACAATCGTTGTGCTTCTTCATCGTGTTTTTTGCATATTCTCTTGTTTCAATTAACATAGTTTCGTTTAAATTTAAATTGTTTCTTCTTCAAATCAATATGCATGGTCTCGTTTTATATCTGCAGTCCCTTCCCAGTATCCCTCATTTACATTAATGCATGACATTGTTTCATTACGATCTACCCATTATTCTTAACTCATCCATTCAAACCATTATAGACTTAAATTAGGTTGTACCCATATGTAAGTATACATGTAATTATGCTATGCAAAGGGAAACGTTAATACAAATACCTCTGAACGTATGAAACAAACATAATACATTGATAGTAAATATCACATTTTAAGCAAACTGTTATTTGACCGTCTGGTAATTCGAAATAAATCATTGAAGGCCCATAACACGAAACAAACAGTTTAAAATCAGCTGTTAAAATATTCCTCACAAATTAGCCAACTATGTATGCTCACGTGCACATGTACATTTACGCTCCCTAAATTGCTGAAGAAACATATTTACCTAACATAAATCACAAAATCTCAGTTATTCAGAAAACTTATCTTTACCACATCCGATTGTTATCATCAAATTTACAAATGCATTTAAGAGTGGTATTCTGATTTAAATTGTTATCTATGAAGGTAGCGATTAACTAGTTTCAATTTGTTCGAAGTTACAAATAGGTTTCGTGTTTTCTGAAACGTTAACATGAATTTGCCTTGAAATCGCAGTGTACATCACCCTTTGTTGCTTTGCAAAAACCAACTTTTTCTTGACATACACTGTCGTTTTTTAGGGTCGTACCAAGTATCAAGTTTTATTGTCAATAAATGGTAATTAGCGTTGTTAAATTTAGCACAATATTCGATCGTTTGCAAATCCATATATATATTTTAAAGTATCGTGTATGAATAAATAGCGCTGATAAATTCGAATGATAAATCGATTTTTTTTTCATAAATGATGTTGTTGTTGCTGTTTGATGTTTATTTACAAGTCCTTTTACTACTAAGAAGCGAGTGACATGTAACATGTAACATAAAACTAAACTCGGTATAACGTGGAGAAACACATAATAACGTAAACCTAAACTCGTATTAATGCAGACAAACACGCACTAACGTAACATAAACACGTTATTACGTAAAACTAGACACGTAATTACGCAAAGAAATCGCAGTGTACAGCACCCTTTGCTGCTTTGCAAAAAAAAACAACTTTTTCTTGACATACACTGTCGCTTTTTAGGATCGTACCAACTATCAAGCCAGACGTAAATTTATTGTCAATAAATGGTTATTTGCGTTGTTAAATTTTCGATCGTTTGCAAATCCATATATGTATTTTAAAGTATCGTGTATGAATAAATAGCGCTGATAAATTCGAATGATAATTCGATTTGTTTTCATAAATGATGTTGTTTTTGCTGTTTGACGTTTATTTACAAGTCCTTTTACTTCAAAGAAGCGAGTGACATGTAACGTAAAACTAATCTCGTTATAACGTGGAGAAACACATTATAACGAAAACCTAAACTCGTATTAATACAGAAAAACACGCACTAACGTAATACAAACACGTGATTACGTAAAACTAAACACGTAATTACGCAAAGAAACACGTTTTAACGCAAAACAAACACGTTATAACGTAAACCTAAACGCGTTATTATGCTAAGATATACGTAATAACTTAAAAAAGAATATACATATACATATATATATATATATATATATATATATAACTATATATATATAGTTGTGTTTGCTATAAAACTATATATATATAGTTGTGTTTGCTATAAAACTGTACACGCCACACTTTCTTTTAACTTTTCTTGTTTGCAATACGCATGCAAAGTTGGAACTATGTGCATACAATTCTGAATGCAAATATGATATACCTTGTAATATAGAAGGTTTTTACATTGTTCTAGCCTTTTAAAGGTTAGCCACTGGAGGTCTTCAAAGCATTTATCTATTTATTAATGGGTAACAGGTAAGGCATGGCGGTTTCACTGTATTATAATGTGGCCTCCATTTTTCCATTCTGGCCATATTGTACATGTATACACAGGTTGTTGCTCAGAAATACAAAATGGTAGACACATGTTTTTTTATAGTGCCTGTCAGTTTGAGATAAAAATTGTGAAATTTTCATGAGTTGCAGAGGTATAATCATGTGTAATGGATATGGTGTCTGCCTTTTGATTGAGCGATTCTGAGCATGATCCATATTAATGGAGCATTTGAATGGTCTTTCTCAAAAAGACACCCAGTTATGATTCTACTCTGGAAACAGATTAAGTATTAATTCATTGTCAAAATACATGTGTAAATAGTTTTAAATTAAATATGAATTTTAATTTCCCTTATTTTTCCTGCATGGATTTTTTGTACAACTTTTTCCATTAGTAAATATAGCAATCCATAAACAAACATCTGGTAATCTTATGAATTATTTATGCAACAATATAAAAAAAATCAACCCAGACAACAAACCAAATGTGGTAACATTTTCCAGAAAAAAGAGATCTATTTGCTTAAATATTCATTTGTTTTCCTATTTCTCCCTTTCTTTGAAGATTACAAAAGGGTGTGATTTTAGAAATACTTCAGTGAAGGAAATTGATTTTGCTAGAATTGTAAAACAATGTTGGCATTTCACAATTGTTTATGTTTGCATTTAAGGCTGTGGAAATCTGCAACTGAAGCTTACAATCCTCACTGTTTAAATTGCAGAACTTTAATGTTATTTTATATTCTAAGAAAAGTCATGAAATACATATTTAGTGGCAGTATTAATATCAGTCAATTCAAGTTCATGTATGTTGTTGCTTCTCTGGATTGAAGAAATGCATGCCATCTTGTTCAAAGCATATTCATGGGTCACTCTGAAAACAACATATCATTATTTCTGGCATATTTGTATAGTTCTAGTGCATGAATTAAGGTCTATTACTATGATAATGATGATGATGATGATGATGTTTATTATTATTATTATTATTATTATTGTTATTACTACATACAAAAACAAATAAAGGGTTCGTGAACCAACCTATGGCCGACAACAAATAGCGTGCCATGTACAAATAAACTTCGCAATATGTTATATGTGCTGAGGTGGTCCGGTGGGATTAACGTCTAATGTAACATTTTAAAAAACATGTCTACTAATTTAGTTTTAGCTATGTCGTTTTTAAAATTACATGTACGATATACCGATCAATATAAAGCGGATACTGATGTGTAAACAGACTTAATAAAGTCGACAACGACGTTTTGTATTTTGTGTTACTAAAATGCATATGTACATGACCATGCACCTATGTGATATGACGTCCAAGACGAGCGTTTCCCGGATATTTTTAATCAGTTTGTTTGCATGTGTACATGTGTGGTCTTTATTTTGAGACAGTTTAGATGAACGTCATAAGCACGTCTTCACCAACTGCTCTCAGGACGTAGAAGGATGAAATCTGGTAAAATGTGGTTTTGACAATGTGTCAGGTAGTTGGTGAACTATCTATCGCGTATTGTTGAATACCGAGAAACATGGCTGCTTAAATTCGCCAGTTAGTTTGATCAATAGCAATATTGCGAATGATGTGATGTCACCTTTAGGAGAGAATTATACAGAACATAGGGTAAACGCGTGTATTGTTTTTAGCGTATTACATAGTTATTAGGTTTGGCTAAATACGTATCATTAAACTGAATATAGATCTACTTTAATTTGTATAATAGATACAATTTATAGTTCTTAATAATTTATGATTTAAGGTTCGAGTTGATCGCAACCGTATATTCCATTCTAGTAAAATGAGCCTGTCTGATGACACTTTGAAGAATATTGTTACAAACGCGAAGGACATGCTCAAACTTCGAGTATTTCAAGGTTACCAATCGGAAATAAAAATTCAGTTGGATAAACTAAAAAAGGTAAATGCATTATTTTTTATTTATAGTTTATGAAATGCATGTACAAGTTTCTGGAATTTGTTTACTTTACATAACACTCATGATGCTTTTTCTGGCCACAAAACAAAAAGTAAATGCTGTATGGGCTAAGATACATTGAATATATAAATAATTTCAGTTTACTGTGTTTAATATATGTACACTGTTATTTTTTGTGCTCTTATTTATCGATACATTAATACTTTACTACCTTAGGTTTGCATTGTACAACGTGATAAATTAAGAAAGAATATACCAACACATATTAGTGAAATAATAATTATTTATTGCTTCTTATTTGATTATACTTGATACGGATATTAAACCTACCATTTTTTTCAATTAAAATATTACGATACTTTACATGAGCTCAGATTTATAAAAAAATTTATTGTTAAGTCTTAGGATTAATACGAACGGTCATAATTCTAGAATACATTGTAAATGCTAGTATATTTCTTTAGTTGGAGAAAAACCAAATTGAAGTAAACATTGGCGAAGAAATACAAGCTCACAAAGAAACCTTAAGGTATATAATGGTGAAAACGCAATACTTAGAAGAACACACAGACAACAGCAACGTGTATACCAAGAAACTACTGGAACAAATATCCAACTTAGCCGTTGTACAAGATCGCACAACACTTGTTATTGGGAAATAATATCGTTCATTTATTGTTGCTGTCGATTTCTTTATAGGAACTTGTGGAATTCAATCATGTTATTCGAGGCATTGAAGTGGTAACTCAGTATACACACAGAATTGTAACCTCCACCGACAAGACAGTTCAAGACACAAGTGAACGTAAATACATTAACAAATTCAATGATAAAGATACAGTAATCTTCAAAATCAAATTAAAATCAGGAAATACACGTTGAATCATAATCAAATATAGTTAAAACTGTAAGGACCGAGTATATGAAATCAGAATTATATGTAGGTATAACTCAGATTTAATAAAACATTGTGTAATAAGGAAATGCAAAATGTAAATACGCTATCAAATGATCGTTTTTTTAACGCGTGTTTATATTTTGTTTTCAATTAATGCCAGTTGATTTCACAAAAACAATCAATATACTCTGTATTATTTAAGTTAAGATAATGTTTTCAAATGTTATTGTTATATGGTAGTCCATACAAATATAGTGTGGTTTTGCAGAAGTAAAAACGATGCTATTAGTCGTGCAGGAATTGGATTAAAATGATGCCAGTTACGAATATTCCAGCTAATTCAAGTTGTCATAGGTTTGAAATACTATTGCTTTTCCATAATATTTGTTGAAAATTTAGTTTAGAATATGAATATCCTACTGAAAGAAACAAATCAAGAGAAAGAACTGTCGGCAAAAATTGTGCAAGCACTCAATCAAGGAGATGGAAACGACGAATTAAGGCACCATCGAGATAATGCAAAGAAACCAATAGAAGCAAGTACGCATAATCGATTATAAAAGTTTGTCGAATTTGCATTAACCATATGGTTAACCGTGCGCACTAAAGTTTGATGAGAAATCTTGTCAAAATATATTCATGCGTGTCCATTCTTTAAATTATTTGGGCACTGTTTGATAGGCTAGCTTAGGAACACAAGTTTATCCATGTTTAAATGTCGTATAGTATTTGACGACACAATGCAAAGGACGTTGTTCTGACGTTGTTCTGACATTGTATTTTTGGCATTGTGATTTGCACTTTGATGAGCTGAGCGACACCAGGAAATCCAATAATGCCTTTTACCGGTCACTATCCTAATGAAAAGGAAGTCACAAGTATTGATTATTTTGACTTAAGTAAACCATTCGACAGAACTTGTCACAAATGCCATATACACAATCTTTAACAACACGGTTGTTTAAAAATGTTCTCAACAAAAAGAAAATAATTGGGTTAAATTCACCTTTTGCTTCATTATTTCTTTATTGTATATAGGCTACAATATACTAATTGCAATAAATAACTATAAGTCATTGTAAGTCACCAAGTTTCAGTCAATGGTTAAAAGTTCATAAAGCATTATAATAATAACAAACACACGTGTACAATGTATTGCCAAACAAATTAGTTCTTTATTCCATTAAATATCTCCATTCCATTTTGGCAACGTAAACACGAAACATGAAAAAGGCTGCACAGATACACGTACCCTATCTAAAGTCCAACATTTCCCAAACAAGTTTTGTGACCCATTCTTTTTATTAATAGTTTGGTGTAAGTATACGTTGGTGCATGTATGTGCGAAAATTCAGGAAAATCTGTCGATGAGAAAAAAAAATATTGATGCATAATAAATGACGTTTCAGAAGGTATTATTAGTACCCATTCGACCTACATAAATGTCCAATCAAATTCATTAATTTAACAGTAAATGTAGGTTAAGCGTTTTTTATTATCAAAATACACTTGTATATTGCCAAACAAGACATTTGAAAACATATCAGTTGAAAAAACCATAACCTTGTTTGAAAACAAAACTCTCCTATATACTGAAAACATTGATAAACATCCAAACTGAAAACGGGGCTTCGACAGGTACCGTATTAAAACCCCAATATTTCCGGGAAAAGGCCGGTGACCCCTATTTTTAAAGACTGTTTTAGTTTCAGTATACAATGACAAATGTATATGGAATTTTTTAACAAAATTGTCGTTTGGAACAAAAGGTATTCGTATATTTGAATATTTATTGATGTTTTCAAAGGCATATTAAATGCATAATTAACCTCATTAAGCTTCCATTAAAAGTCATATTTTAAATGGTAACTGTAGATAAAGCGCGTTTTATCATTTAACTGCACCTGTATATTGCCAAACGAAACGTTTAAAAACGTTTAAAAAAGATGCATTTAAAATCTCTGTTCGTTTTTTGATATGAACGATTTATATAATTGAACATTGCTAGTCACACAAACTGAAAAAATGGCTTCGACCGGTACGGTAATCGTTTTAAATCCCAATGTTTCCGGAACAAAGCCGGTAACCCGTATTTTTCAAATCGGTTTTAGTATTAAGATACATCGACACAAAAAAAGAAATCGGGAACAACTGTTGAGAACGTCGTTAAAATAGTTTTGAAAAAGTGTTAAGTCATTTCTCAAATAGATCACAGACATCCTTGTTGCGTCCTCTTTTTCGCGACAAGGCTCGGTATTTAGACCACGTTCAATTAAATATAAATACAATTATTGCCGGACCGGTTATTATTAGCATTACTGTTTATTAACTCCCGATAGTTCATTTGTTTTTTCTTCTTATGGCGATGCCTTTATTGTAAGAATGTGAAATTATGCCATGAAATGCATTAATCAATGGGCGAAATGGGTTGTGAAATGTATCTCGAAATATATTTTCTCAACCCTATCAAAAAGCTACAAGAGCCCTAACTTAATATTCAATGATAGTCGCCTATCGCTAATACATCTGCAGTATATAACAAAATGCCATTGCGATTTATCTTGTTTTGATTTGTATTTAGAATATTGATGGAGTGTTCTCCAACAGTGCATACCATTTAAAATCAAGTTCATTAAAGATTTTGTTGAAGAATTGAAAAACGAGCCATTTATTTTGCTTTGGGAATGGGTCCGATATTCTAACCCGTGAGACTTGAAGAAACAGGCCTGTGTACGTTTCCAACTTAAGGTCGCTCCAATGTATTAGAATACACGTCTATAATTATGACATGTATACCAAAAACGGAACATATTGTCGATAAGTGAACGAAGAAACATAAACAAACCTTTTCCGCAAAATGATTAAAACATTCTAAAAACATTATAATATCTTTACTTATAGCGGTACGGTACCTATTGCGCAACGGTTACCCATAGACTTCCGACTTGAGATGCATGCGAATGTTAAAATACAAATTCAAACACGAAACTCTGAATATGAAAATATTGTTTACAACGATATCATATATTGCGTTTGCCGTTTATGTTTGTCTTCGGGCAGTTGTTAACTACATTTTTGTGTTCATTTGCCAGTTTGGCGCGTTACATGTACCTTAATTTGAAAGTTTGAAATACACTTTTTAATAATACGTTTGATGATTCTATAAGGACGTATCGAGTTTGGGGTATTTGATTCTACATGTACGTTGTGTTCAAGTAAATTTTTTTGCTTGTGTTTTCATTTCAGACGGAAATGTAATTAAACATGTCGCCGAGGAGTGCGTAGCATTTTTTATGGAATGTCCGACATTATCCAATTGGATTGATCTTTCTTTGATTTGCATTGACGATAACATGACGCATGTATTCAAACCCGTGCAAGATCACTTAAGGAGTTATCCCGGAGGCAAGAATCTTGTCATAAAAGTCGACATGTACGAAACTGACTTCATTGATTCGTTGAACTTTATTGGTAAGTACCGTATATCGCAAAACTATATCTTCGCCTATCCGAGTTTACAATTTACAGATTATGTCCACTATATATTCAAACGTGTATTACATTATTTTTTCATTTGACGATGAACTTAATGAAACGATGCTTTTACATCTGTGCTGAGGGCTCTCAAGTCTTCCATCCGGCTTCAGATATCTGGTAAAGAATATGATTGTCAAATACTTACCGGTATACTGTGCTCGTTTAAGCATTGCGCCGAAGTTTTGTATAATTGTTATATTTTCAACAACCCTTGGACAATCTTGATAAACTCAACACTCAACTCCAACTAGGTGGTCCTCTACTCAACATTTATGAATGGTTCCGGTCCACTAATCTCTCTACTCAAATGTTAATAGCAACACAAGTTTAAATTAAACAGAACACATTCGAAAGGTTTATTGTGTCTTAACGAAATCAGTCTACGGTTTTGAATATTAGAAAGCAATAATTAAATTTAAGGACTTTTATAACATTCGTTGGTTCTATTAGCTATTGAAAATATTAGTGCACTGTTCAATAATATAGCGTCCAATGGATCTTTTCGACTCATCCAAATAACTTAAAGACATTGGGTGTCCTAGTTTCCCGACAAAGGAATGTTAATCACATGCACGATTTTTGCATGAAGAAATCCCGTTATTGTGGTCAGTGAAGTGTTTGAAGTTTGAAGGTCGTCTCATAAATCTACAATAGTATCCAAAATTGAACAAAAAGAGTGGTACAGCAAATGGAGAAAAAATAGGTAAATTATAAACAAATTGGCGTGGTTTTTCCATGCAAATTTACTTTTTGGTGGACAAAAATTTATCAAGTGATTTTTAGTTTGTAAATTGTTGAATTTATTATATATTGTAAACTTCTAATAGTGTTCAACATGTTTCATAGACGGCCCTTAAAATGACTTTTCCATTTGATGACATTTAATATTAACGTTAGAAGTACAGTTATTCATGGAAAGCATTAAACATGAGAAGATCAACACAGTGTTTTTAAAGACAACTGTCAATCAATTGATAAAAACACTGTGTTGATTTTCTCATGTTTCATGCTTTTCATGTATAACTGTACTTCTAACAGTATTATTAACTGTCATCAACCGAATTAGCAAAGGTGTTGTGCGATAAAGTTTGGTAATGTTTTAAAATGCTTAAAGGAAGTTACTCACAGAACAGTATATGTTAGAAATGTCTTCTTTTTCAATTAATAAAGAATCTGAAGTAGCAAATCCCTAAATTCTGTGAAACAAAAATAAATAAATATTAGAAAAAAAAATCCGGCCTCTCATAGGGATCGAACCCCGACCGCCCGCGTGAGAGTCTAACGCATTAAATACTCGGCCACAGAGTCTGATCCCAAAGCCAGTATAATTGTTGGTTGTTCGCAGAACAACTATATGTACCGCTTCTAAAATCAACAATCTCTATGATTTTAACTCAGGTAGTATTACGCGGAAGTAAGAAGTTCCATTTTGAAATATAGCATGAACGTTTCCCAAATCCATCCATCGTGTTGATGAATACTGTGATTAGATCTTAATGTGTGTAAAACAAAAAAAAGTCGGGTTATTCAGAGCATTTAGTGTAGGCTCAAATTTTTAGCTTAAAAATCGCGGAAGAAAGTAGTCCACTATGTAGCGTTCGAAGTCATTGAAAAATGGTTTCATTGGGTCACGAGCCAAGTAGAATCATGGACATATTATGCAGAAATGTATGTTGCTATTAACATTTGAATAGAGTGAGTTGTGCCCAATGTTACGTAATGACAAGACAAAACAAGACAAGAGTTTTATTCGAGATTAGTACAAAGCACATGATCTAGGAAAAACGAACATATATAAATTTTATAAACATGTGAAATATATGTAAATTCAAAACGAATCGAATTAATTGCAATACATCATAAACATAAGTTGCAAACGTATGGAGAGTGATGTACATATATATTATGCATTCATAGATTGTCTAATTTCTAAGGCATATTTAATATATATGGCAACACTTTTAACAACATCAGAGTTAACAGATCCCATTAATTAATTGAACAAATACACTGATGGTCTATCGTAAAATCGTTTATCAAGAAATCGTCGCCTTACTGTTGAGTAACATGGACAAATAAAATGGTACACATCTTCTAATTCACGCCTTCCACAGTACAGACAGTGCCTTTCATTTCTTGGTATACTATTTGAGCCATAGCGGCCTGTATGAATTCTTAACGAATGTGCACAAATTCTAAAACGTGTAAAAAATTTCCTGAGACTAGCAGGCAATATATCAAGATAACATTCATACGCAAAATTATTTTTGTAATAAACGTAATCCAACAGAACTCAGCTACGTTGTAATGAACCATGCCATTCTTGGATAAAGTTGTCAATTACACGTTGTTTGAAAATGAATGGAAAGGAACCATGGATAATTTCGGGATACAAAAATACATCCGAAAATCCACATTCATCAAAAAGTTTCTTCAAAGAGCACACCCAGTTCGAGTGGCCTAATCTACAATCGTCTAAGGCTCTACGATACAATGATGCAATAATAACATTATCACTTTGCAATTGCTTACACCAGTAAGAAATGATGCGTGTATATCTTGATATATATAAGGGATAACGTCCAAGTTCCCCGTATACACCAATGGATGATGTAGACTTTCTTAAATTCAAGATAGATTTGCAAAATTTTAAATGTAGCCGTTTAATATCTTTAGACTTCGTAAAAACCCCAGACTTCTGAGGCATCAGAATTCCTTCACCAGTACATGCATTTCACACAAATCGGAGATTTTATTCGACTGACATTTCATTCTATTGTACATCTTTGTGAGACACCTAATCATCAGACACCGGACTATACATGTACATAGTTAAGCCTGTTTTCCAACACTGCACATTGCCATATGGTTACAAAATTACCTTAAGAAAACATTGAGGCGTGTCGTGGGAAAATCGGGCTTAATGCATATTCGTAAAGTGCCGTCCATGATTAGCCTGTGCAGTCCGCACTTAATCCAGGACGGCACTTTCCGCTTTATGGTATTTTGTTTCAAGGAAATCTCTTTCAAACATAAATCCACTGAAGGCGGAAAGTGTCGTCCTGGATAAGCCTGTGCAAACTGCACAGTCTAATCCGGAACGACACTTTACGCACATGCATTAATCCCAGTTTTCCCACGACACGCCTCATTTGTAGAATTTAACCCTAAGGCAATTTCTTACTATGTAGATCAATAATTGTATGTACATTTCATACAACACACCACGTATTCCTAGACTCCTATGGTAAGATCATCCAACAATAGAGTGGTTTATATACACTGCTCTCTTTGCTTGTACTTATTAATCCCTTCGAAAATGTTGGTTGTTGATGTATTTAATGCTCTGCTAATTATTACAAACATTAAGTCCATTTATTAGGTCCATAAATTAGAAATGGGAACGGCAAATTTGGCCAACCAAACAGAATGTGGAAGACATTGTTTTGCACACCTGAATTTGAACAGATATCCAGATTAAAGATATAACTATGTCCACACACATACACATTTATGCAAGATAAATTTACATCAAATAGCAAAATAATGTATTTATATAGGCATTTCTATTTTGTACTTTAAACATGGAATACAGATTGCAAATTGTACAGCATTTTTGATCATAAATGCTCACGAGACAAGAACAGATTTGGATAACCACATTTTCATAACAATAACTTAACAAATACAAACGTTTTTAGAAAGATTGACGATTTCTGCTCTTATATTGAGCAGATGCCCATTATAAAATAGTTAATTATGTGTTCATAGCAAAATAAACACTTTAAAGGGAATTCCTAATAAGGCATCATTTCTCCAATATTGGTAAGATAATGTATACAAGAATGCAGATTATACTGCATTTGTAATTGATAACTTTCAACTTTCAATGCATTACAAATATTCTTAATGCCTACCAGGTTTTGGCAGCCATAACACCTTACATGTAAATGATGTGAATGGAAAAGAAATAATTTTATAATCTCTCCTCTCTTCCAATTGATATCACTTTTGAAGAATGTCTACACACCATAATGTTATGTCACAAACTGCCCAACACAATTTTCAAGAATAAATCATGTTATTACAGAGTGCTATATGATCAGCCTCTAAAATTAAAATACAATTAATTTATTCAATCACACTATTTTTGTGTAACTAATTAAATAAGCAGGTATAGTGCGAAATTATTAACCCGACACTCATTAATTTTCGTGCAAATCGAGTGTTCTGTTTCTGTTATAGGAATTTAGGTTGATATAGATTTAAATACGGGGTAGCGAGAATGATATTTAATGGTCGTGTGGTATAAGTGCTAGCGCCGCACGCAATCGGACTGAGTTAAATCCCCTCTGACTGCGACCTTTTTTTTAAAAATGTTATGAGTTATTTTCACAATATGCAGATCATGAAATATTAATTAAAAATGTATAATATGTTATTGTGTTACTTTCCTGTTTGAATTATTTTATAGTACATTTACCAATTTTTCAATTACACTCACACACTCAATGGATAAATTGTGAACAAAGTGATTACTAACCCGCAACAAAATGTGTAAAATAAAATGTTTATATAATGTCAATGCCGCGACTCGAACTCAAAGCTTCTCAACACAAGCGTGGCATCTGTTCCACTACACCTATTGAGCTTTACGATATCTAAACCAAAACGATATCAATTTACAATGACGCTACGCTCGATACATGTCGTGGTATCTAATAACAAGAGGGAAAAATGGCACTAAACGCCTTACCTGATTATAAAGATCTCAGCCTTGCAGTTTCATATGTTTTTTTAGTCTATATAAACCATGTGACTCACAGGGCATGGCCACCTTGTACCCCAGGGGCATCATTTGAACAATATTTGTAGTGGACCACTTTTCAATGTTAAATACCCAATATGATTCCACTGGGCCTTGCAGTTTCAGAGGAGATTTTTCAAGTCATTTTTGCTATTTAAATGTATATAAACCATGTGACCCCCAGGGGGTGGCCAATTTTTACCCCAGGGACAGCATTTGAATAATCTTTGTAGAAGACCACTCCAAATGTTTCACGCAAAATATATAGACTCTGGGCCTTACGGTTTAAACACGGAAGATATTTAAGGCCCTCTTGCCATTATAAGTCTATATAAATCATGTGACGCCCTGGGTCATGGCCACTATTTAACCCAGGGGGCATAATTTGAACAATCTTTGTAGAGGACCACAATACAATGTTACATATCAAATGCAAAAACACTGAGGTTTCAGGAGATTAGTCATTTGGCTATTTAAGTCTATATAAACAATGTGACCCCCATGGCAGGGCCATTTTTTACCCCTGGGACATCATTTGAACAATCTTTGCAGAGGACCACAATAAAATGTTACATACCACATATGAAACCTCTAGGCCTGGCATATTCAGAGAAGATTTTTAAAGTCATCTTGCTATTTAAGTCCATATCAACCATGTAAGCCCTGCTATGTGGCCAGTTTTGACCCCAGGGGCATCATTTGAACAGTCTTTGTAGAGGACCACTATACAATGTTACATACCAAATATGAAACCTCTGGGCCTAGCGGTTTCAGAGAATAAGATTTTTAAAGTCATTTTGCAATTTAAGTCTATATATTCAATGTGACCCCTGGGGTATGGCCAGTTTGGACTCCAGGGGCATCATTTGAACAATCTTTATAGAAGACCACTATACAATGTTTCCAACCAAACATGAAACCTCTGGGCCCTGTGGTTTTAGAGAAGGTTTTTAAAGTAATTTTGCTATTTACGTTTATATTTACCATGTTAGACTCTGGGTGTTGACAGTTTTGACCCCAGGGGCATCATTTGAACAATCTTAGTAGACGATTACTACAGGATGTCATATATCAAATACGAAAGCTCTCAGCCTTGCGGTTTCATAGGAGATTTTTAAGTTTCACTTTTTTAATCTATTTTTAGCTCTGGTGACCTACATATGAAGTGGACTGGAATGTTTTGAACAACTTTGTAAGAGGTCCACTCAAGGATCATTCCTGTGAAGTTTGGTGAAAATCTGCCCAGAGGTTTAGGAGGAGATGTTGCTTGAATGAAAAGTTGACGACGCACGCACACACGCACGCACGACGGACAACGGGCGATCACAAAAGTTCACCATGAGCACTTTGTGCTCAGGTGAGCTAAAAACACACAAAGGTAATATTAACCATAATCCATTAATATAATAATACAATATATATTTATGCAAACGTATATATATATTATTTTTAACATTCCCATATAAAAATCCGACATACACATACACAAAACTCTACCAAATACGTTATTTGAAATTTCACAAAAATGTGTCAGTACGTAACTGAAACTCGAAGCAAAATCTGCTACACAAATAAAATCAACTACAAATCAACAAAGAAAATCAAAAGCAAATGGAACATTTTATAATGTAAGTGTAAGCAAACCGATAGAATAAGAAACCATCGTATAAACTGGAGTTATCTACTGTCGCTATTTTTAGTTGATGTTTATCTGATCACTATTTATAGATCGGAGAGACAGTAACTCTAGTGCCACAAATGTTGTTGTTTTTTTATCAATTATTAGAAAAACAATGCTTGTTGCCTTGTTTTAAGCATTTAAAGAAATAAAACACCTTTTAACTACGTTGTTTGATCAATAAAAACTCTATTACATCATGGACTATTTTCTTCTCGTTGAACTGCACGCGGAATGAATTAACTGTCTTTCGATAAAAGCGATGTCAAGAATGAAAAGTCCAAATTATCAAAAATCCATTTCTACGCAGAATTGTGCACGTATTATTTAATAAATACAGACAAAAGGCTCTGCGCGAATCAGGGTAGCAAGCCTAGCGCCACCATGTTTCTCAGCCTGCATGATAAACTTGATCTTTAACATTATATATATAACGTTAAAATATACACTGCCATTTTTGCTTGATTTGTGTATGGAATTATTTTCTAAAATATATTCTCAAGATACAAAAATTAACTTAAACGTTCAAGAAGACATAATAAATAATGAAACACAATAACAACAGCAACAACTCAGTGTAGTTTAAAGATAGTTGTTTGTGTGTTAACAGCATCCAAATAAACACATACATACTGATTTTGATAATCATGAATTAAACAATAATGCATTTTCGAACCCAGCAAAAATGACATTGCACATGCTTTATACACATGACATGAATTTACAACTTATTTGTATCCATCCATAAGCATTGTTAAACACAGTGCAGAAAATTACTTAATAGTAACAGGAATGAGTATCATGCATGTATGAATATTCACACGCGTATTGCACATTTCAGAACCTGTTTGAGTTTGGTTAACTGTAGCTATCTTTGGTATATTATATTGTTATGTAAAGTGTATAATATAGAGAAAATAAAATAAAATACATGTGTATAAAGCTAAATGTATAATGCCTAACACGATGTTGTTGTTTAAAACAATTCAAAGTGTCTATGCAATTCATGTTTTCTTCAATAACATCAGCGTATACAATACATGCATTTATGTAATACATTTACATGTACATTTATCACATGTATCACACGTATGATGCGGAGTGACCATCATTTTGAAAGCTTAGTGAATAGAATGCGTAGAAAGAAACAAATACTATATTTTTGTTTGAATTGTTAAAGAATATATACAGTGACTTACTTTGACGCTATACTTGAAGCGTATTTATGATGTACAATTCAAATGTACTGTTCATTTAAGGCTTCCTTTGTCGCCAACTTTCTACGTACTTGACAATCCACTCCATATTTGTTTCTTTGTAATGTACAGGTTTCAAGGTCTGCAACCAAACTGGTCCTTTTATATCACTCTGATCCATATCTATTAAGATAGGTGCAATTCGATAGTCTTCCTCATTCCGCAGCCGATCTAATAACATTGACTGCACTTGATATTTGCTTACCGAATCTGTTTTGAAGCGTGACGTTACTAAAAATACTATCGCTCTGTAATCAGCAACCATGTAGTTGACCGATTCCAGAATTCCACGGCCAATATACTCTTCTTCATACACGTCTACTCGAACTAATGGCTTTACAAATTCGCTACATGTTCTTTCTATAGTTTTCTGGATGTCTTTGGCCAGTTCACCATCGCCATTCGCGTGTAAAATCATTATGTCTTTCATCGCTAAAATGAGACACACCTGTATTATATTTATGAGTAACAATCATATATTATTTAAACACATATATGGTGTTTTCATATAAGACCTGATTTATACATTATTTTAACATGATACTCGCTAATTTTTCTATATAAAAAGAACAAAATTATCGTGTTAAACTACCCAATACAGAACGCGAAATGTAGTGCCAATTCTGAGCCGAGCATAGTAAACTGTAGTTCTCATTACAATTGCAAATATATTTGTCAAATCATGTTAAAATCTAAATGATTTTCGCATTATCGTTGTTTATATTCCAATAAACAACTCTTTGTCGTTCTGATGCGTTGCTATTAAACTACTCGGGCTAACGCCGTCGTGGTTTTATTCCTACGCATCAGGACTCCAAATCAATTTTTATTGGCCAATAAACAACGATTATGCGAACATTATTTCTTAAATAACCGCTTTATGGTATATTCTTTTTATGTGCAACACTGGTACTCAACATCCAATATATTATGCTGTCCAAATTCTACTGAGGCTGTGGTTAACATAACTCATGTCAAAATATACAAAAATATTAAATACAACAATTTACTGTCTGATATAAACAAATAATATAACAATAAAACATAGTATGGGTGCCTAACACAGTTTTGATTACAAAGACCGACTTCTAATTAGTACTTATGTCAAGAAACACCAATTAATGCATGATGTGCATACCCGATGCCCAGTTGAAGTAGTTTTCATGAACTTACAACAAACAATACTGTCTGCATTATTACAGATGATTATGTAGTGTACAAATAAGTTCAATCCTCAGACTGGCATACATTCCTAGGGGACAAGAATTACACAAGGTATCATTTTTCGTAAGTTGGGAAGTATGGTATTTTTCGGCTGCACAACTATTTGATAGGAGTGAAGATTGTTAATATTCTGACGTGACTACTGAACGTAATATTACATTTAACCTTTTAACCTCTTTTTTCGACATACTTATAACTGGATCTATCGCCCAAAGTTGATTTTTGTAATCCAAGGTCGTACTTACGACAACATTTCAACGTCGCATACACCTCGGTTTATGGTCAAGGATGTCGCGACTTAAATCAAACGTTTAACTGATGTAGGTACGACGTCAGGTGTTTACTGGGCAGCGTGTGCGACATTAATGTTGTCCCGAGGGAAAGTGGTGACATTCTGTTCCGAGGGTTTACAATATCGATGCCACACACTCTTCCATGTGATATTTATTTTATTATACCGAACATCATTGAATAAACAAAAGTTAAACTGTTTTAAATTTATTAAACTCTGCTCACCAAAAGTGCCTAAATCGTCTTTAGAAATGCTTGAAACTTTAACATGTGTATGGTTTATTTCTTTTTGACAGTTACTGTCGTCTGATTTGCCTGTGTAAACTACTATATGTGTAAAAGAGAGGTAATAATTTCATGATGTGGCTAAACAATTTAAGCGGTTACTTGCCTTTATATGACATTCAAAATATACGAGAGTCTACATGACCTGAAGTAACTTTTGCCGAGTCACGCGCCAAAAAGGTTGAACATGTTTTTTATAGTCATACTATCTCCCTCTTGGGGAATAGGAATTTTATCATGGTAGTCATACTTAAAATATAAAAATATTTTATATCATCCGCTAAGCTATTTGTTAGTTATTTTATTATACCAAACACACAGGAAGACATATGTAAATGATTAGGGGCATGATTAATTTTAACAATGTTGGATAAAGTAAATAGCCTAGATGCTGTCTAATGAAGAAATTTAGTATATTTGCGTGACATCATTTAATGTGGTTTAGAGTTATTCAGTAAATATTTATTTCGTTAAGTTTCAAAACAATAACACAACATGATCACATATACATAATGCTAGATCAGTAATGATAAGCCTATTTGCTGCGTGACTATGCTAATGTCTGGAACAATGACGATGACGATTTCAGAATTCGATATTATAATGACAAAGCGCAATATATTTTTAGCAGCGTGTGTGACATTGATATTGTCAACCCGAGGGCGGAATGTCACCCGAGTGTTGACC
This sequence comes from Congeria kusceri, assembly GCA_027627225.1. Taxonomy (NCBI): domain Eukaryota; kingdom Metazoa; phylum Mollusca; class Bivalvia; order Myida; family Dreissenidae; genus Congeria; species Congeria kusceri. The sequence goes on along the minus strand of CM051026.1, from coordinate 61,139,766 downwards.
ATATCAAAATATCAATGTCACACACGCTATCATTTGATATTTATTTTACAATATAGAACAAAAGTTAATAAAAAGGTTAAACATGTTTTAATTCATTTAATTTTGCCCATCAAGATTCAAGAGTATTTGAATAGGCTTCATTCTTCAGAAATATTTAGAAATATTGACATTTTTTTTAGAGAATCGCTTGTTAATACATTGAATAGTGACGTCATGACTATCTGAGTCAAGGCAAGGGTGGCAAACAATCCATAATTTGGTTAAAACAAAGTGAAGCAGTTACTTGCCTTTATATAATATTTAAACTGTCAGCGAAGTCACGTGACCCTACAGGCACTTTCGCTTGTTCACGTGTCAAACAAGAGGGCCCTGAGGGCCCTAGGATGCCCACCTGAAACCTTGTAACCCAATTGGAATTTGCATCCCCGAACCGTGGTTTATTTTCATCCCAGGGGCATAGTATCAACAATCTTGAACAACCTCTGGGCCTTGCGCATTAAGGTAAAGATTTTTAAAGTTACTGTGCTATTTAAGTCTATATAAAGCATGTGACCACTCGGAGTGCCACTAGGGAGAGGACCATTATGCAATGTTATGTACCAAATATAGGAAAGCTCTGGCCTTTGCCGTTTCAGAGAAGATTTTTAAAGTCATTTTGCTATTAAAGTCTATATAAACCATTAGACCCCCGGAGCGTGACCAGATTTGACCCCAGGGGAATAATTTAAACAACATTTGTAGAGGACCACTATACGGATGTTACATACCAAATATGAAACCTCTCGGCCTTGCGGTTTCAAATTTTTAAAGTCATTTTGCTATTTAAGTCTATATAAACCATGTGACCCCTGGGGTGTAGTCAGTTTTGACCAATGGGGCATAATTTGAACAAACTTTGTAAAGGACCACTAAAGGATGTTACATACCAAATATGAAACCTCTGGGCCTTGCGGTTTCAGAGGAGAAGATGTTTAAAGTCATTTTGCTATATATTCTAAATAAACCATGAGACCCCCGGGGCCTGGCCAGTTTTGACCCCAGGGGCATAATTTGAACAATCTTTGTAGAGGACCACGTGAGGAAGTTACGTACCAAATATGAAATCCCTGGGCCTTGTGGTTTCAGACGAGAAGATTTTTAAAGTCATTTTGCTATATATTCTATATAAACCATGTGATCCCGGGGCGTGGCCCATTTTGATCCCAGGGGCATAATTTGAACAAACTTTGGAAAGGACCACTAAAGGATGTTACATACCAAATATGACACCTCTGGGCCTTGCGGTTTCAGAGGAGACGATTTTTAGTCATTTTTGCTATATATGCTATATAAACCATGAGACCCCCGGGGCCTGGCCAGTTTTGACCCCCGGGGCATCTTTTGAACAATCTTTGTAGAGGACCACTATAGGATGTTAGATACCAAATATGAAACCTCTGGGCCTTGTGGTTTCAGAGGAGAAGAGTTTTAAAGTCATTTTGCTATATATTCTATTAAAATCATGTGATCCCCGGGGTGTTTAAAGCTCCAGTCAATGATTAGTGTTTACTGTCAAAACATAAAACAAATTTAAAATCTACAGATATTTTCAAACCATCTTTTGAAAAGTAATACTTTGAAGACGTAGGGTGAATGATAATAAAAGGTTCACCAACTAATATGTTCCGAGTCCACTATTTCCCAAACAAGCAAGGTGGTCCATACTTTGTATGACTGTTTTAGTTTTGGTATTCATTGACACATGTCTTAGCCAGGTTTGAAGCAAATCTGAGATTTGGAACTAAGTATATTCATATATTTGGTCATATGTGCATTTTGATGTTTCAACAAGTACTTCCGGTACATTCTCGTATTTCACCATCTCTAATGTCCATTCAAATAAATTGTTCATAGAGCATATATATTAATAAAAAACTCACTTATACATTGTATTTCCCAACAAATCAGTTCATAAAATATCCATTATATATATCCATTCTATTTTGGCAATCAATACGCTGTTTACATAAACAATCTAAAAACTTAACATGATAATTGCTACACAGGTACCCTATTTAAAGTCCAATATTTCCCAAACTAGTTCGATGACCCATCTTTTTATTGGTGGTGTACACATACATTGATCTATGTTTGTGCGAAATGTTTAGAAAATCTGTCGTTTGGGACAAATATATTGGAGCATTTGATAAGAAAATGACGTTTCAACATTATATAATTTAGTACACATTTGACCTACTTAAATGTCCAGTCAATTTCATCATTTTAACAGTAAATGTAGGTCGAGCATTTTTTATTATCAAAATACATTTTTATATTGCCAAACAAAACATATTTAAACACATCAGTTGAAAGAACCATAACCTTGTTTGAAAAAAAGCTCTCCCATATACTTAAAACATTGATAATAATCCAAACTGAAAATGGGGCTTCGACAGGTACCGTATTCAAAACGCAATATTTCCCGAACAAGGTGGTGACCCCTATTTTTTAAGACTGTTTTAGTTTCATTATACAATGACGCATGTATATCAGATTAAAAAAAAATATATATGTCGTTTGGAACAAAATATATTCGTATATTTGATTATTTATTGAGGTCTTCACAGGCATATTCAATGCATAATTAACATGGTAAAGCGTCCATTAAGTCATGTTTAATGGTAACTTCAGATAAAGCGCATTTTATCATTAAACTGCACTTGTATTTGCCAAACTAAACACACAAAAAAAGATAATTTAAAAATCTCCATCCTTGTTTGAATGTGAATGCTTTATATAATTCCACAATGTTTGTCACACGAACTGAAAAAGGGCTTCGACAGGTACTGTATTCCAAACCCGGTATTTCCGGAACAAGGCCAATAAACCCTATATTTTAAGACTATTTTAGTTTCGGGATACATTGACGCATGTTTGTGCAAATTTTGAAGAAAATCTGTCGTCGGAAAAAAGTTGAAAGAAACTGTTGCCAACGTAACGAACAATTTAACCTTTAACATGCTGCCTATACAATGAATGTAAGTATGCAGGACACTGCCCAAATGACATTACGACGTCATTCCTGAAACTGGATTTATTTTGATGGTCAAGAAGACGAGCAGTGACCATTTTAAAAGACCAATTTCTCCCTTATTAGTGAATGGATTTTAACAAATATTTTTTCCATAGATTTGTATAAAAATGATTTTTATAATGATTGACACAAGTGAGATTTAGATTAAATATTTATTTCTGAATTTCATTTCAATATATCTATTTTGTAAAAATACCAGTTATTTTAAGGAACAAATACATAAATAAATGAATATAAACTAAATAAATAATATATATCTAATACAGAAATTAATAAATACAAATATTATGACATATTATGAACACATAAATAAAAATCAATCAATCAAACACAGAAATTATCAGAAAACAGAATCATGTAAAACTGAGCATGTCTTCGAGATCAGCGCTATGTTTGCAATTGCCCTGGTAAATACACGTATATAAACAAGATAATTGCAATACATGTACATGATTGTTAGTGTTTAAAACATACATCTATGTTCCAATTATAAATGAAAATGTAAATATCTATTATATCAGCAAACATCAAGACAATATTCAATGAACTCCTGTCGAACTTCTTCAGCCAGTTATCAAGAGGGACGTAGTCATCTGCTGGCAGTAGTTTCCCGTGGTTTGTTCCTGGGTCATCTTCACAATCAGAATTCTTTGTAGCTTATGCTTATGGTTTGACTTCATCAGAAAACTCTTAAAGATAAATAAAAAACAACAACATAAAAACAAACATCTCATCCCCCATTTACGATGACATATATTATCCGTGTCTACCAAACAAGCAAGAATTTTCATATATAACAAATTTTAATCATCATACAGTTGTTCGGGTATTCCGGATTACCAACGAGATTTGTGTTTGTTACTTTTTCATATATATCGTAATAGTTAATGTATATACACCAAAAGAAAGATAAATCCTTCCCCTGTTCAACTAAACACGATCTTTGCACGAAAAACATGGATTTCGTTCTTGTTCACACGCTAGGGGGTGACATAACCTTTTTGGTCATTTCCGAATCATTTACGGCAGTTTCGGATCACGTCAGGGATATTCTCAAAACATCTTGGGAATATGGACAAATGGCTACACATCGCTGAATTAAATATATTGCAAGTATGACCCGTTGAATATATCAGCTGGGCATATACTTCGCTGTTCCACAGTATATGCCTTGTAGAAACCCACTAGGGTAATTTTAGGTAAGGGCGTATATAGTTAACAAAAAGAGCAAATCAACTAGTGTGCTTACAATTTTATTTAACATTTTATTATGGTTAAAATTACAAATGACAATAAAACATGTAAATATTGTGTCCTGATTCTTGATGACTACAGATCAACAGATTAATTAAAAATAATCAAAATATAACCCAACATGGAATTTTGCACATCAAGTAGCTCCAGATAAGAGGGGTATTTGTGTAAATACCCTTCAACCTATAGCAAATACCCTTTAGAAATAGTAGGGTGTATACGTGCCATAAAGAAAATTAAACTGGGGGTACTGGTACTGGTCAACACTGAAAAACTTACTAATTTTGAAAAAACAATCATTTTCGCTCTGCAATCAATTTTCTTAATGTATCTAATTAAACACTTCTAGTACTTAACAATATTTACATGCACATTTATATGCTACACACACTTAATATCATGGGATTAAAATACCCTTTTAAGCTAACTCCTATTTTAAGCTATGAAAATATCTTTTAAGATCTTCCAATATGGTCAGGGTAAAATACTGACTCTCTGACAAAAGAGGTCAGGCGCTACAGTACCCTTTTGCATTTACTTTGAGTGGGTTATCTGGAGCCCTGCTCACATTTAACGTAACTAATTCAGTGATTTTTCAAGGTTTGGTAAAAGACCCATTCCCTATCCCAAAAACAGCCAAATGGGAATGACCAAATTCCCGAACCTAACGTGACACACTTGTATATAAAAAGGAAATGTGAATTGTTGGTGTTTAATCGTGAAATTACTTGTATGTTTATGAATGGGCACAATTAAAATATTCAGCACATACTCTTACATGTGCATCACTAGTTTAAGTATATTTTTAATAATTTATCTTTATTATTTCCTCCCAGTTAGTAAGATTGCACAATGTGAAAACCTCCATCTTAAGGATACCGGACCCCTTCCCTTAATAACACAATTTTCCAACGCTTTAGTGTTCGGCAAAGTAGATTCAGTCACATCTGATTGGCCTGGAAGTGCTCCTTACCTAAAACACGGCCTGTACCCGGATAATCCTAACGCAGTGCAGCGACCCTAACGCAGTGCCAAAATGGCGGACACAGAGACAGAATGTGCTATTATTTTTCATGTTTTCATCATGTTGTTATATTTGTGTTAAGTATAAATTTAAATATTTTAATAGTTATAGTGTCCAGTGGTTTTTTATGTACTTAATAGTTTGTTTGACAATCACTCCTACGATGCTTGCAGTCATTAAAATGTACCCGAAACAGTCCCCATCAAGAACATTTTTATGTTTTCGACCTGTTAAAATATCTTGAAATGCTTAGTACCTTACTTGAAAACTATATTAGTTAAATGAACATCTCTACGACAATGTGTAATCATATCAAAGTTTAAAGTCGATGTTTACAGCTAAAACATGGTCTTTATTGTGATGTGGTTATGTGCTTGCGGATAATTCCTGACTGATGTAGGAAACTGTAATGGATAAGTGCGAACGTAAAAAAGATAATAACCTAACAAACTGAAAAATAAGATATTTGTTTGTCCTGTATGTATGAAATAATGTCTTTTAATTGATTTTAATTTCTTAAACTGACAGAACATGTATCACAATATACACACTTAAACATTGAATATTCAAATATATTCAAAAGAGGGTCACTATGAATGCGTTCTAGGTTTTTATATTTTTTAAGGGTGTTCCACTTTCATTATTTTGAACTAAATATACTACATCGTCTTTTATAATAATTGATTTTTTTTCTGTCTTTGCAAATCGTTTGGCACTCTATCAGGATTAGATTTCAAGCAATACCCATACTTCCAACTATATATTCGTCCAGCAAAAGCTCGCGATTTTCAACACAGGTTTTCATGGTTAAGTTTGCAAATACACATTACAAATTTTCACTGGTTAACCTGCAAATTATACGATACGATTGGAATGAAAATATAAATATATAGAGGTCCATTATAGTAGTTCAGCATAGATGTATATTCATTAGGGATGGCATAGAATACTAACATCAATATTCGAATATTCGCGTTTTCATTCAATCGAATATTCGCATAGTTTGGTATTAACTATTTTGAACTTTTTGGCCTCGTAGACATAATAGTTATTTTTTTTATAAGATATTAGTTCCGATTAGCCAGTACCGTCATATTTTCATTAACAATTGCGCTTTCTAATTAACGTACTTATTGTACAGTTTAAAAACATAAACAACTTCAGTATCCATTTTAATTGTTCTTTTAATCAAATAGTAAAAAAAAAAACACACAATTTAAAAACGCTGCGATAATCATTAGTTTATCAACATATTTGAGCAGATATAATGACTGCTAAAATTTGTGATCTCACTTCTGTAATTTATGTATAGTTATTCTTTCTCAAGTCTAAACGCGATTGCAATTACAATTAACAGTTATGTTTTCCTACAGTCTGTTGTAATTGCGTGTTACTGGCGACTAGACATAGGCGACTGACACCGACCCATATATTCAATATCTTTTAGTCTGAAACGTGACACGGTCCCATACTATTGAAAACACAGTATTAGGTATCTATTGGTGAAATACTGCCTTTATGTTGACAGAAAAATACTTTATACAATCAAGAAAGTATTAGTTTTTAAAAAGCAATATAAATAAAAATAGCGTTTTAATTATTCGAATGGCAATCATTCAATCGAATATTCGAATAGTTTTGCCATCCTTAACATTCATTCATTTATATCGAATATTAGTCGGTTAGGTGTTTCTTCATCACGTGTTATATGTTGGATTAGTTTTTATCCGTTCCTAGTATAAATTGCGTTCGGTTATTATCAACTGGAAGTTAAGTTTTATCCATTTTTGTCGCAATCTGCACATTCGAACGAGTATTGTGTCCATATCCGATGGGATAACAACACAGTGTAAACGGGGTTTTGAAGCAGTATATGTTTGCTTCCAAACAGCGAAATAATATTGCAAGTTAAAGCATTCAAGTATTTTTTAAGATTTTTTTAAAATATTTAAAATGGATGATTGGCCTTGTTCCACAGCATTCCATCTTACAACCCAATAATTGCTAGATGTAACATTATGTATATTGAATTTAATACTTATTTGATCAATGGCGATGGATATTACAACCAAAACATACCTGTACATAAGAAAAATATGCATACAACAAAGTAGCCCAGACTTTCCATCCGCCATTTTGGCACTGCGTTAGAGTCGATGCACTGCGTTAGGATTATCCGGGTACAGGCCGTGTAAAAAAGTGTGAATATATTTATAAAGAAAAATAACCCATTTCAACTATCTAAGTCAACATCTCTCTTTGTAAATATCTATCGGATAAACCATACAGTTTTGAAGTTTTGTTTCAGACAGTGGCCTCTGTTTTAGGATTGCTCTGAGTGATTTTTTCGGGGACCATTTGTTGTAACTCTCTTCTTCATTGTGTTTGATATGTTTACAGGTGGACCCTGTTTATTTGGTTTCCCCATTTATGTAATTTATACCTAATTGCATTTCGGCAACCATTTATCGCATAACACATGGTATGCCATGAATCTGACAAATATGTATAAGCACATTTAATTATCAAACTTGTATACAAGTTGACAACCTAGTATGAATTATATTTGTCCACGTGTGATTAAAGTTTTTATTCAGTCTATCTATGCATATACATAGCAGCATAATTGTGCAATTTGAACCATACAAATTAGATACCCACCGAATGGTAAGTTAGATTACTACTATTAAAATCTTTGAAACTATCACTGCACTATAGTTAAGTCAATATTACGTTAAAACGTAATTACAAACAAATATATCCACAATATTTATTCAGGAAAATTAACAAAAATCACCACATACACATATAAGTTATTGTTTACAGTATCATACAACTCATTTTCTTATCCCTTTGATCCGAAAAATATAACAATGTCAGCTGTTTGACAGCTCAAAAACGTTTGAGTAAACCCCCATTATTCAGACTCACGTGATCCAAAACTAACCAATTTCCGGGTTTCGTTTAAAGGAATGCTGTAGATATAACAAGGAATTGGTGGTATTTTGGCTTACACTTGTTGATAGAGCACGTGTTTGTAAACATTTTGATGTATAAACATGATGCAGTGACTCAATATTTACCGATTTAACAGTCGCGGTGGCGTAGTGGATATGGTGTCCGCCTAGCGATCGGGAGGTCCCGGGTTCGAACCTTACTGGGAGCGTTCTCAAGATCTCCCCCAAAGACACCAAGTACTGGTTCTACCCAGGAAACGGACTCGAGAGTGTCTCTATAAGCCTTCGGCTTTCGATGCAATCGAGCTAAAAATAAATAGGTTTAAACTAATATTTACCGATATACTTGGCTCTGATCACAATTCCGCGATTATTTTCCTTTACTTTTTCTTGGCAAAGTGCGCATGTCGGATTATGTTTCGTAGAAAACCCAGGTAGTAAGAGTGGCTTTTGTAATCAAACAAACGTATAAACTCTGTAGAAAAGACTACTCTTTCAACATAAAGCAACCACGTTTACGAACATTTACTATTATTTTAAGCTATTAACTGGCCGGAACTAACCAAGATCCGGATACCCCAAACAACTGTACATTGTCTAAAATAAAATAATGCATCCTAATGTAATACACTAATCAATAGTGAATTTTAAAAACACAACATTTTGAATCTAAATTATTTAACACATTTATTCTCACCAGAGTTTTTCATTTTACAGTAATAAAATTCAAATGTGACACACAATGATCAATATTGTATTCATTTTTACACAATAAACTAGACATTTATAATACTAATGACAACTAATCATTTTAAAAACAAATATCATTTGTAATTATGAAATTGACATTTCAGGGACTCGAAAATGCAAAATAACTACTTTACCTTGATCAGGGAATTCAATTTCGCTGTCAGTTTTAGCGAAAATGTCCGCAAGAACGGCAGCTGCATCCATCCGTGCCATACTTGTCTAAACAATCACACAAATGGTGCTATTTTAGTTCATTCTTACAGTCAAACGCTGTGTTGATGTTGATTTTACCCGATATGACCTTTACTGAGGGTACTCGCGCAGTGCCTAAATCCGCCACTTGCCTAAATCCGCCACCCTATCCAATTTTTTTTACCGGCGATTTCTATTTTGTTGATCTCAATCAATCAGATACTTTCTCTTAACAACACGGACGAGTTTTCACATTGATTTGTGAATAAGTGAATATTTTATCCAATTATTTTGTACCTAACCCCTAAATGCAAACATATCGTGTTTTAATATTTTGTCCATGTGAGCATGCGCAGCATAAAAATAACCATAATTCATTGGCATTACATACTATAAAATGCGGAAAAATCTGCTTATTAAGAGCGCAAATGTCTCGCTACTCAAAACCCTCATAATTTCTCCCACGTTTCCTCAGTTTAGGAGCTATTTTTAGAAATACAAATGAGAATTTGAAGAAATTGAAACATTGTATTAACAACAGATAACGAGCTGCTTATTATGGAAAATTAAATAAGAACAATGGTCCAATGTGAAGTAAGCATGTCACGGTTCCTGATGTACGAGTTTCACCATGCAACTTCAGGTCACTGTGTTTATTTTAAACACTAGAAAATCAACCCTAAATAAACAAAAGTGGGAGTTTTGTCACAAGAAGTCAATAGAAGTTGCTTTGCAAAAATAATTGATAAAAGAATATTATTTTCGAGCAATTAAAACATTTGAAAGAGGGGTGGCGGATTTAGGTACTACCACGCTCATTTTTTTACATTGTTTAGCTCTTCAATCTTAATAAATATTTTTCATTTGCCAAGTATTTGAAATTTAACCAAAACACGCCAGTAAATGCACATTAAACCTAACTTGATTTATGTTATTTTTTATGTCAATCGGTAAACAACTTTTAAAATATCGTAAAAATACCCCCAAAATGTGGCGGTTTTAGGCCCTGCGCCAGTATAGTAAAAATTGTTACCGAATAAACACTGTATACAACGCTCGTTCGCCTTGTTGCATAAAAGCGGCCACAGCGTCGTGGGGTATAAAATCGACTGTCGTTTCAAAGCGACGACAGTGTCCTAGCCAATAAAGTGTACGTCACATTTATGCGACTGCAGCAGTATGCTAAAGGTGAAGAAATTATGCATCGACGATGTCTAAAATTAATTTTGACGGCAATATTGATAACAGAAAAATGGTTTGAAGACAAAATACGAGTTAAAAGGTACGTTCTTACCAGTCATGGCGATTTCGTAGACAAATAGATTTTCTGCTTAGCACGGTTTACACGAAAAATTGAAAGAATGACGGATAAAGCTTTGTGGATACTTGAAAAGGATTGCAAATACTTGATGCTGAATATTAATTGTAAAATAAACAAACAGTGGATCGACGTCAGCATTTAGAAGTAACAGTTGCATAGTCGTTCAATATTGTTTAGTTTTGGACAAAAATATCATTGTTATATTTTTTGCTCCACGGAAGTGTGTCAGTTTACTGTCGCATGTGATTGTTTTATGATAGGTATATGGATATGTAACATGAGCTAGACACGTGACTTAATATTTAATAACAAAACTTGATCTTTCCGTGTTTGTAACAATAGTAGCAGTACGTAGTGTATTAAATTATAAAAGCTTGCAGAAAAACAATAGGACATGAATTTGCGATCACATTTTCATTATATTGTCGGAAGACATTCTACGCACAAGAGCACTTTCTTACCTTGCCCTTGCTTTAATTTCAATTTCTCTAAGTTCCTGGATATTGACAGCTCTGCGCCAGCGTTTTCTTCATTCTCCTCATTGTGTGGACCAGTCACGTCATTAACATCTTCTGCAACAAACGATATTTTTATAATTGGTCAATGTTTTAGTATAAGAATGGTATATTATTTTTTCCGATGCGCAATCGATTGTCCTACATCAAACCATGTATTTGAAGGAAAAATATGAGTTATTGTTTTATGTAGTCATTTCACATGCCTAATATTCTATTTCGTATTATAATAGACATGTGAATACTGTTTGCACCGTTTGTGTTATCCTTCCCCTTGATTGTCTTGGGCGTTGATAGACTAGGTTGAGCCTCATCCATATTATCGGGATAGGATGGTTCTGCATCGCAATCTAAATCTATATGAATGAAAAAATATTACACTGTTGTCGAGATTAAACTGCCTAGCACACGATTAAATCGATCAAATCTAAATACTCTTATGAACTGTAACTAACCTTCATCTGATTTGTGCATATCAGGGGATGCTTTAGTTCCAGTGTCTCCTGCCCTTGTGCCTTCCAATGCACACAGTTCCTAGTTTATTGAATAAATTAGTGTTTGAACAATATGTATGTTAAAAGGAATGCATGTCTAATTAAACTATTACATATTATATTTATATTAATTTTATTATTACCTGTAGCCTGCGAGAAAGAGTCTCCAAGACAGAAATACGTTCTTCCATAGTATCTCGACGTTCTTCCTGAGCATCTTGACGTTCTTTTATTTCGGCTATCTTATATTGTAGTCCAATGATTTCCTCTTTCTGTGCTTCCTTCTCCATTGATGTTGTTATATCAAGGTCATCACTTTCCAACTGCAAAAATGTGAGCATGATTTATTTACCTGAACCGTAAAGGTGTTTTTGTATTGCAAGCTTGGAAGTCATTTAACAGTATACAGTTATTGACTTGATGGCCATTCCACATGGTATGATGTTCACCCTATAAAACTCATGTTGACCTCGGCGATTAGACATGGTCTGATGTTAACTGGGTGTTGACCGAGGCGTTCATCTTGTGAACATCAGACCATATCCATTGACCATCTAGTCATGAAATGTTTTTTTGTATATAATCTATCAATTGTTAATATAGTTAATATATTTAAATTTAAGATATTACATGCAACATGTACACACTTATGTCATTGAGCAACATAAAATTATTGCTAAAATAATTTTTTATTACATCGCATAAAAATATTAATATACCGTTCATATTCACATTAGTTACGATAATAATAACGAACATAATTTAATAATCAATATATACAAGAGCGTCCCTTTTACAAACTGGCTTAGCAATGTGTCTACCGAGAAACAGACAATAACATGTAAACCTACGTCAATGTTACGTCATCTTTAGATATAACACAAATGGAGTATCGAGCAGCACACCCCTTTGCTATTTAAGACAGTGAAACAAGGCGTGGACTTTGGTCAGTTGAAATGTTATATTCTGGTAAAAAATGTTTTTTTTAATTATAACAATCGCAAATTAGTATTTACCCCTGCCATGGAAACATTGCTTAAGCAGCAAAACCACATTGAAGCTTGAGGTAAGATGAGTTTATTATATAGTTGTTGCCTTTACACATTGTTTGGGCATTTTTATGCTAAAATCATTTGATATCTGCCCTACAGTTAAAATGAAAATATTTTAAGTAAAATCAGCGAGAACAAGTTATCCAAACGTTGTCCAAAACGTGCACGTGTTCGGATATTTTTATACAATCGCTAACCAAAACGGTTATGGGCTGGATAAGAGATATCCAGTTTTATACAATTGGCAACAACAATCTTAAGCCTATATGACATAAATGGTTGCGTTCCTTTGAACAATGCCAGGGGGTAGGGCTATTTTTCCGTACATGGCTATATTGAAAACTTTGAAAATTTTCTTGTCAGAAACCACTGGTTGGATTTCGAAATAATTTCATAGAAATCATCCTAACGACCTTAGGTGGTTCTGTACATAAATACCTTGGATTGTTTTGCTTTGTTTAAAAAAATCATGGCGGACACAGCGAGGGGCGTTTTTCCTTATAAAGCGTATCAAATACCTTTTGTTTCTGACACTCTTTACTTAATACGCCAGTACAGTCACTCATGCGCCTCTTGTATCTTTTATCTTCTAGATGCACTGACAGTAATAAATTTCAGAAACCTTCATTCTAGTTATTTTGAGGAATATGTTTTAATTAAGTAAAAGCCTTTTTATGTATATCCTCGATATATTTGCATAATAAGGGGTTTGTATGGCTAATTTAGCAACAGCAGTACAGTAAACTAGCAGGCAAACCTTATCGTATGAGTGAATTCCGAAGGTCTAGATCTAGCAGCTAGAACATGCTCAAGCTGAAAGTCAATCCCTATAGCCGATTTAGGTCTTCAAAAGCCAATATGGGGTTTACCTGGTATTTCTTGTCGAATAGGACTAGACATATACGTCTAGACCTATCATGTCAACCCCACTGAAGTATAGCGGCTATAGGTTCATTTATTGTTTTAATAACAGTGGACCTAATCGAACAACGGCCTTCGTTAAATTAAGCCGGTGACATATTTACCACACTAAATAAGAGCTGTTTGTCAAATAGTTTTCAAGAAAACTTGACCTAAATGGAAAACTAAACACAGAATCTAGGTCGGAAAGGGGTCATAATTCAATCAAATCCATGGCAGAGTTATTGTTTGTGCCCCACACTTTCACTTCATCATTCTGAATCAATATACAAAATAGTTTTGAAGAAAAGTGGAACTGAACAAAAAGCTTCACAAGCCAACGCCGAAGCCGACACGAACGACGTTCAAGTGATGTTATTACAATAACTTCTACTATGTGATTACACTATCAACTACTGCTCCAGCCGAGTTTAAAGTGAATCTGACAGACGACCCCTTATAAGTAAAATTTTTACTACGGATTTCACAAACAGACATGTTATATAAGTTCAACAATTTATTCTGATACTTTAAAAACAGTAACAAATGAACAGACTACGCTTTCAGGAATTACTTTTTCGGTGGTAATTCGATGTATAATGTTGCTTATACAGTATGCAAGTATGCAACATTCCTTTCAAATAACGCTGTTACCGGGGTATTTATCCAACCTGTTGATGCTATATTTGACCGAAAAAATGACTCATTTGTACAGTAGACAATGTGTATGCGATTTACTATCAATACGGAGTGGCTATTTACATACTCTTTTAATGTCTTGTATTTGTCTGTCTATCTCCTGGCGAAAATCTGGAAACTGATTGGCAGCCTCTTGCAAACACGTCGTCATATGACTAAAGACTTCCGTCATCTCATTGTCTGAAACGCTATGTTCAGCATCATGGACTATGCGATTTCTTGTTAAACGAACCTAAGAAATGGGCAGATAATAATTTTTTTTGCTAGATTAGATAATTATTTCAGCGTAGTAATTACATTTAATACCACAATTTATGCACTCTTAGTAGTTAAAATTGTTATTAATAGTACCTATACGAGTATTTATACATGCTGATGTGTATATAAAACGTGTGCTTACCTTGTCCAGGAACTCAATTGTTGAGCCAAATTTTGTCTTGAGGACGCTGTAGTTGTTACATATTTGGACGACGGCAGTGATATCAGCATCGCACAGATTTTTAGTTTCATTGTATCTTCCGGTGTGGATGTAGCATTTCATCTGTTCCCAGGGACTGATGGACCACAATATACTGTTGGTGTTTGACCAGTTTGGCGTTCTTTTTTTTCCAGTATAAGCATCCTTTATCCTAGTATACATTAAATCGCAATCCCCGTTTGATGGACATTGTTTTAAATTCCCTTTACCGCCTTTATTTTTGTCTCTCTCCTGTATGTCCTTGATTATACACTCTTTACATGTTTTACACTCCTGTAAACCGTTTCAAAATTGTTTTTACTGTGAATTTCACAATAATATTCCACTAGTGGAAGTAATCCATCTTTGACACATTTAATGGCCAAAATTGCTTTTACCCAGTTTTTGAACTTTCTGTCTGGCAGTCTGTCCATTTGTGTAACTGAAAAAGAGAGCAACTTATTCCTTGATAAATGTTCCCTTTAAGAACTCCTTTGAAGAAAATGGACACATTATTGAGCAATGTTATATTTTATATACACATATATATGTAACCTGAGTTGGTTTTAGGGCTGGTATGGTCCTGCAAATGTTTAATAAACACTGTGCAACAGTTATAAGTTCAGTTCTTTAATAATTAATTAAAAACTATACAGTTCACACTGATCTCTGGATAGATTAACAAATCTGAAATACGAGAAAATAAAACATATTAAATACTATGACTTAACTAATGCAGAGCAGCATTAATTATTATAAAAAATGATACAATTAATAACATTTCTAGTGGCCCGTGTTTACAAAGAACATAATCAACTTCCTACAACATAATAAATTTAAAGAATACAGAAACATTCTGATGTGGCATTTATAACAAAACAATGATAAATCACACAGAGATCACATAACACATATACAACCTATTAAAATATTTAATTTTATTGTATGTAGTATTATTTTAATTTATATAACATAAATTTATATTATTGTTATTATACAGTTTCATTTATTTGAAATTAATATATCTGACCTGTTTTAATGAATTAATTACATAAGATTATACTTATTTTACGTACCATTCCTCTAATTGAGATATTAGACACCATGCTATATAATACATATACCATAATGAGCTGTAATCTATGTTACATGTTTGCCAAATTTAACATTCACTATCAACTGAATGATAGTAATATCAATAATAACATTTAGATAAAATGTAAAATATGCAATTACAGTTATACAGCAATATAAATTTCACTTCAATACTTAAAATATGAAATGTTACATAAATATTCTGACGCCTCATATCTGGTCAGACAAGTCTGAATACAAACAACAATTCCGTTCATACTGCAATATACATTTCTATTCAATTATAAGTAATTAGTAAAAGTCTATACAAGAATACATGGATTAAAAACCACATAAAAACACACCCAATGTTCATTTTCACTTAAATATTGCTCCTAGTAACTTATGAGCCATATCACTGTCCATGTCCTCTAATACCACTGTTTCAAGTAATACATTAAATGTTTGAATTTTACTATGATATGGTCTCGGTGTCATTGCAGTCATTAGATACACTCCATATCTATCTGGTCGTTTTCTTTGCCTCACAGATTTACGAAGTAGTGGTACTGGTGGGCTTCTTCTCCTAGCACCACTATTCTGGTCTCTGTCAAGACCTTGATTTTCTTCAGTGCCATCAGTTCCCAGGGGTCTCGATCTCCGTATTTTGATGCCGAAATTCGGCAGCATTCCCCCAACGAAAAAGTATATATGTTTACCCCATTTCAGACACAATTCCCTGTAAATGAACTGCCATCGAATTTGTTTTCGTTTCGTTAATGGGAGTAATTTTCGGGGATCAAATTTACTTAAGCACAGTTACAAATGGTTAACGCTAAAATCCAAAGAATACCACATGGTCATATTAAATTACCGTTTTGAAGTGTCTGGTTCCCGATTATTTGTGCTTTCATGATAAAACTTCATTTATATACAGTTAACTGCTAGCTTATTTGCCGGGAACTGTAATTTCTGGGAAAATGACTTCTGCTTAAAAGTTATGGAAACAGGTGAAGCAAAAAGGCACAAATACCGTGTCTTACAGTTGAAAACACAGTTTATTACTGTATTAGAAATAGTATCAGTAGTTTAACAAAATTAAATAAGGTTAAAAATTGGAAGTTAAACAACGATTTAAAAAATCAGAAGTGAAAATCTATTAAATTGCATGAAAAATTATCAGTTGCACTGCTCCACCTTATAATGGGCAAGTAGTAGACCGCAGATGGTAAAAATTTGACTAGTTGATATAATATTCAATTTATTGATAATTTTCATAAATAAAGTTGTCAGGTAAAGAATTATACTTAATAAAGTAATATGAAGAATATATTTAATAGTTTTTATTTTTGACTCGTTCGGCAAGTCGAAATTTCCCCTTCTGTGTAAAACGACGCTAAAATTCCCCCGCCTGAGGGTACAGGTACTTTTCCCCCAAACCGGCGAGAGACCCCTGGTTCCACTTATCTCTTCTTGTCTGTCTTCTTCTATGATTTCAGATGCTTTTCCTGAATTCAATTCAGTACCTGTTTTAAGGCCTTCTTCACTGGCCTCTGCATCATCAGCATCAGGCTCTTCCGGCTCTATATTTTCTTCTACACTTAACCTTTCAGGTTGAGTAATTCCAGTATTTCCAACATTATCTCCATCCATTTTAAGATTTGTTCCAGACTCTGATTCTGGCTCCATGCTCAGATTCTCTTGATTCTCAGTGATTGAAGTATGGGCGTCCCCATTATTCACTGTAGTTTCTACAATGATTACTTCCTGATCACTTTCCGAATCTTCATATCTGGTGACGTCACCTACCTCTGCTTAAACTAAAATCTCTTTTTCAGTTTCTTTGCTCTTCTCAGCGATCAATGTTTCAGTCTCATTCTCATGTCCTATTCGAAATAAATGATTTCGATGCAATACTCTCTCTTTTCCAAGTATGTTATTTCTCACTTTGAATAAAGGAATATCAATCCTTGGTTGCTCTACAACATCATACACTTCATTTTCAAACTTATCCTAAATTTTATGTTTTCCATCAAAAGCAAGGGCTCTCACTGGAAAAAAATATTTTTTCGCCATTTTTGCCATTTTTAAAAATATGTCACCATTTTCAAAAAATAAGAGCCAATTTGTAGCCATTCTTAATACATATTATATTCAGTCAATAGATAAAATTGTATTTGTAACTATTTATTACGCTTTTTATTTGACGGTCATTTTAATTGCAATTAATTATAATTATTAACAATTTCTTATTTCTTTGTCGGTAATACCGATAATTAAAATTATTAAATTGCTGCTTAATTAACATACTTAAATCGTCACCGACGTTGTTTGTAACATTGATTTCAAACTGTGAAATCAGACACTGAAGCCATACTTGTTAATCGCCTTATCAATTATCTAGTATCACACAGGGTTGACACAAAGCACACTCCATCTATTACAACAGTCAATACTGATCCATTAAGCCGTGTTGCATAATCTGAACAACATATATTCATCTGTGTTCTTACTAACCGATTGATCTCTAATTTGTTCAAATGTTGCATCAATTGGGAGTCTGGGTTTTCTACCGAACATCATGCGGTGAATATCTGGTAGATTCATGTGGTAGGCAGTTGTATGAATATACAAGATGGCCTATGAACTTTTTCCAATCCTATTTCTGTTCACTATGCAATGTCCCTAGCATATTTAATAGAGTTATGTTAAATATTTCAGGTCCCGAGTTACCTTGAGGGTGTTAGGGTGTAGTATGACTTTTTGTCATTTCAGTCAATTCAGAAATTAGCACCCTGATCTGAGTGTAAGCCTGTAGGGATCCCGTAATGTACAACAAATTGGTTGTAAAATGCCTCAGCTGTTGTTCTGGCTGTTTGATTTTTTGTTGTTATAGCAAGAGCATATTTTGTGTAGTGATCTGTTATCACTAAATGTTACTTTTACCTCCCTTTGATAGATCAAGAGTCAGCTAGTCAAAGCAGACTAATTCCGAAGGGTATGTTGTTGTAACACTAACAAGTGGAGCTCTACCAACCACAGACTTTCTTCTCACGCACAACTCACAGTTACTCATATAACTATCTAATAACATACATCTGCTGACATACCTGGCCAATAGAACCTCTCTCGCATCAATCTCATAGTCCTCTCTTTTCCCAGATGTCTTACATTATCAAGCAACCTTTTCAAAATATCACTCTTGTCGCAATCTGATATCACTAACTGTTCAATGGTTTGGTGTTCATCATGTACCAGTCTATACAGAATTCCACGCTTAATTTTAAAGTTGTTAAATTGATATTTCATTATGAGGTCATTCTTTGTCATGAATATTGATGGTATTTTCTCATCTATTTTGCATTTTCTCCATCTATCAATTAACTCATCCTGTCTTTGCATCTTTCTGATTTCTCTTAGATCTTTCTGTGCTAGTCCTTGTCCCATTTCTTTGGTAGTCTCTACAATATTGAGAGAAGCAATTGATAGAGTTTCTATGTATGAACCAACTGTGATGCTATTGCATATTGCTTTGATAGTTTGGTCATCAATCTTAACCATTTCAGTATTGTCATTCACAACCCTTTCATATGGATACCTACTCATACCATCTGCATCTGAATTCTGCATGCCTGGTCTGTATGTTATATCAAATGAGTACTGTCCTAAAGCAGCTACCCACCTTTGACCAGTTGCATCAAGCTTTGCGCTTGTCAGTATATGAGTAAGGGGGTTATTGTCAGTAATAACAGAAAAGTGATTAAAAGACAAATAGTCTTGACATTTTGCAGTCACTGCCCACTCAAGCGCAAGAAATTCTAGCTTGAAGGCACTGTAGTTCCTTTCAGCTTTATTCAATGCACGGCTTGCATAAGCAATCACCCGCTTTTTATCTTCTTGTGTCTGATATTTGACTGCCCCCAAACCTATTGTTGATGCGGCAATGTGCAACTCAAACGGTCTTTTGAAATCTGGATATGCCAAAATTGGCGGAGAACACAAGATTTGTTTTAACTTTTCATATACTTCTAGTTCATTTTCAGTCCATTTCCAATTTACAAGATGTTTTGCTTTGCCCCTTTTCAATGATGTTGGTAGTAGTAATTCTGCTAGTGGCCTAGTAAGTTTGCTGAAATCTTTCACCAACCTACGCCTACGGTAATATCCTGCAGCTCATCAGCTTTTGTTGGCGTAGGCCAGTCTTACACTTTCTGAATCTTGGCAGGGTCAGTCTCAATTGCATCTGCAGTCACAACATGCCCTAACAAATTGGTTTTAGTCTGAAAAAACATTTGTCAGCAGCTTAGTCTCATACTCGACAGATTGAAATCTTGTAACCTTAAGCTATCTGCTAGCTTAAGGTTACAAGATTTCAATCTGTCGAGTATGATATTAAATCGTTCCAAATGTTGTAATGTTCATATGTGCCACTGTACATAATTAAGTCGTCCAAAAATATAACGCAAATAGTCATGTTTAATCCTTAAGACATTCTTCCATTAATCTTTTATTGGTGGCAGGTGAATTAGTTAGACCGAAAGGCATTTTGTTAAATTCGTAACATCCAATGAACCAACTGTAAATCCTGTACTTTATTTATGACTTTCTTCCACTTCCACCTGATGTTACCCAGATTTCATGTTGATAGTTGAATTTTTTTTACCCCATTTAAACAATCAAAGACCTCTTCGTTCCTTGGCAGCGCATAGGCATCTTTCACGGTCTTGTCATTAAGCATCCTGTAATCAACGCACATTCTAAGTTTACTATTTTTCTTCGTTACTAATACAACATTACTTGTCGAAGGTGATTTAGATGGTCTAATTATCCCCCCTGATAAAAGTTGGTTAATGTGCAATCTTACTTCTTCTATCATTGAAGGTGGAATTCTGCCTATGTCGCTGCTTGAAAGGTGTTTCATCTACTAAATCTATTCTATGTTTTATTGTGTTGCATAATCCTATGTCAGTTTCTGAATTTGAAAAAATGTCTTTATGTGTTCTAATTAAGTCCTTGAGTTTCTCTTTCTGTCTGGACAATATTATATGTTCATCAATGTTTAATTTATTAATGATTTCATCTCTCCCATTATTTTTTAATGTAGTATGTTCATCGTCGGTAACAGTTACAGGTTGCATTTACAAAAAATTGCTTTCGGTGAAATGACCACAGTGTTAGTAGTCAGATTAGATAATGTGACTACAACATGTTTTTGATCAGATTTCACATTTACAACAGCTGGTGTCACATCGACATATGCTGGCAAGATGCTGTGTTCTGACTCGTGCAGCACTGCTGTTGTATCAGGGTAATTAACAGTTCGGTCAATGTACCCATTCAATTCCAAACACTCATTGGGCTTCAATAAAACTGTGAGTGGAACAGCACATCTTATCAAGGCAATCTTATCTTTGTTCTTTTTAAGTTCCTTTTCTCTAATCACCATGGTCCTAAAACTCAGGTTCCAATGTGTGCAAGTTGGCTTTTTGTAAAAATGTTTCTCCAAAATTAGATTTTTACACTCTGTTAAATATTCTTGCAAAATTATGTGTGCCTATGATCACTGGCACTCTAGTCAGGTGAAACAAGAAATAAACAATTTTTCAAAGTTGACTTTGGCAGACCTCCATCAATGTTCAAATCAGTTTCAATGTATCCAATATAGGGCAATTCCTTTCCATCTGCACATTCAATTTTCATAAGACAGTTTAAAGGTTGAATCTCAAAATTTCGAAGTATATTTTTGTAAAAAGATTCTGTCTAAAAGTGCTGATATCTGGATGTTATTAATTAAACGTTTGACTTCATTTGTTTCCCCGACAAGTTGAGGGTCCATTTTGTTTGTGCCTACATTCGACCCAGTAACCGAGGCACTCACACGTTTGGGCACTCAAATTTCCTGTGCCCTATTTTTCCATATATAAAACAAATAAATTCGTAATTTATAGGACAGTCTTTCATCAAATGTCCTTTTTGATGGCATTGGTAACATTCAACATCATTTAAAGCCCCTTTGGGCTGAAGCTACCTCTCGAGGCAGCTCGTCCACTGTCCCTATAATAAGAAGCACCGCAGCCACTGCTCCTATAATAATTACTCGGTGCACTTGCACATCGATCACTGCCCCTGTAATAATTACTCAGTACACTTGCACCTCGGCCACTTCCCCTATAAAAGTTCGTCCTACATAAAATTGTGGGTTTTCCTGTCTTTTTTCTAGTTGCTCAATTCTCTGATTCAACTGTTTAAGTAATTTTTTCATTTCGGTCAGATCAGGCTGTTCTTTCTTTTTAGTGTTAATAGCAGGTTTAAAAGGCTTTGTTTCTAGATTTGAATCTTTAACATCAGCTTCAATCTTTCTGAATTCGTGCTTGAACTCATCATACTCTACTATCTTATCACACTGACAAGTCGACAGATGCTTCAATTCCTTTCTTAAACCAGCATGCAGGACAGTTTTCAATATATCCGTGTCAGATCTTTTCAAACCTTCAGATGTATGGCCGTTTGAAACATTTCTTCCAACCTAGCAGCATAAGCTGCCACAGACTCTCCTGTCTGTTGCTGGCTGGAATAGAACTTTCGCATAATGCTTTCCCATACTCTATAATCCCATACGTGTTATCAAGCTTCTGTATCACTTTATCAAGAGTAAAGTCTGATCCTTAACGCCCCACCACATCGCCTGCACTTCCTTTTACAGCTCGTCTAACGCCAAGTAAAATTTGCTCTGCTTTGAATACTTTACTATTTCTTGTGGCCTCAACCCTATACTTGAATGTATCCCAATTGACCTCGCCTTTCCCTTCATCTCCGTAAAACACAGACAATTTTGGATACTGGTAACCCACTCTCACTTCAGTTGCTTTATGCGTGACTTGTTGTTCAGGCACTTCACTCTTCACACCTCCAAAAGCTTGTGCAATCTTCAGCATATCCTGTGGAGTGTCGATTTTAGGTTTTATACCAAACACTTTCAAGGCTTGAAGCCTTCTAAAAGCTTGACTTCGTCTTCGATTTGCTCTTCAGGTTCCATTGCACTAAAAAATTCACTTTAGTTCCACTTCAAATGTTTTCACTGTTAATAGTCAGAATACAATATTGCACTTAAATGTCACAATGTTCCCACAATGTCAATGTCACACATTTGAATTGTCTATAACAAGGGATGTTTGTAAAACATGTATGCCCCCCAACTTGCAGCCAAGTTGTGAATATGTGCAATCATTAAGAAATTTTGTAATCCCAAGCGAGGTCTCAATATAATATCTATGTATGTAGTTTCATTAAAATATCTCGATGCGTTCTCAAGTTATTGAGCGGACACCATTTTTCTATTTTTAGTAATGGTGACCTTGACCCCACCCACCCCATATGCAATCCCAAGCGAGGTCTCGATGTCAGGTATCTATGTATAAAGTTTCATTAAAATATCTCAATGCGTTCTCACGTTATTGAGGGGAAACCGTTTTCTATTTTTAGCAACGGTGACCTTGACCTTTGACATGTTGACCTCAAAATGTATAGGGTTCTTTCTTTCCTCGCAAGTAACCAGCGTACCAACTTTCATGATCGTCGGTCAAAGCATTCTAAAGATATCGTGCGGAAACAAAATGGTCTACAGTTTATCTATTTTTAGTAATGGTGACCTTGACCCCACCCATCCCATATGCAATCCCAAGCGAGGTCTCAATATAAGATATCTATGTGTGAAGTTTCTTAAAAATATCTCAATGCGTTCTCAAGTTATTGAGCGGAAACCGTTTTTCTATTTTAAGTAACAGTGACATTGACCACATACACCCCACATGCAATTCCAAGCGAGGTCTCGATTTCAGGTATCTATGCATAAAGTTTCATTAAAATATCTCAATGCGTTCTCACGTTATTGAGGGCAAACCGTTTTTCTATTTAAAGCAACGGTGACCTTGACCTTTGACCTGTTGACCTCAAAATTTACAGGATTCTTTCTTTCCTCCCAAGCAACCAGCGCACCAACTTTCATGATCGTAGGTCAAAGCATTTTAAAGAAATCGTGCTGAAACGAAATGGTCTACCGTTTATATATTTTCAGTAACGGTGACCTTGACCTTGACCCCACCCACCCCATATGCAATCCCAAGCGAGGTCTCGATGTAAGGTACCTATATATAAAGTTTCATTAAAATATCTCAATGCGTTCTCAAGTTATTGAGGGGAAACCGTTTTTCTATTTTTAGCAACGGTAACCTTGACTTTTGACGTCAAAATTAATAGGGTTCTTCCTTTCCTCCCAAGTAACCAGTGTACCAACTTTCATGATCGTAGGTCAAAGTGTTCTCAAGATATCGTGCGGAAACGAAATGGTATACGGACAGACCTACCGACCGACCGACCTACCGACGGACAGGTGCAAAGCAAGATACCCCCACTTCTTCGAAAGGGGGCATAATTATTAAAAGTCAGTCACTTTTTAAAGTCACTGTAACACATCTGTTGGTCATTCATCGACATCCAGCGATAATTACTATTGCTAAAAAATTCAAAATATCAAACACATCATGAACGTCAAATCCAAAATATCATAAGTCACACCTGACAAAACAATTCATTTCAGATTACACAATAACATTCACATATTTCAAAATTTTCAAAATAAATGGTGTACTGTCCTGCCTATGCTAGGATGAATAATAATACAATGTTACTAAAACTGTAATTAATTATAAAATAAGAGTATAAATTATAATTTTAGTTTATAGGTTTTAAATTAATTTAATTTATTTTCTAATTTAATTAAATTTAAATCTACTTAAACAGTTTAATTACCAGGGCTTGCGCTGGCGATCGCCACTGTCTCCAAATGCGACAAAATCGCAAAAGTGGCGACACATTTTCTAATTTGGCGATTTTTCTGGTGACCGCGTTCTTTGTCCGAATTATTTACTATTGAAATTACGTAAGCGACATTTTAGCCTAAGCTGTCTTGCTGACTCGGTTCACTTCGACAGCCATCGTGCATGTATTGATTTTTAGTGATGCAAGCGGTACAATTGAATTAACTGAAGCGTGAAACGTCTGTATTTACATACATCTGTAAGAACTGTAATTCCGACCACATACAGCAATGTTTTGCCACATTATTCTGGTTAAATATTGGTTTCAAATGAAAATTTAAACAGAATAATATTAATATTTTTGGAATATTAATGCTTACAATCAATTATAACATGAATTACAACATATTGCAATGTGCAATTTACTTTTCTTATAATAGTTTGAACTGAAATACTCTCAAAATTTAATTTTATAGCTTTTTTATAACATATTGGTCGGTGACTAACAAGTAATTACTTCACTAATATTACTAGCAACACAATAAAAGTAATTATTTGCAGTTGTCGGTAGTAAATGTTAAAAGTCAGGGGTCAACATCAATAGGGAAGGAAAAACGAGCGAAATAGCAGAGTGATGCACCCTGCTCCTTTTTGGTGCCCCCCTGCTGCCCCTCTGGGCTGGTCAACACAGAAAATGCTGAACAAATTTTGAAATTAAATATATTTTTGCAATATTATATGACATATGAATAGACTATGCTAAAGAACCTTAATAAGAAGCATTATACTCATGAAAGCCTTAAATTTAGCAAATTAATAGAAAATGTCAGCAAACTGCTCCAGCTTTCCACCCTGCTCCTTTATAGAAGCACCCTGTACCTTTTTGGATCCTAGATCTTTCCCTAATCAAGGTCAAACCAAAAATAAAGTTGAACCAATAACCTGATACACAACCGAGAAATAAAGAAGTTAAACCTGAAACCTGTAAGAATTTAAATGTGAAATGAAGGACATACTTCCAAAAATGAAATAATGACCAGAAATAAAACTTAATTTATCCTGGAAGGTCAAATTACACCAAAACGGAAGTCACATCCTCGGGGTTACATGCTGTCAGTTAGATAATAAACATATATGGTTCAGTGTATAATGCATATAATTTTAATAACACAGTTTAAATGATATGTTTTGGTATCAATTTAAAGGTATATATGTAAGAAATAAGAAAAAAAGTTTTTTTTGGCACTACTTTGTTCTTAGTGGTCCCCAGCTTCAGAACTTTTTGCCATGTATTCATGCACGAAATGGCAGCCTCCATGCCCGTCAAAACCCGTGTGTTTATTCTAAGGTAAATATTTTGAGTTACAACACATAAATTGTTTTGACATGCTATTTTTTCAAAAGGTTATGGACTTATCTTTCCAACGATGTATGGTGATTTATTAAAAAGTAGCTTGGTCATGGTGAAAATTGAGATCAAACATTGTATATTTTATATGTAACAATGAAGGAATTTATTTGCGTATGCGTAACCTGGAATGGTTGCAACACAATAAAATTACTATAATACAATACTATTCAAAATAGTAGCAATGTGAAATTATTTAATTGTGAGTTTAATGCATTATTAAGAATTAAAAGATAGTATTCCACCACCTATTAATTATAAGTGAACTTGTGAAATGTAACTTAAAATTACTTTCGCACTTACAATAATATCATACTTAATGGAAACATTACCAGATTTTACAGTTATTTTCCCACCCACTTTGTTTTGGTTAAAATTATAAGAAAATTAATAATTATTGCCAAAACTGAAATTGTAATAACTGTTTAATTTCCTTTAAAATTGTACAATTAATAACAGTTCTAGTGGCCTGTGTTTACAAAGAACATAATCAATTTCCTACAATGTAAATACAGAAACATTCTGATATGGCATTTATAACAAAACAATGACACAGAGATCACTTAACACATATACAACATGTACAACATTTTACCAATTTATGGAATTGAAGTGCACTCTCCAAAAATAGCTTCATCTCTTTCCAGTTGCCATAGTGCTGTTAATCAGAATCCTGCAAACATTTATTATTGTGATCCAAATCAGTGAAGTAGATAGTATAAATAGTGAAATGTACAATTTGCTGCATTCTGAATAGCCTCCTTTCCTGTATATTCGGTCACTTAATAGCTAAACTGCTTTTATACCCTAAAGAACACAATTTTAACACCAATGAGACTTTTATCTATAAATTTAAGGTCTCTTATACAAAATAAAGGCCAGATAATGGTGAGATCAGCCATTCACTTAGTTACTGACCAATCTAGGAAGGCAGCCTAGCAACCATTAATTTGTCAGAAGTTTCCTATCATTTGGTTCAGTCTTCATTTTAATAAGAAAACACTAAAATTTTGTTACAATTTTGATATAATTCATTAGAAGTATTCTTTAGTAGACTAACACACACTAGCATACTGTTTGAAAATGAATGTTAACACAATTCTTAGCTTATGCATAAAGTGTGTAGAAATTTTTGGGAATTTCTTTTAAAACTCTTAATTTTCTCAGACAAAATCTAAAATTCGCAATTTTTAAAACCAAAAACAATATATATGTGATAGCATTGTCTCAATACAGATAAATTACACACGTTTTTTAAGAAATAACAGTTAATTTTCATTATCTGGGGGGTGGCCGAATGTATAGGAATGGCTGAATCTATAGGAAAGAAGGGTAATCTCGAATTTATCCTCCAGTGACCTAATTCCGGTGACATAAGGGAATAATGAGCAAAATCTCGTTAGCAGTGTTAGTAATGTAATAACAAATGAATTACCTTCAATGAATTATTTAATTCCAGTATATTGCATCTGAAACTTGTTTAATTGCACAAAGTAATCCAATGCAATAAGAATAAAATTCACAGTCACTGTAATCTCGTTTGGCATAAACAATGCTGACCTAATTCCGGTGACGTAACTTTACACACAAAAAGGGACAGTACTCTGTAGATACCACAATATAGACGGGAAAGAAGCTGTTTATCAAAGTTTTGTGTTTACCCTAGTTAGTCGTCTGCTTGGAAATAACTGTATTTAGTGATTACGGGTGTTAAGCAATGGCAATGGAATTACATGTTAGTAAAATGGAGTAGTTTTAATCAGGTTAGATATTTAAATTGATTTAAACATGTTTTCACCAATTTTTCGTAATGTTTATTATTATTTTAATTGAAAAATCATTTTAGTGTACAATATTGGATTAGCGCATGCGCATTCATCATCCAAATATCAAATCACCGGAATGGACCTCACGAATGAGGTCACTTTACGAATATATGATTTGAACATTTAGACATGCTCAAACCTTAAACCAAACACTTAGAAAACAATGCATTGCAACAGTTCTCAGTAGTATACAAACAATAGAGCCAATACTAACCACTCAGAACTGAAGAACGTGAACTAAAATTAAGTTGAATACAAAATGTCTGTTCCTTTCCCACCAACACGATCATGTGACCAATGCATGTGACATTACCACTCTGGGTACACAGGCGATTCTAAAAATAAATCGCCTCTGGTACATCATGCGACATTTTGGACTACTTTCAATCACATGATCATCAAAAATGGCTGCGCCCAGAAGCTACAGTATTGAATTTTCGGTCAAACAAATGCACACGAAAATGTTGAAAATTAATGGGAATTATTATAAATAAAGTGGTCGGAGTTAATAATTACCCAAATAACAGTACGGTAAATAATATGAGATGCCATTCAGCTGTGGACTAATGATATATTCTGCTCAATTTGAAGCCAACTTTAGTTTGGAAATATGCTGAGTTATCTTCAGCATCATTTCTGTGGAACACTGAAACATACGTACTAGTGTTTCATATGTATGGTGCTTTTGACATAATTCACTCATCACCTTGATCGTAATGCAGAATGTGTAACTGTTATTGTGCTTTCTTTTTCTTAATAAATGTAGTATACACTACCAACTTTTGCTTTTGTCAAATATACTGATTGATGAATCTGTATGTTTAAAGTTGTATCCATACTTATTTATCAACTGTCCTGCATATTTGAAATGTAAAATAAACCTGCCATTTCAGCATGAAATAGTGTGTTGATAATTAGCTCATATACCGGTATATGACTTAAATTTTTGGATTTGCTTAATGATATTAACAACATGCTCCTGATAATATTAATCAAATGTATTATTAGAAAGCCACTCACTTTGATACTATTATGGACACCCAGTCTTGTATAGGAATTTCAATTGATGCAAAATCCTGCTTTTTGATGCAAGCAAATTGCAATTTTCTCATTTCTGACTCAAGCAAATAATGTGCCTTGCATCATTTTGATCCACTTGTTTTCAATAAGCCAACTTCAAACGCACTAAAACATAATATTTTTATAACACTCATATTTTGCTTTAATTGAAAAAAAATAATCACAAAATAAGATCAATAAAATCATTTATCCCCACTGACCATGTATACTGACAGTAATTATGTCAATCCAGTTTGGGAATTCATTTAAACAGCGTACCACAAAACAAAATAATCACAGTACTTCAATTTGTTTATAAGCATTGCACATATAAATGCATACAAAAATATAGTTCAATATACCAGATGAGTACAGATTGTTATCTTTCATATTTTGTGTAAATGTCACTTTCATGTTTGATTTCAGGAGAAAATTTATATTAAATGGTTAGAATTTGTTAAAAACAGAACTTTACATCAAATAAGGTGATTTACTTTATCACCATTAAATTCATTACACTATATAGATGCATGCATACTGTTTCCTTCAAAGTTCATCATTGCAGATACATCACTAAATACAGCATAATTGGTAATCTTGTTAATAAAAGCATATTTAATGTGTTTCTACTGGCTAGATATAGAAAATGTCCTGTCTGGGTTGTTTACTTGCTTGTAGAAATAATGCTATGTTACTGATTTCATTTATTCCAAAATGTAGCTGCTGGATGTGTCCATACATTTCAAAATTGTCATATTGTCACAATTCAGGCACATAAAAATATATGTATTTCTTGCACATAACTTCTCAAGTTTGTAAGTGATTATGTGTTTTGAAAATATTCTAATTTCCTTCTATCGTTGTTGTTATAATGACGGTTACATTAACATTATAATTATATTAATATATAAAAATAAATATTTTTAATATATACATTCTATATAGCAAATATATCAAAGCATTATTCCAAGCTATATACATGTATAACCAGTTATAAAATGTATGTGCTTCAAATGCATCATTAAAGGCACACAAGCTGCTGCAAGTTAAAACAACCATTAAGAGTTTAATATAGATTTTACAACACGTAAAATAAATCATTATGACCAAAAAAACCATTATACATTTTCATAAAATAAATGGTATTTGACACATTTTTATTGCACTGTATTGTTTACATTTTAGAAACATTTGGTGCCCTAATTTTCTGTAAAAGGAATGTAGTTCACATGCATGATATTTGCATGGAAAAATTCCGTTATTGTGGTCAGTGAAGTATTTCAATTTAGAGGGTCGGTTAATAAACCTTTAAGTGTGAATTGTATAAAGACATAAACTGGTACAACAAATTCAGAAAACATTGGATATTATAAACAAAGTAACATGTTTTAGTATGGAAATTTACTTGTTAGTGGTCAGAAACTGACCAAGTGATTTTAAGTTTGTAGATTGTAAAACGTATTATGTATTTAAAATGTCAATTACTGCGTAACATGCTTCATAGACGGCCCTCCAAATGACTTGTCCAGTTTATGGCAATTTATATTACTGTTAGAAGTACAGTTATTCATGAAAAGCATGGAAATTGTGCACATTACCACTTTGTTTTTATGAATAGACTGACATCCTCGATCACACGATCATTAGCACATAAACAAAGCTAGTGTTTATAAACAGTTTACTTGGAGGATCAGTGTTTTTATTTTAAACAGTATCCAAACACCAAATAGTTTCCGGACCCAGGATATAACTGAAGCTTAAACATACAATAATATAATTTTACCAGACATTTAAATGACTAAATTCTAAATTTGACCATTTCCACCTTTAATGAGGCTTTACCGTATTGCAAGTTCAGGACACAGAGCTGAAAACAGCTTAAAATTTTCACAGTACATGATGGTAAATTCAACCTGTGTTCCTTTCATTTCAATTAACACATTGTCATAGTATCATAGTCATATTTACATAAAACTGACAGTCTTTCATTATATCCTTGGATAATATTTGGTTGGATTGCCAGATTATTTACACTCTAGTCGAGTTTCTAAACTTGAAGTTCTCATTGAGCTCTTGTAGGGATACCCGTCACAGCCAGGTTTGGTATTCTTCAGGAGATGACCATATTAATCACAGACTTGCAAAATTCAGTCCACCTGTAAAAAAGAGACACGTGACTAAATTTTAAAGAACATTTTGTAATTAAGTATGCGATGTAAAGTTAAACATAAACAAAAAGTAAAATGCTATTTAGACTTAAATTAGTTGTACTAGTTAACAAGAATTAAGCTAACTATAGCTTAAGTAATCATATTAATGCTGCAAAAACACTATAATCAGAATAACTTATGGTAAATTACTAATAAGAAACCATGGATATTAGATAAAAGTTAATGAATAAAATTAAACAAATGATATAATAATAATTGAAGAAGAAGATAACAGAAATACTATTGAATTGCATTTAAATGAAAGAACTGGATATACTAAAGAATATCATAATACTTCATGATAATAACATTAACAACATAAAATTTATAAATTAAATATATTAAATAAAAAAAAAAAATTAATCTATTATTTAACATTTTACCTGACAAATAAGGCCTTTTCCGAAGCCAGTAGTAAAACGCAATGGCAGCCCGTATTGTGTAGACATGTTCATTATCTTTATTTGATTCTTCCTTAAAACCTTGTTTTTATCAGTGTAATTTAACTTAACATCTGTTTCACTATTAAGTATAGCTTCGCTTTCAGGACGGATAGTTTGTAAACACTAGAATCAGTTTCGATACCGGATCATAATTTATTGAACTTATATTTGCATAACAAGCCTTTTGTATAATAGGTCAAGATGCCTGTAAAATATACATCTACCTTTCCTCAATTATCATCGTTTCGACATAAAATGTGGTGCTATTTCAACGCGCGTCCTGTATAGCCCTATAACACAGGCGGATCAGCGTTGCGTGTATCAAACCAAGATGGCTCCATGATAGACACGAGATCTATCTTACGGAGCATTCCGGAGATAGTCGATGTATCACGATTGGACATTACCAGAATATTACGAAGTTAAAATAATCAGAAATGGGTTACAACCCACTATACAAATTGGGAGAAGATCGATCGGGTCACATATACACAATGGGCCCGTTTCAAAAAGTTCGTACGAACGGTTTTCTTACGTATGAATTCGTACGACGTTCGTAAGAAAATAAGAGCGTTTCATTAAAAAAAAATCTTACGCAACCATCTGTTACGAATTCGTAAGTTTTAACGTAAAAGTTACGAATGGTCCAGGGCTGTCGTAACGTTCGCAAGTATGGCCCGTGCGGTTGTTTTGTTCGGCATTGTGCGAAGATGAGAGCGGGTTTTCCGACCCAGAACCTCACTTGAGCATCTCTCGGATGAACAGATTATCCAGCGATATCGTTTGGACAGGGCTTGCATTAATTACCTGGTTGAAATAATGGGTGATGAACTGGAAAGGAAGAGTCAGCGAAATCACTCCATAGCACCAATAACGCAGGTGAATTAGTTATTGAATTTTACTCATATGTAGCCTTTAATGTTCGGTATTGTTTTGTATTTATAATCTCCCTTGGCCCCTTGTTTCCTGTTTCAGTTCATTTGTTTTGTTTATTGTTACCAACTAAATGCGTTAACGCAGATATTTAGAATGTATGCTTGTCCATACTATTGGGAGTGATATCATTTTTAAGGGTTGTTTGGGAACACTTTCAACAGATCAACGTACCAACCTATACGTTACAAACCAGAAGTTCCACTGTAGAAGAACGATATGAAGTGTTGATGAACATTGAATTTGAAATGAACACATGATTGAATTTTGATGTTAACACATGATCATGGAATATATTAGTCGATCAACTGTGGCGTTGCATAATACATTATTAACTTTGAAGTTGCATGGACGCTTTTTTGATGGATGCATGGAATTAAACTAAGCGTATTCGTTTAATTATTTTGTGTCATGTTTTGTCGTTGTGAAATACATCAATGACAAAATGTGTTGTTCAATTGTTAAACGAGGTATTATTCAACGGACATGATATCATGATCAGCTTATTAGCACTGTCGGTGGACTTTATTGCTCAGACATGTACTGTAGAATTGGTAAGTTAAATTCAAAGATAATGCTCCAGATGTACATCATGTAAGTATTATTTTATAATTTATGAATGTACCATCTATACTCCATATACCTATTACCAGGAATTTCCAAAAGACATAAATTTCGCCCACATGCACAAACAATTTTATTCAAAGACCATCCCTTTGTTAAAATGTTGCTACTAGCTGCAGTCAACTTTGGTTTCCATTCAATAATGTCGTTTTTAAAGGTAAATAAACTCTTTTAAACGTCTAAATCTTGTAAAAGTTTGTTTCAACAGCATTGTTGTTAACATAAATTATCAGTTACTATAAATATGTAAAGAAAATATATAAAAAATTTAGCAGATATAATGTAATATGACTGTTGTTTTGTACAGTATCATTCGTTTAACCCTGAACATGATTTTTCTGAATTCTGATTAGCTGATATTCAGATTCACTGTAATAGGTGTATTGCCATAACATAGATGGCTAATGACATGTACAAATTGTTGACACAACAGTTGTTTAAACTTGTGATTTTTTTGATAAATTTGAATTATTTTGATAGAAGAATGTTGTATTGTTACAATACGCCAGCAGTCTTTATTTATTTCTTTTTTAGTATATGTTGCAAGCCAGTAAAAAAATAACATTCCCGGTAATTGGTATACCCAGTCTAAATAGAGATTTACTGATGGTCAAACATAGTGTGATATGCATATATTATTACATTTATTATTGTAATCATTTTCAAATATAATTGCAGATTCTAATTGGGTTGCGGTATGTGGCCAAGGGGGATTTTGATTCAGAAGTAGGAGACTTGCATGGCGTTAGCAAAAGTACAGTGTCGAGAGTATTGGGAACGTTTCTAGATGTTCTTAATGAACAACTTGACAACATCAAGTAATTCTTTCTATACTATAGAAATGACTTAAACTGTAAAACATCTAAATAATCTTTCAGACAGCATGATTTGCAATCCGAATACAATATAATTAAAATTTGATATAGACTGTTATAGTTGAGAACTATTTTTTGATGAAACAACTATAGAATTAAGTGTTCTGCAACACAGATTTTTCTTAATTTTTCTTCCATTTTATATTGGAGTATACACAGTATGGCAATTTACGTCGTGTTCTTCCAATTAATAGCACCATTTATGTTGTAAGCTTGTACTTTAACATATTAACCATTAATATAAATAAATTTGTGTCAGGCCATCATACTATTTGTCACATATGTATGTCCAGTTTTGTATTTACTGAAAATTTATATATACATTAATGATTTAATGATATGATTTAAATATACATTAATGCATATGATTCTATGATCACTATAAATTTGTGTTGGCATATAAGGCTCAGACACCAAAAAGTCATAAATATGTTAAAGGGACTATGTCATTGAAAAATTTGCTTCCAATTGCACTATAAACTATATTATTCGAAAGTAATGCGCTTTACCAAGACATGCACATCAAATAAATAAAATATAATATAATATACACTAAGATATTTTATAAAAACAAGATCCGAAAAAAATTAACACTCCAAGCGGCTATCGAACTCACGACTTATAAGCCATTCTAAGAATTGACAGCAGACTTTAACCAACCGCGCTATCATGTTTGATAAGGAATACTTTGTTAACTATTGTTATACCAAATACTTACAATCATACGTCAAAATGTAAACTGGAAAAGTGCCAAACAAACACAACCCATATTATAAATTTATTTTTATCTCAGAATGCATACACTCTTTTCCCATTATATATACCCTGTTTTAACCGTTATTATATGCCAGTATTAATATCTAAATTTCAATTTTTTTTATAAGACATTGCTCCATTTAGATGACAAAGTCCCTTTAACCAGTATGACATGATGCAATAATTCGTATGTAACAGGCCTGTATGTTAGATGAAAGTGACAACAAACCAGTAATTGTAGTAAAAAATAAATACTGAACACCAGTTTTGTTACAAGCTTTCTTTTTAATTAAGGTTTCCCACAAGTCGGGATGAACAGGCCCGTATAAAGTTAGACTTCAACAGGAAGTGTAACATCCCTGGGGTGATTGGTGCAATCGACGGTACCCTGATTCCGATTGTTGGCCCAAACCAAAATGAGGAAGTTTATAGATGCAGGAAAGGATTCCATGCACTGAATGTGCAATCAGTGGTTGAAACCAAAACCAAGTGAGTGACCAGTTTGTATTTTATTTTCATCATATAAAAATGTCAATAAACATTACATGTATACACACATTATTTTAATGAAAATGGTGCAAATATTGTAATCATTTTTATTACAGTATTTCCTTGAAATTGAAAATACTTTAAAACTATTAAAGACTCCACCAGGGAGAGAAACCCCCATAACTCGATTTTATTTTATACATAACATTGTAGGTTCATGGATGTAGTATCAAAGTGGCCGGGGTCTATGCACAATGCAGCAATTTTTAATAACTGTGGTTTGAAGGTTAGTCCTTTTTTACATGAAATCCAACTTCCAATGAGCATCACAATGTGTCTATACCATTATATCAAATTAGACTTAACGGAGATCATTTAAAATTGATTTTTGTAAAAAATGTAGAACTGATATGAGAATCAATCATTACCAAAGAAAAAACGAACAAAAAATAAATGTTTTGTTATTGTTTAAATAGACGCTATTAATTAAAATTGTTACACAATTGTGTCAGCAAAAGTTAGGTTTCAGTTTATTTTTAACCACAATTTAAATTAATCTTAAAATTTATATATGAATTTAAGTTTAAAAGCACTTAATCAATTAGTAAAGAGCATTAAGGTCCCCAGTTTTTTAACTGTGTATTCTTTTAAATAACAGCAGTACCTGGAGACCAATCAGGTTGGATGTCTGCTAGGGGACAGCGGTTATGGGCTTAAATTATACCTGCTGACGCCGAAATTGATTCCGTCTACCCCACAAGAAGTTCGTTACAATGCTGCTCACAGATCAGGAAGGGTTGTTGTAGAGCGTTCATTTGGAATTCTTAAATCTAGATTTAGGTATAATGCTGATTTCATATAAGAATTACAATTTCACATACAATTGCATGTTACTATATAAAATCATGGAACGTCATAGCTTGCATTATGAACAGACACAAAATGACAACACAGGTAATTCAATGAAAACTTGTGATGTATTTTTATGCCCCCCCCCCCCGCATCTTGATGTTGGAGGCATATAGTGATTGTCATGTCCGTCCATACGTTCTATATGCTAAATGCAACATTGAGATACTTACAAAGTTGTTGCGAATGACCATTCATAATCAAAACATTATCACCCAACCTCACATTGATCTAATTTGGACATAGAGTAATTCAAATTGGTTGTCCGTTTTTATCCGGGGCATGTTTTTATTGAACACATCATTTTGTTTTCAAATTAGTTTTGATACATACATGCACATGTATCATTATATTAATGATTTAAAGAAACATACAATTGATTGAAAAAAAAATCATTTGCGTTGAAAAAAACACATGTTGGTATTATATGCATTTCAGATGCCTTCACAAGTCCGGTGGCTGCCTTCCCTTCCAGCCTGAAAGATGTGCGAAGGTCATTGTTGCCTGTATGCGGCTTCATAATCGTTGTGTTGATCATAATGTTCCACTTCCACAGTTAGACGAAGCTCCTAATGATGACATTGGTGAGGAAATTGTAGCTGATGTACTGGATTTGAATGCACAGCAAGCCAGACAGCTGATTATTAACAGGTTTTAAAGTGTATTCAATACTCTAAATTTTATAGAGTTTTTATGCCCCAAATTTTACGGGGCAGGGCATATAAAATTGCCCTTGTTTGCCCGTCGGATTTGTGTGTTGCTCAGAAACATTTTCATCGCTAAGTAGACTGTTAATCTGGGTATTATTTTGCTATTTTTTTCAACATCGCAGGGTTATGGGTTTTTTTAGCAAAAAAAAAACATTGTAGGACTTGTGTCGCATGTAACTATAAACTGATAACTGCTGAAGTGAAGAAACTTTATATACATGTAGATATTCACCAGCAAGTGAAGTTGTGCACCTGGGCCCATATCCAAAAATACTCCGTAGTGAAAACGTATTATATTAATGTCAGAAAAGTCATAAAGTCTGTGGCTGGTTTATTAAAAATTTATTGTGTCTAAAATGGTTTTACTCTGGATAAAAATCAACAGGTGCTACGTTATTTTAACATATTTCATTGATTTTTACATGGAAAATTGATGAGAGTATTTCCCTTAAATATGACTACTGTTCAAATTTTACTTAGGAGCATGAGTATATGGCCCTTGTATAATAATTGCTTTTTTTGTTTTGTGACAACCAGTGGAATGTTGGGGCACCTGTGTCCTTTGGACAAAAGTTTATTAGGCCAAAAAAAAATCTGTGTTTCGGGCAACCCATCCCTATCTAGCGACAAACCCAGACCCTAAAGTTTTTAGCGACGATTGTTTTCCGAGAAATCCGTATTCATCAGATTTTAGATAATTTTATTTTTAAAAAAATTACCGAAATGTGTCTTTAAAAAAAGTTATTAAAAAAACACAAAAAAATCAATACTAACCTAGGCTACCTAACGTTTTGAGTCCGTTGTCTTAAACACACATTTTACTTGTATTTGGCCTGTATTGAACTTTGGCAAATTGTAAATATTCCTGGCTTTTTCACAGGCTAGAATTTTTTTGGCCTATTGTTGGCGTCAGAGGCCTCTTTGACCTAAATATTAAATTTAATATTCCTGCAGTTTGGCATATTTGTTTTAAAACTGTAGCACAAATCAGTTGTATACTTAGCGTATATATTTACTGTTTAATTAAATAAGTTGCTCAATGTGTGCTTTTAATAAGAGGTTCATGTAAAACCTTTTCTTCCATGTTAAGATCAAATACAATTTAATAGTTTATTTGCATCATTCTTTTTAATGTATGACGGTCTATTAGAATTTCGATAAGTAATCACAAACATCAAGTAAGCACAATTTGAATAATTTTATTTGTATGTGTATGGTCACAATTAGCTGCATGTAAGTCACAAGAAGTATTATTTCTACAATTTCTAAATCAACAAACATTGGACAACACATGAAAATTGCATAGTGAGCTTAATCTGTAATTATGATGCAGTTATATTACAAAGAAAACAAAACAAGCACTCTTAATTGTTCAATCGTTTCGAATTTCAAATGCTTTATAATTAAGAGTAATCTTTAGCGGAACGGTATTTACAGTATATATCTAAGTCAGTTAAAAAGTTGACAATAATATATTTGTCAATTTGAGAACAGGTCCTTTTAATGTGATGGAATGGTTGACATTTTAGAAGAAACATACATGTAGGGATTGTCATTGTTAATTTCAACATTTTTGATATGATCTTTCTATAATGCATATATATGTACATGTACTTAAGAATACTTATTAAATCAGCAGTTATTATAGTAAAATACTTGTTGTCTAACAGTATATTGCTACTGTTATGTGACATATTGTAAACTTGTAAGCATTTTAACTTTACAATTCTTGTATTTATGTGGATTTTTAAGCATAACATAAATTGTTAAATTTGTTTAACAAAAAACTTAGTTACGGGTAGATATAAAGACATGTATATAGTTGAACATATATAGTTTGTGTACATGTTGCCATGTATATGGGAAAATATGGAGATGATGCCAAATATATTTTAATAAGACCTACGCATGTTTCCTTCCTATATCTCTATTTATTTTTGCACATACTTTATCATAGATATGCATAATTTAAAATGTACAATAATAATAATAATAACCTGTAACATGTATTTTGTAAATAGTCACGTGTGAGTAAGGCCATACAAATTTAACTCTATGTTTAGCTTCCCCATGATTTGTCGAAACCTACAAATCAAGTAGGAATAAACAATGAGTCGAAAATTGTTTTTTCACTTTTTCCCAACTTATTAATGGCAGTGGTACAATCTAAAGCAAATGTTTACCTGCAAAACTGTTAAATGTAATCTTCATATTGACTACCTACTTTAACACAGTATTTTAACTGTGGAAATTGACTAGTTTCACATTATTTTTAAACACATTGGTAAAAACACATGTCTTTTTTTCAATGTGTTTTTACCAAATGTGTATATGCTTTCCAAATCAATTGTTCACATTGTTAAATTTTATTTTTTTCGTTCAAGCATCCAAAAACCTACCCGACCGAGGACGCTAAACTTAGAATCACATTGGAATGGTCTAAGTATCTTTCTAATTTACAACATTAAAAATCCAAATTGTTGGAAGTAGAATACTCCAATTTTTTCAGACGGACTGATTCACGTTTCAGCTGCACCAACTCTTCAAGCAGTTCAACTTTTTTCCTTTCTATTGCCATCAGCTCTTCGTGGCAGTCACCTGGATATCAACATTGTACATAACTTAAAAATCTTGCAATGAAGTTTATAGTAAATTTTTTTATGTAATTGGCTAACAAAGATTAAATCATTTTTTATTAATTTAAATAAGTAATCTTCATATTGCATTTACATATAAGAATATATAATTGCTTTCACAAATTAAATGGTACATACATTTCTTTTCTTGTTGGTTTCTTTTGCCTGCATTTGATTTTGGCCTTTCTCTGAAAATAAATGTAATTTATAGAAGGTCATGTCAGCTTGTTACTATTTATCTTTTTCAGCTATCTTTATGTATTATTACATATTTCTAATAACTAAAATGTGTTCATTTGTTAATTGTACTCTATGTACAATCCCTCAAGCCATTCATGAGAAACCAGCTTATCGCAATCTTTAACTTATCTTCATAGCTAACATATAAAATTTATAAGTGTAAAAGGTCCATAATTTTTACAAAGTTCAAAGTAGAGTTAACAAACGTGGCCTATGGGTTCATTTTAATATAGGGAATAAGTGTTTTAAATTTGATTGAAATCGCTCAAGCCATTCATGATAAACCAGCTTACCGAAATACTTTAATTAACATATCCAGATATATGTATAATTTCTAAGTGTAGAAAGGCCCATAAATTTGATACATTTCAAACTAGAATTACCAAACTTAACTAAAATACGTTTTTAGATTGACTAATTAAAGAATATGTGACCTTCCCTAATCGCCCCAACGTCGGCGTTGGCGTCCGTGTCTGAATTTGGTTCAAGTTTTTACTAAAAAGTCTTGTAACTTCGTAACTACATAATTTATTTGCTTGAAACTTGGAATAAACCTTTTTCATTAACTCCATTAACAGGGGCAACATTCCTCATAACTCTGTTTTCCATTTTGACAGAGTTATGCCCCTTTTTT
Source organism: Congeria kusceri (assembly GCA_027627225.1). Taxonomy (NCBI): domain Eukaryota; kingdom Metazoa; phylum Mollusca; class Bivalvia; order Myida; family Dreissenidae; genus Congeria; species Congeria kusceri. The sequence goes on along the minus strand of CM051026.1, from coordinate 61,099,436 downwards.
ACATTGATTATCTGTTTAAAGTTATATTCAAACATATTATAACTTCAAAACTACACAACAATTTATTAACTACATAAGGTTTTCCACTTTGAAATAATTTGATGAAATAATTGCCATAACTCATTTCTGTATTTCTACTTTCCAAACTATACTAGGGAAAGATCTAGAGCAAAATAACAGTGTGCTGCACCCTTCTCCTTTTTGGTCTCCCCCATCCCCTTTTGCTGCTTTGGGCTGCTAAACACAGAAATATTGAATATCTGTTGAAATGTAATATATTTTTGCAACTACTCTAAGACATATGAATAGCATATGCTGTAGAAACCTTAATTACAAGCATTACAATAATTAATACCCTAGATTTAGCAAATTATTAGAAATGTCAACAGACTGGTCCGGATTTCCAACCTGCTCCTTTTTTGCAGCACCCTGTCCCTTTTGTGATCAAAGATCTTTCCCTACAACTTAAATACTTAGAATAGTCAAGCACGCTGTGCTCAGACAGCTCTTGTTACACCATAAAACTACATGTTGCATAGTAACAGTTCTGTTGATTTTTTGTGTGTGTAGGCATGTGTTTGTTCCATAACAAATAATTTTAACATGTATTTAATAAATATCAAACCTTCAACTAACTCGGTTGCTTCATTTTCTTTGAAGAACACTCCTTGTTGTTGCTCTGAATAATAAAAAAGTAATACACAGATAAATGCATGCTATAAAATGTTGCAATTTTAATATTATACGATTTGTTATTAACATTTTCAAATGGCATGAATCTGTCTGAATAACCTGTTTAACCTCGATTGGATATTATAGCTTGATGGGCGATAAGCTTATACATGTTTGTAAGTAATAAATTGGATGTGGTTTTTAAATAGCTGTGTAACTCATTGTGCAAAAACAATATCAACAAAACGATATTAGCTAGACAGTTAATTAATATTCTTTCCAAATGAATTTAATTATCAAAATAACATTCACTTTGCATGGAATGAGATATAAAGTTTATATGTAACAAAAAAAAAACTATTATTGGTGTTTGGTAGTACCAAAACACTATGTACAATTATATGATAAATTAATTGATGTTTGAGTCAATATCAATCAGATTAAAGTTATATTTTAATATCCAATATATAGTAAATATAATAAAATAAATATAAACTTGAATAAGCAATGGCATGGGCACATCATAAGTCCTACACATTTTTTCACATCATATCTATGTTATTTGTACTAACATGACTATAAGCCCATTGAAAGCAGTAATGAACCTATCAATATTTTCTCTATGGGTATGAGAGGCGAGATCGAGAGTGTTTCCCGACAGTCAGGGATTGGATAAGCTGAATGATTCTGGACCATGGGAAATAAACTTTGATTGGATTTTACGTCTATTTCACGTGAGTCAGCCCAGCGCTCCACCCACCTGGGGGAAAATAGTGATAGATGCATAACTTGTATGAAACATAAACATTTAAGTTAACAAAAACAAAACAGTTCAAAGCAATACCTATTCTTATGAAGGTATCAATACCACCACCAACACCCTCTATTACACACCTGGGAAGCACAGACAGCACCTTTCAAAAACAATAACAAAAAACATATTGATAGACATTTTATTTACTTTTAGATAATTAATTATAGTCGAAACTGTTACTCACTGATTACCAAACGCTTTTTTTGTAATTGCGATCAAGAATCGATTTTGCATGGTAAATACATGTGTGGCCGAAATGCTTCCACACTGATCGTTGAAGATATAACATGTTATTTTGCACACAAATCAACGGTATCTGTTGACAGATAATAACAAATATGGCCGACTATAATTTGACAGGGTCAAGTCAACACGGTCAAGTTCAAAACGGTCGCTTTTTTTTCAGTTTACTACAACACAATATAAAAACATTAATGCAGTCACACTAATGAAAATACTCAACATTGACGAAATGTACACTAACCTTCTCCTCTATATTTGACAAAATCTTTGGTGGTGGTCCCCCGCCCGTCTGTCCCATTGCCGACTTCAGCATCATTGCATTTTTCTTTGTAGTCGACTAAAATTAAAAGTTATACACGCTCCAGTTGAAAATATATGAACGACATTTTTATCTTTATATAGATTTTGGAGAAATCTACAACTATACTGATTGCGCGTTTAATTTTAGTTAGCGTGTTTATTACCTTTACATCGGCCCACTTCTTCTTTACTTTGTTTGGTGTTCTCTCACACATAACGACGCTGTTTACACTGAATGTATGAAAACATATGCCATTCAGATTAAAAGCAATCAGTTTATAAAATACAACAAAATAATTTCTTTTGATTTTTGTTAATGCCGTGAAAGCTATGCTAAAATTATATGACGGAGGGAAATGTGCACTGTACTGTTAATTATACGTTGCATAAATTTATATGTCAATGACAAACCTCCCCGTTACGCGCTCCCAGAAGGAGCTGTTCAATTCGCTCAGGGATTTCACTGAGCACATGTCCACAAGAAGCTCAATTTCTTCTTCAGACCAGTTGGTCGAGCGAGCAGCCATCTTTACTAGCAGACGAATGTTTGACATTGCGCGCCAACAAACTTCATATTGCTTTTTGATCTCCATTTGAAGAGTTTAGACTGGTTTAACGTTCTTAAGATTCGTACGAATTCTTAAGTTTGCGAACGTGTTTATGAAACGGTCGTAAGTATTTGCGTAAGAACGTTCGTACGTACAAATTGCAGAATTCTTACGAAAATCTTACTAAATCTTTATGAAACGTGCCAAATGTTTCAAAAATATCATGTGTAGTTAACATGAATTCACAGCTTAGGTTTTGTTTTACGGAACACTGTACAGAAATGTAATGTTTAATTCAAACTATAATTAGTATTGTTGAAGAGGCCCACCATACAAATTGATTTCATTAAGAACAGAAGAGATACGGATTTTCAATATCAAACAATTATTTGTATCTAAGGTAGAAAGACCCTAATGGGACTTTTTTCAGACCTTGATTTTCTTCTTATCTTTGAAAATTTAATATATTATGAGACTAAACTGTGAAATATAAACAAAATCTACCACACGTTTTGACAAAAATGCGATTTTTCTTATAACTCCTCATTTTTCTACTACAACCTAAAATTCTGATGGGGTACACTTACAAAAATGTTGTCAAAATGTATTTTATTTATTCCCGAATAGCTTTAATTTATACGTTAAAGGTGAATCTTATGAAAAAGTATAACACATAAGTACTAAAGTTGACCAACAACACTTATCACATTAAATTTGGCTTAGCGTATGGAAAAAAACAACAGATTTCATTACAGTAAAAATACGCCAAACACCAATTATTGTAATTTTTTTTACTTTTATTTCATAGTATGTCAAAATCAGAAATACCAAAATATAATATAACCTTATCTGAGAAGAAAAGGGTATAAATTGACATAGGTTCACCACAAAAATCTCAAGGTATAACATTTGGACTGAAGCATCCGTATGTTATTAAAAAAAATATGAAAAATAAGACAAGTAAAAAAGCAAATATTTTCCTTCTATGTTAAAATATTTTTGTTCTCTTATAATTGCTATCTATTATCAGAATTGATATTAAATGAATTATTTTTGCACTAATGTTAAAGAAATAGTGTTTTGTGTAAACATTTTGAATACATATGTTACTAGTTGAGGTTCACATATCCTTGGTTACCAAATCCAGAAAAATAATAAACATGTTTTCTAAGTGTGTATTTCAAAAAAAATCAATGAAAATGTTCATTACATTGGCTTAACAAGAGTTTTAAAAAACTGGCAAATCTGTGTGATAACTTCATCAAGACTCTTCTTGAAGCTTATGACTATTGGTAAAATGTCACTTTTTTTGGAAAAAAAGGTGTCTCTTAGACCATTCTCATCATTTCGCCGATACATAATTTTCAGATGTTTTTTACAGCGGTAGATCTCGTCAAAATTCCTCAGTGGAGCAGGCACAAGTTTACACAATGAACAGTTTTTAAATTATCCAACAGAACACCAAACTCGATGCCCGGCGTCCCCCTCTCCACCCATCTCGACTGACTAGTTTCCAAGATTTTGGTGTGAATGAATGTTATTTCACAGCAAGGAGCACGTATCTCCTTTACGCAGATATGTTTTTATATACGAATAATTATGTTCAATAATACTAATAATCCTTGGACGTTTATTTATTACCGTCTCCGTGGCCTAGTGGTTAGGGCGTTCGCCTACGGAGCGGGAGGTCGAAGGTTCGAGTCCTACACAGGGCGAGTTCTGATATGGCCGGTTGCCTACCCAGCAGCTAGTTAAATCAAGGGGTACCGATTGCCTTCCTGCCAAGCGCCCGGCATATAGGATAGGAATCGGGAGTAAAGATGTTCATCAGTAAAGGTGTCTCATAAGTCAAAACTGGCTGGCCCTTAATCGCGAGGGGTGGCACTAAAATAAACAAACACTTTACTTTACTTTACTTTTATAACTATTTTAACTTAAGTGTAAGGAAATACACCAGAAATATCGCGAAAATGTCATGATAAAATGTAAACAGAAATTCCCAACAATGACGTCAGTTGAAGGTATTCCCCATGTCAGAGTACCTTGTTTTTCTTCAAACTACATGTTTACTTTCATCTTTAAAGACAAATAAGCATTTATTTTACACATTTAATTGAAAATAACTCAACATTCGAAAAGTATTGTTTATTTCGCGAAAATAATTTCTGTTTCGGATCAAATCGATTAGATTTACGGTTAGTGGCGAATGGGCCGAAGTTAACCGATATTTCGCGAGTATTTCCAAAGGATCTTTCTACCTTAACAACGGAAATATAACAAGCTATAGTTCAAGTGTTCATGTGTACACTTTTCTGCGCAATGCATGATACGTGGTGTTTAATATGTGAACATTTACCAGTGAATGATATATTTAAGAAATAATTGACGGGTAACTGTTGGTTATTACGGTAATAACCAACTGTTTGGAGTTCCGATGCGTAGGAATTAAACCACGAGGGCGGTAACTGTTACCCGTTAATTATTTCGATTCTAACACGATCTTATATAAAATTCGTATTTTTAATGGTAATGAATGAGAACTATATTTATCTATACTCCGCCCATTTTCCGAGAAGAGAATTAACACGTGCGTTTCAGTGACGTCAATAAATCATAACAATTCAAAATGACGTCAGCTTTATTGATAAACATTGAGCGAATGACGTCATACTTATCGATATAATACAGTGAACATATGACGCCAATAAATCATAACAATTCAAAATGACGTCAGCTTTATTGATAAACATTGAGCGAATGACGTCATACTTATCGATATAATACAGTGAACATATGACGCTAAAAAGCGCAAATTAAAAGCATATTAACAAAACGTAAACGTTTTTGTGATCTGAAGTATAAAATGTGTAGTACAATTGTGGTTTTATTGTGCTTCATAATGCAGAAAATGATTTGTTTGTCACAATTTGCTATCGCGCGTTAAAGCACGTGCTTTTTACGGAACAATTTCTTCGAATTTCCGGAACTATTTTCAAAACATTAGGCTCCGCCCATTATTTGTTGCAGAATAACCCACAGTTGTTTCCTTCTTTAGCTATGCACCGTTGGCCGCGTGCCGTGGTAAAAATTGTTTTTTAATATCTACTTTTCGGGACGAAGCAGTGTCAACTGCGGAATGATTCTCTGACTTTAGGAAACAGTGGCAGGTAAGATTATCGAGAAAAATGATTTGAGACCCATAAGCAAAAATACCGCACATCCACTACCCAACTTGAACTTTAGTTACCTCATTGCACGAACCGATGTTATAAATCCAACCGATCCTATGCCCCTTCGTGGAAACATGCGTGTTGTTCAGATACCTTAATTTTCAAACCTATCACAACATTATGGTTTTTATCTGTGCCAGGACTCTTTAGGCCATCATGGTCCTGTTGTTGCCCAATTTAAGTCCAAATAAGTTTAATCCAAAACTTATGTAGAACATAAATATTAAGCGTTATGTGAATTTCTTAACAGATCATGAACTGTAGAATCGTACACCGCTGTGTACTCGACCAAATATATCACCGTACTGTGTATACCGCTGTTAAATAACTTAATTTTATGCTACAGCTAGTGAATGTATTAAATCCTTAATACAGTTGATGCATTTTTCTAATGGTTTGGGCATTTATTGCCGAACAAAGATTCCGTTTTGTCATGCAATTAATACGTATCAGTAATATGTTATAAAAATATTTTGTTGTAATTAAAGATATAAAAACTATTTCAAGCAACAATGTTGACAATTTATACAAAGTAATTTCATTATGAACACGATGTTCCTCAAAAATAAAAACTTTGGTATTATCTTACAACGTTTTCCAAGTGCAATAAGCAATTACTGTTATTTTTTGTGAAATCTATAGTCACGCAAAATAATAACTTTTGATCGTGTTAAATTGATAATTTCTAAAATAGTGTTGTGTTTAAGACTTTTTTGTTATCGTGAATAAGCATAGATGGATATTTTTATTGTTATATTCGATCCTCTTAAAATATATATACATTAACAAATGTCTTGTTAAGATTTTCTGAAGTGTGTTTGTGCGAATTTTCATATCAATAATTTATATAATGGGCAGAGGAAACTGACACAATTAATTGAAAACAAACAGCTTAACATATTAAACGGAATAAACGAAACACTAGTTTGCATCATTTGTTAGTGTTGTATAACAAAGTGTCGAATCAGCGTATACACATGTATTTGAGTGACGGCTGTACAGCCAAACAATATTTTGTAATAAAATTAATAAATTATGCGAATTCCATCAGTGGGTCTTATTCAAATTGTTCCACTTGAAATCGACTTATATGGTTATTAACTTTATCGGGCTGTTTTAATTTATACCACTGGGTCTGTTGTAATATCGTTCACACACACTTTAAGAGACCATTATAGAACATACGGATCGGTATCCAAAAGATAAACATACAAATAACTCGTATTTAGAAAGCAAGCAGGATGCACAGACATATTGCCATGTCGTCTTTCTATTAGAATTCGATATATTCACCTAAGGTTTACAATCTCTTTTAACGGGACATAGTGAAGGTTAGTCGACAATAGCATGTGTAACAACAACGCTCATTTACAAAGAATTAATATTATAGCATTGTTACGATTGTCGCATCTATATAAGCACTTCACAAACGTATTTTCTTAGTTACACATGTGTCTAATGATACTCGCTGTTACGGGAAAACAATAATAGTAGTCAATCGATTGAAAGCACATGATGCAGTATTACTCGTAGAAGCGACAGTCAAACACGGTGTATAACGTACTAGGTATAAGAGTGCGCAATGTAGTCAATCAATTGAAAGCACATGATGCAGTATTACTCGTAGAATCGACAGTCAAACAAGGTGTATAACGTACTAGGTATAAGAGTGCGCAATGTAGTCAATCGATTGAAAGAAAATGATGCAGTATTACTCGTAGAAGCGACAGTCAAACACCGTGTATAACGTACTAGGTATAAGAGTGCGCAATGTAGTCAATCGACTGAAAGCACATGATGCAGTATTACTCGTAGAAACGACAGTCAAACACGTATAACTCGTAGAAGCGACAGTTTATGGTGGTGGTGGTAATGGTGGATGTAACGATGATGATGATGATGATGATTATGATGATGATGATGATGATTATGATGATGATTATGAAAAGCCGTGCATGGAGATACGCGGACTTCATGTTCCTTAGATCGAGCAATGAGATCATGAGAAACTTGTAGGTGGTAAGATAAGTCTAAGTTCTATGTGGTTTTTAATCATTTTATCATCATCATCATCATCACCCTCATAATCATCATCATCATGATTATCATAATCATTATCAGCAGCAGCAGCAGTTAAATCTTCGGCATGGTGACTCTGACCTTCCTTTTCAAGAGGAATATCAACTTTTGAATTACATCCTGTTCGATAACATTGCTTTGCATCAATTCATGAAAATACCGCTCGTTTTCAATACTGGTCAAGTGTGCGTAAGTTCGTTCCGAAACATGTTTATCACACTCCTCGGAGCGGTTATCTCCCAGTTAGCTGTCTTCCTGAGCCACTGTCACGACGAGTGAAATCCGTCCAGATTTGGAAAGATCTATATTTAGAACATTGTATTTTTTTGTAATTATTTTATTATTCTTCCACAGAAATGTTGCATTATTGGTCCAGATAAACTCCTATATTAAGAGTAAAAATGAAAAACAAAAATGAAATACAAAATATTAAACATAAAAACGCATAAAGGTTACTTAGTCGACGTTTTTTTCTTTTTCTTCCACGATTTTAATTCGCGCCATTTGATTTGACTACGACCACGTTGAACTTCGTGCCTGAAGGGATAAAACACGAACTTTGCTTAGAACCTGTTAGAATTTCTAGTGGATTTTTGACATTTAATATTTAACAAGACACGGTTAACATTGTGTGAGTAAATGTTAAATTGTGCTTGAAGTATTTTATCAGAAATATTATAAAAACTCTATGAATTTTCTCCAGTTACATACTTATGAAGCCTTATACGTAAAAATAGTTCTTTTTCTTTGAAATTCAGATGTACATGTACATGACAGATACCTACAATTGTAGTATTTCCTCACTTATTGCGATGACTGAAATAATATAATATAGGAGACTATGAACCGGTAGATACTAACTTTTGGTCAAACGGTTTAAACTCGGTATTGCGAATGAATCTTAGTCAGCAATAATTCAAATCTAGTAATCAGCAAATTTACAATGTGTTACACAAATTTATTTTACTCATGTTTTAATAAAATTAAAGTCGTAATTGCAACGTAATCCGCTCTTATCAGATTTTTTTTGCAAGACGAGAGGGAATACATTACAAGGTGTCTTAACTTGAGTCGTTTATTAAAAAAGTAATTCAGTTATCCGCTTAAAGCGTAATATCTTCTCATAAGGAAACGTTATACAAGCGTAGTATAGTTGTCTTCGGAAGAAATATTTAGAAGAAGAAATATAAGAAGACTCAACATTTCGGCAAGTGGCAGTCGCGAATTAATTTCTCCGCCAATTCTCTGAAATAGGAAAATCGCGTGTCCCCTGTTGTTTAAAGTCTGTCGCCGATCCCCAAATTGTCAATTTGATTATCATGCATCATGCTGCCCCTAATCCATGGCAATCAACAGCCCATGTGCCAGAAATCATGTTACTGGTAATTAGAGATGCATATTAGCGCCAATGTGTTTGCAGTGGCCACTTGTAAAGGAAGATGATGACGAATTTAAACTCTTTGTTTTGTGTCACAATTAGTACCTTGCTACGCCATACATGCAACCTCAGTACGAATATGCAACAGAAGAGTATGTAAGCTGCCGATTGTCAACGATGTTCACAGATCACCATTGATACCCACACTCAACAATATGTCATTCGACTCTTTTTGGGATTGTCTGCAACATCAACTCGATAACCATGACGTCAATGAACCGACTCCTCTGAGGAAACGAACAAGGCTGAAGCGAGTCGATATTGGGGAGCAGCTCCAGAGTATTCTGTTACAAGCGAAGTACCGCTAACCTCTACACTACTTCGCGACGTTTGATATAGGGCCGACCTGTATCACAGATCGAACCTACCACCATCTTTAGGATGTCTCGTTAAAATGCATCTACTTTGAGGATCATTTAGAGGACCTAGCGTGCATAGTGAATTTCTACAAAGATGGCATCATTAGCTACGCAACTGGAATCGTTGAAAACACTGACCGAGAAAGGACAAACAAACACAATTTGAAAACTTTGGTCATGTCGTAGACATATTTAGAGATATGACACCATCAGTTGGTGGTTTGTTTTCGGAAGTAGTGATTGTGCTACGAAATAGAGACAATAACATCTCCTTTTGAAAAGTTCGCAGATTTAGCTGTATATGCTAAAAACGAACTGCTTCTTTACTGTCTGAAGTCAACTTTCCTGTAAACAACTTTGTTTTCAACATGTTTCACTAATAAACATGTGCAACGATTCTTCTAAATGCATGACTTTTACCTGCATGTATTAATCCGGAAATGGCATTGTCAAGTTAAAATGATCAGTTACACACTGGCCACTTGTAGTGTATAATTGCCAACACATTTAATTATATTATATTCGTCTATTATTTTCTATGAACAGTATTGTGCATAAGTTGTTCTAATGAATGTTACTGCTTCTAATTGTAAGCAGTTTGCCTTACTGTTGTTTACTTGTGTTATTGCAAATCTTGTACAATAATACTGCTATATCAAACATCCAATATTATTACAAACTGTTGATCTTTGTACAAATGTATTGATGTATTCCCATTTTGCTGAAGATAAATATTTTGCATCGGTCTGTTCTGAATATAAATGCAGCAATCGCATCCAAAATTGAATTGGAACAACTCGATTTTATATGCACAAGAGTTTTTACTGAATTATCATGTACGGAACCAATATACTACTTAAAAAGGCTCGATGGGTGTGGCTTGTTAGGACTACTATATAGGGTTCTATGTTGCCAAACCCATGTCGGCCCCATATGGGCTCCTTCTATAGGACCCATATAAATTCCCATATGTTCCCCCTATTGGTCATATACATTTTGCAGGCTGGGAAGTCACTCACCCATTAGTTTATCACTTACCTTATCAACAACTCATTAATTCATCACTTACATCATCAGCAACTAGCCACCCTTTCAATCTAAATATTCAATCATCACTTACCTTATCCACCACTCACTCAACCTTTCACTCATCACCTATCTCATCATAAATCACTGACCCTTTTATTCATCACTTACCTTATAAACAACTTACTTATCACTTTCCTCTTCAACTGCTGGTGCTTACTCACACACTCATTCACTTACTCGTTTTACATTTTTAGACATACTAACAAGTACCTACATAAATGTAAATATGTCTGTAACAGTTACATTTAACCATAAAGCATTTGCTATTCTCATAATACCTTCCTGCTTTTCAGCGCCGGATTGAATAACAATCATAAATGAACCAGCACTAAAAATTGTGCACGTAAAATGGTTATTATGTTCTATCTAATCTTTAAAACAACCGTAAAAATACGATCTCAAGTTTACATGAGCAGGAAACATTATCCGGGCGATTGAATGTAAACTATTTTTGCAAGTAAATGATGTTTCTGTCTGTTAACTTGTTGACATTTTAATTATACATTTTTGTTAGTGTACTTTGATCTTCACATCAGCATTGACGAAGTAACACCCATGGATTAAACCTAGCCGCGTTTCCACACTGTGGCAATATACCTGTCGCGTTTCTATTCGGAAACACGACACGATCGAATTTTTGTTTTTTGTCCCATCCAATAGTCTATTCCAAACAGGATCCTGAAAGATACTGGATCATTCATCTTTGCACCGAGGTTTACACATTCTTGTATTACATTATTTATATTAAGATGACACTTCCAGTGGAAGGTAGAAATTGTTAAGGAGCTTAGAAATAATGAAGTTTAATTAGCGAGTTGCCTAATCTAAAGTACACGTGTAAGTGTATGTGAATGTCTTTGTCGTATTATGAGGTGACTTTGCATGTATGTGTATGTCTTTGTCTGTCTGTGCATGTCTTTGTATGTCTTGTCTGTCTTTGTCTGTCTGTGCATGTCCGTGCATGTCTTTGTATGTCTTTGTCTGACTGTGTATGTCTTTGTATTTCTTTGTCTGTCTTTGTCTGTCTGTGCATGTCTTTTATGTCTTTGAATGACTGTGCATGTCTTTGTTTGTCTTTGTCTCTTTGTGCATGTCTTTGTATGTATTAGTCTGTTTGTGCATGGCTTTGTATGCCTTTGTCTGTTTGTATCTGTCTCTGCATGTCTTTGTCTGCCTTTGTGTATATTTGTCTGCCTTCGCATGTCGTTGTCTGTCTTTGCATGTCTGTGTCTGTCTTGACATATCTTTGTCTGTCTCTGCATGGCTTTTGTAGTGTTTGGTAGGACCGTATTATCCAATACGACTGTTTTTCAATTCCTGAACTTGTCTTCTCGTTCTATTTTACAGATAAGATATGCCTTAAAGGATAACATAATATGTGCGGCAATTGCCATTGACTGGTAAACTTGTCTTGCTGGGTAAGTACTGTGTGAATCTTTATTTTAATTTAACTTATCTAAAAATATCGCACGGCATAAATGTCATGTTAGCAGCAGATACCAATATCACTTACGGAGCGAAGTTGGCCATAGAATGTACAACCGAAGGTTACGGAGTAGTTTTTAAGTTTGAAGACCACAAATTCACCAATGCCGTCAGACTAGCAGCAGCCAATTGTATAAACGGTGGTTAGATTTAACTGCAGTTATCTACTTACCGCAGTAAATTTAGTGGTTAGGTTACCTCCTTAATTTTTCATTTGTATAAAGCAAGGTTACCGCGCGGTTACCTAAACACGCTAATTTTCAAAGTAACCACAGTAATATTAACAACAATGCAACACGAAAATGATGTCATTTTCGCGGAGTTGTCATCAACTTGTCAGACGATAATCGGTGTTAGAAGCAATGGCCATGTCAGAAAAACAAGAAAAACGGGCCAAGTCTTTCTCAGATCGTGAGATGGATTGTATAACAGATTTCTTGAGAGAAAACTTGCACCGGTTGCGAACTAGTCACAGCTCGGGAGGTCCAGGAATGGTGATCAAGGTCCATAAAATCTGGACGGACCTCACCGAGCAGGTGAATGCTTGTGGAAATGGGCCTCGCACCACCAAACAAATTAAAGAAAAGTGGCGAAATATGGTAATTGCAATGTATTTTTATCTGTTCTATCCGTGAAATATGTTTTAATAAATCAATTAATGAAAATGATTTAGCAAAACATTTTTACATTTTTACCAATGCAAAAAAAAAAACATTGCCAGACTTGATATTTATTCAACATTTATGTAGATCTTGAAAACATATTTTAAATTATAGATGAAAGGTGCCAAGGGGGACGTGTCAGTCCATAAAAACCACGCGGCAGCGACGGGGGGTGGTCCGCCACTTCCCGAGATGTCTCATACATCTCAGGCAGTGGCGAGCCTGTTCCATAATTGCTCCTCCTTTCATGGAATTGTGGACGATGCGGACACATTAATTGGTACTTATCTAAATAATATACGACTAACCCAAAACATTATTAAATATTGTGTGTGCGAATTGCCATTTGCCATTAATGCGTAACATGGGATATTATAATAAAAGATTTGACAGAAATTCAAATTTACAACACAAAGTTTTCTCTTACCTTTGTAAATGTTATCCATTGACACACTTTAATTTAATCTTTGTGAGTTGTATAAATTAAATCGTTTATATCCGCACAGTGGAAACATAAACTAATTCACTGTATCCTGTATCATGTTTTAGCGGATACTCCTCCATCACCGGGGATCCTCGAGCTGCCATCATTGACTTAATGACTATGGTCAGCTCGGAGCCCTTCGGCGTGGAAGGGCCTTTGAGACAGAGTAAGTATCCATGAATCAAGCAATCCATACTAAAACTTCCGAAAAAACCATCAACCAATCGCTTCGACATCCGTGGACCTTATGACGATTACTTTACACACGGATTATGCCAAGTCTAAAGGGCGATTCCATTGTAGATCTAGTAAATTTTCAGGAATTATAAAAAAAAATCAATACGAATGTTTACAGTACCGTAAATAATCGAGCCAAATTACTAATGTATTTTTATAATCAAAATAAATAGATTGTACATTATTTGTTGAACTATTTCATAATATCAATATTATGTGTGTTTAAGTGCTAAGCGAATCCACCCGTTAAAATAATGTGCTAGTCCATTGAATGTCCTTGATTGCACTCTCGCTTCGAATATACAAGAGGCACAAAAAGGGATAATTATTGATTTTTTCATTGTCTGATGTGCTCCTTTTCAGATTCATTGAGAGGCACAGCAAGGGAAAGCACTACTTGTAAGTATTAGTGTCAGTCAAATGAAGTTATATAAAAAAAACAACTTACGGTTAATGACTAGACAAAATAATTTATGGTGGTGTTGTTGATGATGATAATGAAGATGATGTTTGATGGAAAATCATGCATTAATCATATGAGTTTTTGGGATGTTAATGGGAATAACATCAACTACAATAATTATAATAATAATAAGATACTACTACTAATACTAATAATAATATAAATAAATAATAATGAATATTAATAATGGATATAATTAAAATATATATAATAAATATAATATTATTATTTCAGCAACAATTGGCACATCAATATATCATTGCATATTAATATACATAAAACTCTAAAAGTATTAGTGTCACATTATCTATTATATTTTGAATTTGTCTATTCAGCTTCAGCTTGATACTGAAGAAGAACGATCTCATAATTGCATTTATTGTATATATCAGTTTTCAATAATTATATGATTTGTTTACATAATTTACATTAAATTTCCCCTAATGCACCTCATACTTCTGCAGAACGGATTACACGAATTGTATGTACATGTATATAAAGCGTCCAGGGTAAAGTGTGTACTCATTTTGGTCAGTCTGGATTAAGAGTTTGACGGTAACAGTCGCATTTTAAATGACGCGGAATTAATAAGATTCATGAAACATGGATTTGGTAATGGATAAAACGTGGACTGTGTTAATTCAGTATAAATTGGCAATGCAGATACGAACATGCGATGATTTCGATCTGCGATGTTTTTTTAAGACGGAAAAGTTGCATGTTTGTCAACATGTAATCTGCATTGCCTCACCTGCATATTTGTTCGGACATTAGTGAAATTATAATACAGCATGTGAACTAACAATATGATATTTTTGGATACTCTTTCGTGGAATAAAAAAGGTACGTGTTATTTTATAATTTACCTACCATTACTATCACACGTCGCCTGCACGTTGATCGAGTGGAAATGCTTTCTATTCACAAATGCAACTTCGTCAGGCTACCCGGGTGACAAGATGCGGACGTGGGTGCCGTCGATACACCCGATGACGGATGGAAATCCCCGAACCCGGAAGAATTCGTTTGTCGCTCGTCGTCGGTCTTCGTCGCTTGTAGGAAACTTAATAAATCGGTCCTTCAGTCCGAAAATAGCGTCAACGACCGCGGTCACCACACGAGAAACGGTGGCTATGTTGATGCCGAAGGTGTCACCGATAACCTGCAGAAAATTTCCTGTAGCCAAGAATCTCAGAGTAATTAGCACCTGCTGTCGCGTCGACAGTGATTGATTTCGTCGTGTCTGGCGTCGTATAATGGGGTCTAAAAGGTCAACAAGTCTGTCTAAGTTCATAGAAGAAAACCTGTACCTTCGGCGCAGTTCGTCGTCGGTAAGGTCTGTGATTTGCAAGTCAATTCGTCGAAATCGTCGCGGTTGTCTGTGTCTAAAGAAAAGAACGTCCGCCATGTTTGTCTGTCAGTCCGTACGGTAACCACTCCTTAACCAGCACTTTGAGCAGGGTTAAAACTGACCGCGGTAACGTCGTGGTTACTGTCAACGTCATTGTTTATACAACCCGCATCGGCGTGGTTATCACAGCGGTTACCGCGTTCGTACGGTTACTGCGTGGGTTTAAACGTTTATACAATTGGCTGCAGAATGCCAGTTCCGATCCAAGTGTTATTCCCAGCTAATGGACAAGAGCTTTGTAGGAACATACAATGTGGAGCATATAAATAACACTTGTATACTAACAATACTTAATTTCACGGAAGAACAGTGTGGAATATTTTGATGCTCAGAGATGTACAATGAAACCTATCGTAATAACTACAGTATTCCATGCAAAGGTAAAACGAATTAAGACCAGAAACAAACATAGTGCTGGGGGCAGAGTAGAAGGAGCAGTAGTAGTTACGAAAACAGTGTCTTTAAATGTTCCTTCTGGTTTAGACTGCCACGCAGGCAACAATTATAAAATGTATTGTTCAATTCCTCTGAAATGCCGTATAATTTTCAATATAGCCGGATACTTTAATCTCACACTTTTTTATGTTACAACAGAGTTAATTATTATAAATAATTTAAAAATCATATAGCATTGTGTGTGTGTTTTTTTTTTTAATTATTGTTAGTGAGTTGCTGCTTCTGCTTATTCCTTACCATGTGTGTCGTTGCAAATGTTTAGGTACAGGTGAATATCTGCCTGCACATGCCTTTGCATTTCTTGCAGATAGTCCAAGTGACATAGGGCAGTCAGAGATTAAGCACACGGGTTAAATAAGAGATTAAGCACACGGGTTAAATAAGAGATTAAGCACACGGGTTAAATAAGAAATTAAGCACACGGGTTGAAGGTAGGGGCCGTTTCTACTGTAGCCATTATCGTCGGTTTCGTTTACTGCAAGCAAAACTAGAAAAGACTCGATCACGTAAGTTATATAAGTGTATAACTGCTGTTTTATATTAGTCCGATAAATGTTTAAATCAAGCTAATGAACACAATATTTACCTTTGTCAATGTTTTAAGTGATTCATGAGTTTGTTTTAATGTAATGGACAACATCGTATCACCGCCTAAAAACCGTTTGAATTATTGTTATCAAGAACGCAATTGCTCACAATCTTACTAATTGGTGATTTTTTAGGTTGTACTATACAAATTGAACTACTTTAGGATACAGTGGAATATAAATTGATATCGCATTAATACACATGCTCTATTTGACCTGCATTCACAAATTCAATCAGACATTCAAATAGTTACACATATCATACAACTTTAATACTTTAAGTTAGTGATTTGTGTTAAATAGATTATTTCACGTGGCAACAGTACTTTACACATTGCCTCTTATCAAGCGCTTTAATGATGTGTTTCTGTTTTCGGGGGATAAATGATACAACATTTTAGAAACTAACAACTAACAGTTTGATAGGGACGTTAATATAAAAAATTATATTATAAAACGACACAGCTCTTATTTACTTCTATATTACACACTGGGTCTTTA
The DNA here is from genome assembly GCA_027627225.1 of Congeria kusceri. Lineage (NCBI taxonomy): Eukaryota > Metazoa > Mollusca > Bivalvia > Myida > Dreissenidae > Congeria > Congeria kusceri. Next base: position 61,082,378 of record CM051026.1, on the reverse strand, counting down.
AGATATATATTGAAACAGTTCAGCGATCGGACTTGAGGCTCATGTGTCATGAAACCTTTTGGTGTTTCATACGCTACACGTATCATAGTCAGTTATAACATTATCAGTTGCATGTATATGGATATAAATATACCGAAAATTATACAGAAAACAACACAAGAAGAGTTGGATGCAATTCGAGGAATAGTTAGTAAGTGTAGACAACGTTGTTCTTCATCATTGAATATCGAATATCCAAATAGTTGTTCTTGTCTGATCTTGGCAGAAAAAAAACAACAGTATCCATACAGTTTTTAAAATATGTATGCTTTAAATACATGTTGTATTTAAGATAAACAGACATGTTCATTTACTGCAGAACGTTCGTGTGAACCGTTATGGTTATGTAGGTATCACAAACGTAGTGTCGTTTGATCAGTTTATGTTTCAGTCATTATACTTAAATAATAATAAGAAACATATTGGTTTAACTTCCGCATACGTATTACATTTATTTTATGTTACAAATGCCGCATATATTCGCCTAAAAGACAGATACCATTTATTTCACATTCTTTACATTCATAAATTATGACCACAGACGCCGTTAAATATTATTTGCCGTAAATTCATTATTTTTTGACTCTCAGAAAAGTACAGACGGATTTGAAAAGAGACTGTTATGCTCTTTAACATGGTACCATTTATGTTTTTTTATTTTAAAATTTAGCGGGGGAATTTGCACTTTTGTCACATCACCCTATTTCCTATAGAAATCAATAGAAACTCGGTGGGATGTATGGTGCATTTTCAAATTTGTCGCATAAACAAATTAACTTCCCCTTGTTTGTCAGAAAAGTACACACGGATTTGGAAAATGCATTATTTTCTAGTTTGTATGGTGTTAATTTTGTTTAATTATTTAAAATTGTAACGGGGAAATATTGACTTAAATGAGGTACATATAATTTAAAATTCATTTCCGTGACTCAACACGGAAATAAACCAGCGTTGTCGAACGATACCGAGTTGGTACCGTTCTACAAGTATCTGTTCCCCGCGGCGTTTATTTGGGGTAACAAAAAGATAAGAATCGTGGTATCATAGACCTTAAAATCTGCAGTTTAGCCTTTTTAAGATAATGAAATCAAGATGAACATTTAGATGTATTTTTTTATAACAATCAATTAGCGTTACATTTGACATTGAGATAGTTCAGAGTATGCATGTTAATTGATAGCAGAAAACATACTTTCAATTATTGCTTAATAACAGATAAGAAATTATGCCTTAATACTGTGATCCAAAAACAAAAACGTCAGCATAATATATTCCACTGCACAAACATGGCCACCAGATAAACAAGTAGAATTGCATTTAAATGATTTATTACTGTCATGTTTTGAAACATTTTGGTATTAATGAAACTTTACAGAAACATTGAAAATATACTGGGTGGTCCTGAACAAACCATGCACAAATATTCCTCTATATTGCACAAAATGGCAAATAGATCTAGAAGTATAAACATTTCTTAACAATATTTTCTTCTGAACATGTTTATATTGTATTTATATTGTTGTAATTGGTTATAATGCTCACAGTCTTTCCAAATGGTGAATTTTTAGGTTGTAATATACAAATTGAACAACTTTAGGATACAGTTGAATATAAACTGATATCGCATTAATACGCCTACCAAATGCTCTATTCAACATCCACGCACAAATTTTAATCAGACATTCGAATAGTTACACATATCATACAATCGTGTTAATACTTTAAGTTAGTGGTTTGTGTTAAATAGATTATTTCACGTAGCAACAGCACTTTACACTCTGCCTCTAATCAAGTAAAAGTAACATTTGCTACAATTAGAACTTCCTTTACATATTATGATTTGACAAGTAATTTGTTGTAAATTTCAAAATGTATCTTTCATTTGTTATTTAATATTTCAAAATTTCTTTACTGCGTTTAAAAATATCGTTTACAAATATCGCGCAAGACTAATCACCTGACAAAGACACTTGAAGAGATGTTGAAATCGATCTTAGCGGCAACTTGATATAGAAAGTGTTGTTAAAACTAAATCGCCCTTCCCAAAGTACTTTCTATACCGAATTGATAATTACAAAATTTCTAAGGTCAATGAAATGGACCCATAAACGAAGATCACATAACTTAAAAATATCAGTATAAATCAAGGCATATGTTTATATTGCTTGTTGCAGACATAGAAAAAGGGAAAGTGGCTTACACGACACCCAAAAGGACAACAAATAGTGTTGTCAGCAATAATGCAAATGCGAAACGTTCCGATGGAGAAGAGACAAGACAAAGAGCACATGAGGCGGAATTGACGAACGAAAGTGATATCCAAAAGAACAGATCGAGGTTTTCGGATACAAATCTTAAATTTGGCAACATTACACAAATCGAAAATATGCCCAATGTAAAGAATGAGGACATAAAAGTGTCATATGAACAAAAATCCCCTTATGCGGCCGAGATTCATATAAAACGGTTTAGTTCAGAACAGGTCAGATATATAAGAGATATTATTACTCCTCCTCCTCATCCTCTTCCTTCTACTCCTCGTCCTCTTTCTCTTCCTCCTCCAACTACTACATATATCACTACCACTACCACTACCACTGCCACTACTACTACTACTACCACTACCACTACCACTACCCCTACTATTACTACTACTACAACACCTAACAAGACCACTACAACAACTACTATTACTATTACTACTACTACTACTAAAACTAATACTACCACTACTACTACTACTACTATTGCTACTACTACTACTACTTCTACTACTACTACTACTACTACTACTACTACTACTACTACTACTACTACTATACTACTACTACTACTACTACTACTACTACTACTACTACTACTACTACTACTCCCACTACCACTACCACTACTACCACCAGCACTACCACTTCCAGTACTACCAATACCACTATTACTTCTATTGCTTCTTCCACCACTACCACAACTACTTATACTACTTCTACTACTATTACTACTACTACTACTACTACTACTAATACTACTACTACTACTACTACTACTACTACTACTACTACTACTCCCACTACCACTACCACTACTACCACCAGCACTACCACTTCCAGTACTACCAATACCACTATTACTTCCACTACCCAAACCACTACCACTACTACTTCTATTGCTTCTTCCACCACTACCACTACTACTTCTACTACTTCTACTACTATTACTACTACTACTACTACTACTACTACTACTACTACTACTACTAACTACTACTACTACTACTACTACTACTACTACTACTACTACTACTACTACTACTACTACTACTAATACTACCACTACTACTACTACTACTACCACTACTGCTAATACTACTACTGCCAATACCACTACTACTATTACTACTACTATTACAAATGCTACTATATTTTACCACTACCACTACAACTACCACTACTACTACTACTACTACTACTACTACTACTACTACTACTGCTACTACTACTACTACTACTACTGCTACTACTACTTCAAATACTACTAATACTACTATTACTGCTACTACTACTTCTACTACTACTACTATAGTGTAACCATTTCAGCAGCGTTGGAAGAGAACCACCCCATGAACATTTATAAGAAATCGTTATGAAATCCAATAAGTCGTTACTGACTATATTTTTTATTGAAGTGTTCAATATATTTATACAAAGATAAATAGCCCGGCCCTTTGGCGGCTTGGTTTGTCAAGGCGAAACCATTGGTCGAGGATTACTCAAGGAACAGTTCTGAGAAATTATTTTGAATTCACACCGTTGGTTTCTGACAAGAAGTTTTCAAAACAGTCATATAGGGAAAAATTTCCCGCTCCTGGCGGCCATGTTTTAAATGGAGCGGAATCATTTGGCAAACTTTGGTAGAGAATCACCCAAGGAACATGTCTGTGCAATTTTTTTTTAATTAAACCGGTGGTTTATCTTTAGGTTGAAGGTGCGAGAACCGGCATATGCAACAATTTAACGTAATGATTGTTTTTGTTGGTTTGGTTTGTGCAGATGCTCTGCTTTTGCAGAAAATAAAATTCATAAAGTGAGGCATGTTCTGGGAAAACCTGGTTTAATGCAGGTGCGTAAAGTGTCGTGACGGATTAGCCGGTGTAGTACACACAGGCTAATCCAGGACGAAACTTTCCGCCTACAGTTGATTTATGTTAAGACGAGACTTCCTTGAAACCGAAAATACCATAAAAGCGGAAAGTGTCGTCCTGGATTAGCCTGTGCGGACTGCACAGTATAATCCGGGACGACATTTTACGCACATGCTTTTAGCCCGGTTTTTCCACGAAGCTCCTCAAATGTTTTTAAATACCGAAAACATTCATAACTAACTTTTATTATCTGACTGATTTATTACCGATGTTCAAACTCAGGCGATATGTCGTTGGAAAAATGTGCGATAACGCGGTCGTGAGTAAATATACGTAGACCATGTTGAATGCTTTACAAATGCTTTATGTATGGCTCAAGCACAAAACATATACCGGTAATACGTGATTTGCATTTTATAATGCGCTATAAATTGTTGAAAAGATCCGACCTATTTCAGCAAGCACGCCATTCGAATTTTAATATAATTAACGTGTTCACAGCATGTAAACTATGCGCTTCTTCACGGTGCCTCTTTAATTCACCAACATATGGGTTTGTGCCATTGTAATATATCTCATTTTTATTTATTCATGATTAAGTTATGTTACGCTAAGGATTATAATATTGATGATTAAGTTATAGTTTTCTATACATTCAGGCAATATTCTTTGTAAGTCTACATTTAGCTATGTTATGTCAAGGAAAACGTGAACTACATACATACACTACATAATTCACATGACACTTCCGGAATTATGAAACGACCAGTGTATATTAATAGATAACAGTTCGAAGTTCATGCAAATTATTAACTAAGCGTCCGTTCATAAGAACGGAACATATCCGTAATGAAAAAATCTGAAATTCCTCAAATTTTATCCCGATATTTAAGTATACACATTATTGTCAACAGAAAGTATATAGTCAAGACAAATAAATTTGATGACGTATTTTTTCAAGATTTTAATATTAATATTTGAAGCACAATACACTTACCGGAGAAGTATGAATATATATGTAAATATTGTATCTCTACGTCTATTTTTGGTTTGGACAAAGTATAAATAATTGTTTCCATTTATTTTGACAGTAGTATTTCGATTTAAATTGACCAATACAAATTATCAATAACAAGTCCGTTTATGTGCACATAGGAATGTTACAAACATGGATAATCGATAGTGACAGATAAGACGATTACTAACACAAAATCAAGACGCTGACAGCGTTAAAAGACTATTGGCGAGATAAGAAACTAAACGCAAGCGAATGATATGTGCATTTTTGCTAAAAAGGAAATATTTGTTTGAATGAAGTTAATTTGTAACTCTTTAATGCCGTTTCTTTACAAATCCAAACGTGTAATAATAAGCACTACTTTCGATATGTTGGTGTTCGATGGTAGTTGACCTCGTTTTGGATGAAGATACAGGTCAGTGTAAACAACCAGCTTGTGAGGTATTTTGCAACATAAAGCGGTTTCTTATTCAATAATAAACGACAGCAAAATAAAATTACTAGTAGGTCATACAATGCTTGCTATTGATTTGCAATATAACATTTGTATAACATTACAATATGTTTTACTTCACCCTACCACCAAAGAAGTCACCATAGGACATTTTTTTACCACCTCGAAATGAGGTGGCCCGGTAAGTCTCCTAACCGTGATAGTGTCGTTTATGAAAAATCATCCATTGAAATGGATATAATTATAAAGCGTTTGAAACGCTTTTCATTTGAAACTATTTTCATGGGTATTTTAGAAAACGTGTCGCACGTAGATAGTGTTTAGAATTCATCACCTTGGGTGGAAGTCAGTGTGGCCGAGTGGTTTGAGCGAAATAATTTTGATCCCGGATGTCACAGGTTCGAATCCCTGCAACGACAGTTTATTATTTTGTTTTCTTTTTAAAATATTTGTTTTGGGTTTGTCCAGCTGCTTTAGTTTGTGCAGTGAAGACATTAATAACATTTTTTCAAAAACACAAAAATCTGTGAATAAGTCTCTTCAATAGAACATATCATGTTCATTAAAAAACAATGCATTACAATACATCGATAAATAAGTACATTTTCTTACAATAATAGTATTCCAGATTATATAATGTAAGGCCACAAATATGCACACTCTCTTACTAAAATATAATTTAACTTATAATAATGATCATATTATATAAACAAACATACACTACATGTAAAACTGATTTTTGTGTCAATAGCTCAACGAGATGATACGTTGTATGTATTCAAATATACATTGTACTTACAACCAATAAAGCTAGCAACAAAACGACGCACCTCCATTTCATTGCCTTGCATATATATACAAACATTTGTTTTTTCTAACAGTAGTATTTTGCGTAGTAAATAATTGATCCAATTATGGAAAATGCGAGCTTAAATAGTACTTTCTTAAACAATTATTTCCCAGAATATTAAAGGAAATATGACAACCAAAGGTGCCTCGAGGAAGCATTTCTAAAATCTTAAATACTGTTTATATTGATATTTGATAAAGGCTAAGCAATGGCATATTAAATGGAACATACATGTAGTTTGTACTTTCCGAAAAATTAATCATTATACATGTACACTATATTCCGACATTGTTTGGTCGTTTTCTTATTTATACGCCAGAATTGGGAGCATTTTGTATACACACAGTTTGCTAACGTATTCGTAAAACGCTGTCTAGCGCAGCTGGATGGAGGGCCGTTTTGTGGCTCTTTAGTCGTCTGCTTGGTGTTTTCATTTGTTCCACACTTATTGCTGCTTTGTTTTTATACAAAATATCACTAAGTTCAGTATTATTTATACTTTATTTAAATTAACATGCTTCGTAGATATAGTTGCTTAAAGCAAAAGATATTTCATTGCAGCGAATGATACGATATGATATGACAAAACAAATCCGTACACATTATACATTGGGTAAACTTTACATAACCCTTCAAAATCGTAACAAAATTACGAATACAAACTCGAATGTCGTTTAAATTGTGTATTGAGTGTTTTGATAATGTATAGACAAATTACATTGCTAGATATAGGGTACAATTCAACAACGAAGGCGACCATACGGCACTGACAATAATGATGAAAAAACATGCATTTCATTTATATCTATTCAGCATATGTTTTTTTTCTATTTAAATGTGTTAATTATACCGAATAATACATATCTGAGTACATGTATAAAAATAGAAGGACATTCGAAATGCGATTATCTTTAGGTCGAAATAAAACATTTATTAATAATTTAAATGCAATGACAAACATACATTCTGTTTTGATTGAATATTAACTGCATTTTAATTATATCATTATTTTGTTTTCAGAATTCACCTGTAAACTGAGAAAGACGCATGCGATATGTCAAAATAAATTGTGAATCTTTACACTGCTAAATTTTAAGAGCATATTGGTCAGCTCATAACATAAAGAAATACAATGAACTGGGATCTCACGGTAGCAGCAAAAAAAAGTTACATGTATAAGCGTCAATGTGCTAAAAAATAAAACAACTCCAATTGACTATAGCGGACATCCATACAGAGACATTGATGAAACAAATATATGCGAGTTGCACAGTTTATTTCAGCCATGGTTTAAGACATTCACAGCCAGTGTTTAGACTTTTAGGCTGACTGAGCATTTAATTATTGCATAATTTTAATCAACTAACACAAAATGTTCATGGTGGTAGAGATTGTCAACACATTTCGAATTAAATAAAATTGCATATTATAAATTTATTCGTTTTACATGTAATATGCATGCTGATTTTTTATAATTTCTTTTGGAAAACTAAAAACAAGAATTTACCTTGAACAACTAGTGTTTGTTCCTAAACCTATATGTATAAGCTGCGATTTCCCACCCCATTGTATAAGTCATCCTGAACACGACTATTATCGCGCAATAACCTTAACAACCTCCATTTTACAATGTATTTAAAAAGTCTTTATAACGAGTCAACTGTCCTTTAAGCAGCAGCTATTCAATGCCTTTCTTTTCAAATACATTTCGACCTTTGGCAGCAACAAACGTTTTTCATGAGCATTGTAGCGTTGCAATAATTCACATATATGATGTATGTACTACTCAAATCATGTTTTACTGGTGTGCATGCATGTGGGAGTGAGAGGGTGTGCACAATATTGAAGACGTCCATTTGAAAATGACATTGTTTTGTTTGATTACTATATGTACAGATGATAATAATTGAGATTATTTTTCTTATGCATGTATAACACTATATAAGATTTATCTTGCACATTCCTGAAAGTCAATAAAAAATAAAAGTAACAAAGCAAAATAAATTTACTAAATGCCCCATTCTTGACTACACTCTCCAACTCTTTTTTTCGTTTTTCATTCATGGTTGAATCCTGTAATGATAACTTCATTGAAAAACTCGTTAAAACTATATATGTGTTGGCATTTTGGTTTGTTTCACTTGAACACATATATGATTTGATATATTTGAAGTTAGCATACACGCAACACAAGTTATAACGCACCAAAAGGAATTGTTTTATTTTCTTTATTTAAAAAGATTTCAGCTGCGCCTCGGTAGACACGAACTTTTTGGTATAAACACATGCATGTATAACTCAAATAATCATAGCTGACATTACAAGCTGAAACTCTTATAAATATAAAAATACAACAATTTCCATTATTTCCATTTGGTGCGCTATAACATTTTTTAAGTGTGTACAAGTATACGGCACATTTCACAACATATACTATGTGTTAAAATACCTGCATCTCATTCCTTTAATATTTAAAACGTGATTTGCTTATCATTTTTATCCCATCATCACATCAAATGTGTCGTTTGGACTTTCTGTCACTATACATGTTACTAAAATGTTAAGTTTTAATAACCCATATATCCTCTGTATTATATAAATAGCTCCTTTATTATATTGCTGTTAAGACAAGACAGAGTGGTACAATTTTAAAATTTGTTTGGAGAACAATAAATAAACATATTTATTGTATATTTAAATGAAAACCATATACTTTTAATTGTAATATTTACAAAAATGAAATTGGCAATAAACTTAGACATATGACATCTGTTCTTGTATAAAAAAAAAAGCAAATGCGAGACAATAACTATGCAAAATGCTTTCAAAGAGACATATTGTTGAATGTTCTAAATCAGGATCGGCATTTAACATGTATCACGTTTATTTAGGACAATATTACGACGTTAGCGAAAGAACACCATTTTATCGACAAAACGTAATTCAAACATCAATTTAAATGGAGTAAAATGCCGGATGCGATACGTGAAATGGCTTATTAATAATATGACAATTTGACGTTAAATGCTATTTATTCGCCCGCTAGGAGCTATGAGAAACGCGGCAAGGATTTTTAAATACGTACGTAGTACTATATGTAACATAAATAAAATAATGTAACAAGGGCATCTTTATTTTTGAAAATTTTTACCTGGACGTCACATGTTTATCCTTTTACACAGTGCAAATGCATTTAAGTGTTCTTCAACTGACCATAATCGAAATCTCTACGCATAGTAAGATAACGTATACCATGATCTTGCAATAGTTAAGCTCATAAGAACTGTTTGTAAATACCTTTATACTTTATTGCTCTGCTTATTTTTTTCAAGTGTATATACTTCGTTCGTGCTTGAAGTTGAAATAACCTCATCATAGGCTCCTTTGACCTGTGTAACGGGAAATGCTTTTCATATTGATTGTTAGGTTCACTGCTGTTTTACATACCAGATGTATATAAGCTGTAGTCAACTGTTATCTTTTGAAATAATCACCGTGTCGTTTTCCAGCTACTGTATACTCTGTATCTCTTTGTGCCAAAAATTATACAATAGTTCCTTGTACATTAAGTTTTAGAGTAATTTAAATTAACCAATATAATAATTGTTTTTGTTTTCCATTAATTATGTTGTCAATATTTATATTGATATATTTTGCTCATGGCGCAAGTATATTTTCACATTATCCGATACAATGACATAAATATCTTCAGTACAGTGCAAACCATGTCTAATTGTGAATAACCTAACAAAAGTGAATCGCATTGAACTATGCAAATACATGATGTTTGAAATCGCAATGGAATCGAATGGAGCGATGGTTAAATTTCAGCTCTAAACAAAAATAACATCTTAGTAAAGTTATTGATTAAAGCCAGACAATGCCATAATATTCGTATGCCTTGTAATCGCAACACCATGAAGCACGGTCAATTGGTTTCTATATTGTGTAATATATTAGTAGTTTTTCCATGTTGAATATAGTTGATATTGTGAAATCCGGTAGATATTTAAGAGATTTTTGGCATATCCAAATATAACATTTTCTGTGCTATCCAAACCAGAAACAAACAGTCGTTTATGTTGTTTTGATATTCCATACCTGAGGAAAAAATGGGTCGTGTTCTTGTGGAGTACACCCTGCCTCTGCAACAAACCACACCCATAAAATGTCGTCATACTAATAAAATCAGTTCAATGATACACAAAAGACTCGTGCTGAAATGCCGAAAAACGTTGCCAGACGTACTCGTATAAATGAAACCACATGCACATATGACGCAATTCGTATGTATTACATGTAAATCCGAGCGACATCATATATGACGTATATGTTCATATAATTAGAATTATGACTTACGGACTATTATCATGAAATTCAATATGAGTTATTTAAGGATAGACTTTGTTAATATTCCACATCAGCTAGAAAGTCAAATGTTTATTTCGAAATAAGTTCTTAAATATACAAACAGACGTGTAGGGCTTAATAATGCTTTAACCTACAAACAAAACATAACCACAACGTTTTTGAAAATATTTCCTAGCAATGTAAAAAAAAAGCTTCCTCGTGTCACTGATTTGTGTTACAGTGTTTTTAGTGTCCCATAATTATCTCGGAAAATATCATAATACATGATTGTTATCAACAATAGCTTAGTAATACATAACATTTTATCTTTAATTTCTTTTTTTCTTTGGTTAATTTCACTTTATCTCTTTATCCAAATATTGATGCAATAAGCATACTCATGAATTGTTCAAAAGTTCTAAAACAAATTACATGTTATAAATATTCCAGCTGTTTCCAATCAAACTTCTAAATAAAATGTTTGATTTACAATTCGCACAACATTTCAGGTTACTGAACAGTTTCAACAAAGTAGGATTTTCTGTTCACAGCACCATTCAAGAAATAAATAAAAGCCAAGCATATAGCTGAAATTTGATAATTTCGCAATATTTTTTCAATTTCGAAAAAGAAAAGAAAAATCTAATAAGAGTAAACATATACTTATATTAACATAAGTATATGTAATGAGAAACATGGAAACAATTGCAAATAAATTTTAATGACTTGTATTAAAACTAAAATATATGCATGTAGTATGCAAGAATTTAATAATGCTGCACTGATCATATGTTAGGATATACAAGAAAGCTGCATGTGTGACAAAGGCTGTGAGAATCTTCATATGTTTACTAACACGCTGTTTTCGGAAATGGAAAATGCAGCGAATAATACTAATATTGACGGCATTTCAGCCTATAACAATATCGACCACATATTTAACAATGCACGCCATACTTTATGTAAATGAACATCCATTTGTAGACATCATTGTTATTTTATAAACATCAATTTAAGAAAGAAAGTACCTTTTAGCAAGTCGTTTCGCTACATTGACATATCTAATTCTAAAATACAAATATTTGCAATTGGAAGACGTGTACAGAACTAAACATGAGTTTAATTAAAAGATAAACAACTGCTCTCAGAGTCCATTAGTTAATAATTCTAATGATACTATAACAGATGAAAGGCCTTAAGTGAAACAAAACGATTTAAGCAAGACTTCTTTTTGCAACAAAGGCCATCATCAATATAAAAAGGAAAACGAAATAATTGACTTACTTTCGAGCACCTGTTTCGTACATGTTTCATTTTCTGAAATAATAACTAATACATGAATAGGTGGATAGAAACACTTTATTTTTATTTATTCCATAATAACACCGCGTGGATAAACTTAGCTATTTTTCAAACGCGTGGGATAATGCAAACACGCGTAGTCTAATGACGTCATCATCTAGTTAAATACAAGAAACGTGGAAATTCCGCGAATCCATATTTTTCGAACAAAATGCATTAAAGTCAGCTCAAAAATCGCAAGTCTATTTTTAGAAATGGTGACCATAACCCCACCCATCCAATATACAGTCCCAAGTGAGGTCTTGATATACGATATCTATGTATGAAGTTTAATTAAAATATCTCAAAACGTTCTGAAGTTATTGAGCGGAAACCGTGGTTCATTTTTTTAGTAACAGATACCTTGATCTTGACCCCACCCGCTCCATACGTAACCCCAAACGAGGTCTCGATATAAGGTATTTACGTATGAAGTTTCATAAAAATATCTCAAGGCGTTCCCCGTTATTGGGCGGAAACCGTTTTTCTATTTTAGCAACAGTGACCTTGTCCTTGACAGCATCCACCCCATAAGCAAACCCAAGTGAGGTCTTGATATACGATATGTATGTATTAAGTTTCATCAAAATATCGCAATGCGTTCTCAAGTTATTATGCGGAAACCGTTTTTCTATTTAAGTAACAGTGACCATCTACCCCATATGATATGCAATCCCAAGAAAGGTCTCGATATAAGTTATTTATGTATTGAGCTTAATTAAAATAGCTCAAGGCGTTCTCAAGATATTGATCGACAACCGTTTTTCTATTTTAAGTATCGGTGAACTTGATCTTGACCCCGTATGCAATCTTAAGCGACGTCTCAATATAAGGTATCTATGTGTTAAGTATCATTAAAATATCTCAATGCGTTTTCAAGTTATTAAGCGAAAACCTTTTCTATATTTTTAGTAACAATGACCTTGACCGTGACACCACCCACCCATATGTAATCCCAAGTGAGGTCTAAATATAAGGTATCTATGGATTAAGTATCATTAAAATATCTCAATGCGTTTTCAAGTTATTAAGCGAAAACCTTTTCTATATTTTTAGTAACAATGACCTTGACCGTGACCCCACCCACCCGATATGTAATCCCAAGCGAGGTCTCGATATAAGATATATATGTATTAAGTTTGATTAAAATATCTCAATGTGTTTTTAAGTTATAGAGCGGAATCCGTTTTTATTTTTTAGTAACAGTGAACTTGACCTTGACCCACCCCACCCCATATGCCACCCTCAGCGAGGTCTCAATATAAAGTATCTATGTATTAAGTTTCATTAAACTATCTCAATGTTTTCTCAAGTTTTTGAGCGGAAAACGTTTATATATTTTTAGTAACAGTGACCTTGACCCCCAAACCCCATATGCAATCCCAAGCAAGGTTTCGCTATAAGGTATCTATAACGGCATTTTTCCTCGAAACTTTTGGTTAAAAATCAAGAAAGTAAATGATGGGATCTGGGACAGATATCGGCATGTACATGTGTAGTGTTACTGTCATTCTTTTCTATATATATTAAAACATCATTTTGGCATCAATTGTCCATGATGCTCACACTGGTCTTTTCCATTCTAAACTAAAATTCTTAAAACGTGCTCATTAATTTATATATGTCACTCATTTAAATAAGTACTACTTCTAATACTGTTCGAGCAAAATACAAAGCGCTTGTCACGTTTCGATTTGTTAATGTATATTAAAAAAATGCAGGTCGAGAGAACGCACATGTATCCTTCTTTTGGATGGATTCGGCCACCCCTGTATATTAGGCCACCCCCTGAATAATGGAAATTAAGTTGTATTTCTTAATAAACTTGTGTAAGTTATTTGTATTGTGGCAATTCTATATCATAAATACAGTTTTTGTATTTTAAAATTTGCTAATTTTACTTTTTGTCTTACAAATTAAGATATTTAAAATGCACTTGGTAAAGCTTGAAGTGCGTTTGTGATGTTCAATTAATGGTGATCAATACGTTAAACATAGATGAGGAGTTTAGATATGATTGGCATACAAGTTGAAGCGTGATTGAAATTTAATCAAGATTGGTAGTTACCAATCCGTTTTGGAAGAGCTGTTTGCTAGTTTTTTCTTCATTTTTGCCTGTAAAATAATATCATAATAACTGACAATTATGTTGACTTCAGTGTGTTTACTTAAATTGGAAACCAAACAGTTACAGGATACATGCACTTTAAGTTGAATTCACAACAATAGTAATTTTTTTGGTGTTGAACATGTACATTTACATGCAAGTTATAATACACGCTTATTCGCATTTATGTTACTTGTATTATCTATATTTGAGATAAAACTATTTCCTTTGGCATATTGTTATGGTATAAAACAACTTCCGTAATATGCTTTATGTCGTTACGAATGATTATATCTTGTCCGGCGTGACTTACAAAACCGTAAAATGCACAACCGAAAGGGACCATATCATAATTTAAAACAAACACATTTGACGGACGTTTCATATATCCCGACCAAAGGTGAAATGATCGGGATGTCTTTCAGTGGTATCCTCTACTCTTTGACTTATTCGTAACATGAACTTAGTGAACGTACCGGATTACTTTTTGAATAAATTGAATAAAGGGTTCCATCGTCGTCACTACAGCTTGCTGGATCACTTATGGATTGATCGCCATTATCCTATACTAATAATAGCAACATTAGTATAATATAATAAGGAAACTAGATGTGTCACAGACACGGATGCACCCACGACGCATGTTTAGGCACTAAAAAACGGCGTGTCGACGACACTAATTTTTGCGTTCATAATGTATTGTCATTTAATTTCTATAGTGGAAAAAGGCAAATGACTGGCATAAGTCTACCAAAATTGGTCGCAGTCATAATTACTTCCTTAACCATCAACAACACATAAAGATTGTTCAGCTGTGAAAGTTTGACCAAAATCCGTCCAGCCACTAAAGAGGAGTTGAGTCCACAAAATTGCATGAAGTATATATAGTGGAAAAAATGTGAAAGGGTCATAATTCTACCAAAATGACGTGGTTGAAACAATGACATTGTTTCAATGTTGAAATATTAGCGTTGAATTATTGGTTGAAAATGGCATTGTATCAATGTTGCATTATCTATGCTAAAACTGTGGTCTAAAGAACGACGTTATATCAACGTCGCATTATTAACGTTGAAACGTTTGGTTGCAAAATGGCATTGTATCAACGTTGCATTATCAACGTTGAAACTGTTAAGCTAAAATTGTAATTGCTATTAAATATTTATATCGGTTACATCATGTTTGATTTACTGTGTATTTTATATAGCAGTAACCACCAGCACTTGTAGGTTACAGAAGTCCTGATCACACCCTATTTATTCTGCAGCATATTTCAATCAAATGTTCACTTGATCTAATGTTAACACAATGTGCACTACACAGGCATTTAGTGCTTTTTTTAATAACAATCACTTGATTTGCTTAAACTCTTAAGGCATAGTATTATATTCATGTTGATATTTGTGTATGTATAAAGCATATGATAATGATAAATAACGTAACTTAATATTGTAGAAACAAAACAGAGCAAGTCATTTGTGCACATTGAACCAAGTCATTAAAACTGCAAAAATATAATTTGCAAAATGGAAATTAGTCAACATATTAAAATTCAAGACACAATTTATATTGAAATGTTCGCAGTCTGGTGACCACTATATATAGTGTTCCGAAGATTTTCATTTGTATGCTCTACTGTTTTTATACATAATTAAATTGTACAACTGTACTTTTACTACAGAAACAGAAAAAAAGCATAACAGTGTATTCTCTTATTCAGATACTCAAGATACTAAACGAATTTATGATGTCAGATGGAAATGAAAGCTGTGAGACTTAGCAGTTGAATAGTAGCAGTTTAAGATTATATAAAATGGATGTGGTTAAATCAGACAGATAATATCTAACATTGAAAGTATGTTAAATATTGTAATTTTATGAATTATTTGTAATTAATTTACGTATGTAAGTCAGATTTATCAGTTTCTTTCTGGTGGTAAAAATCTGTATTATCACTGATTTTATTTTAAATCTAACTATATGTGTAAACAATATTTTTCATATTGTACAAAACGTGAAAATTACATTTTAAGCAAAGTTGAAGCTGATCATTGCTAATGTCATTTTTGTACACGTTTGAATCACATGGTGTATGCTTCACAAACTATTCATGTATCTTGCTAATTTTATGCTGGACTATTCGAATAATATGTGAGCTTTCCAACTCGCCCCGGCATCGGCGTCGGCGTGCGCGTCTAATTTTGGTAAAAGTAAATATTAAAAAGTCTTGTAACTTCATAACTTCATACGTTTTTCACGTGAAACTTGGAATATACCGTTGCCATCAACTCCAGCATCAGGTGCCAAATTCCCCATATCTCAGTTTTGCATTTTGACAAATGGAGTTTTCACATTGATTTTCTGCTTAAAGTGTATATTCAAACGTCTTGTAACTTCAAAACTATATAAATTATTGACTTATGATTTGAAATGTACCTTTGTCATTAACCCCAGCATCAGATGTAACATTGAATATAGGAAGGATTTTCGGCATATCAACGTACGACTGTTATCGCGCTTTTCAAAAGAGACACAATTCATTGTAGGATAAAACTTTCCATTTTCATGCGTCGAATTACATGTCTACATGTATCGCAACAACCGAATTACAAGAACTTAGCTTAAATTGAAAATTTAAACGCTCTTGTTTTTGTGGATTACTTCCTGCATCTGAGGCAAACGCCGCAAATAATTTTTCATTTAAACATATGGATTCAAATTCAAATATATAATATAAAAGCTATACATACACCCACACATTCTAACAGTCGGGTAAACGTTGCCAGACGTACTCGTATAAATGACGCCACATGCACATATGACGCAATTCGTATGCATTACATGTAAATCCGAGCGACATACTATGTGACGTATATGTTCATTTAATTGGAATTATGACTTACAGACTATTATTATGAAATTCAATATGAGTTATTTAAGGATAGCATTTGTTAATATTCAAAATCAACTAGAAAATCAAATGATTACATCGAAATCAGGTCTAAAAGATACAATTACATTTTTTTGTACACAAATCTCAAACGAAAATGTTTGTTATAACTCTGAATGTTATGAATTATTATAATATTGTTTTAGAGAACAGACGTGTAGGGCTATGCTTCAGCCTGCAAACAAAACATTACCACAAATCGTTTGAATATATTTCCGAAATGTTTTAATCTTTAACATTTTATAAAGCTTCACCATCTCACTGATTTATGATATATGAATTTTATTAACAAAGCATAGTAATACATCACATTTCTTCTTGAATTTCTTTTTTTCTTTAGTTCAGTTTACTTTATGACTTTTCAATACGCATAGTCCTGAATTTTTCAGCAGTTAGAACATTAATTACATGTAATAAATATTCTAACTGTTTCGAATCAAAATTCTAAATAATAAGTTCTTTTCACAATTCACACAACATTTCAGGTTATTGAATTGTTTCAACAAAATAGGATGTGCTTTTCACAACACCGTGTGAACAACAAATCGAGGAATAAACCTAAGACAAGCATATAGCTGAAACTAGATAATTTCGCAACACTTTTGTTCAATTTCGAAATAGTACAGAACGCATTTAATAATGAGAAAACATGGAGACAGTTAACAAATTCAAATCAATTTTTGTTTATTGGATTAAACGTCTGAAAAATAAAATATTTTAGCAAAACGCTAAACGCTTTTATTAAAGCAAATATACGAATATGTGCCACTGTATTATTCTTAAAACATATATGTAGCATGTAATAATGAAGCACTGATCAAATGTTAGGATATACCAGAAAGCGGCATGCGTGCCCCTTTTTTATAGGCTGTGAGAATCTTTGTATGTTTACTAACACTGTGTTTTCGGAAATGGAAAATGTATCGAATATTACTAATATTAACGAAATTTCAGCATATAACAATATCGATCACATATTTAACAATGCACGATATCCTTTATGTAAATGAACATTCATATTTTAGACATCATCCTTATTGTATAAACATCAATCTAAGAAAAAAAACAACCTTTTAGCGGATTGTTTCGATTCAATGACATATCGAATTCTAAAATAAAAAAAAAGTGAAATTGAAAGTCACGAACAAAAACATGAGTTTAATTAAAAGATAAACAACTGCTCTCAGATTCCATTAGTGAATAATTTAAATAATACTATAACAACAAACAACACAACCCTTTAAGCAAATGCTATTTTTTGACACAGTTCCATTTTCTTTCTATAGACGATTTTAATATAAAAAGGACAACGAAATAAGTGAATCACATTCAAGCAACTGTTACATACACATTTCAGTTTCTGAAATAATAACTAATGCATTAATTAATCGTTTGTTTTATTCCATAATAACACCGCGTGGATAAAGATAGCATTGTTTCAACATCGTGGGCAGTCTAATGAAGTCATCAAGTTAAAAAAGACAATAATGGGATCTGGGAAAGATATTGACACGCACACGTGTAGTGTGACTGTCAGTCTTTTCTATATATATATTATATCATTTTGGCATCAATCGTCTATGATGTACACACTGGTCTTTTCCAATCTAAACTAACATTCTTAAAACGTGCGCATTAATTTATACATGTGACTCATTTAAATAAATACTTTTTCTTGCGCTTGTCTCTTCTCGATTTGTAAATTTGTACAAAACTAAAAGCAGGTCGAGAGCACGCATATGTATCCTTCTTTCCTATGGATTCGGCCACCCCTTTGTATTCGGGCACCCCCTGAATAATTTGTATTTTTTAATAAACTTGAGTTAGTTATTGTATTGTGACAATTCTATCTCATAAATACAGTTTTTGTATTTTCAAAATTGTGAATGTTACATTTTGTCTAAAGAATTAATATATTTAAAGAAATTCTCTGAAATTGCTACACACTATGTGCATAACGCGAGATTTAAAAAAAAATCATTTGAAACAGTAATTTGGTGTTAGTTTGTCTATAAAGGATGCTTTTTATAAATTAGATCAAATGATAACCAAATTTAAGTGCTTTCCTATGAAAATGAAGACTGAGCCAAATGATAGGAATCATCTAAAAAACTCATGGTTGCTAGGTTGTCTTCTAGAGTTGGTCAGTAACAAAGTGAATGGCTGATCTCTAAATTGTCCGGCCTTTATTTTGTAAGAGAGACATTAAATTTTAATATAAAAGACTAACTGGTGTTGAAATTGTGTTTATTTAGTATATACAAGCTATTTAGCTCTTAAGTGGCCGAATAGAGGCTATGTTACTTGAGCTAAGTCTATGTGTTATTCTGAATTCTTAGAATGGGTTAGTGAATACGGGCTCTGAGCTTGTGATTCAATCGCTGCATATGGATATCACGTGCTTTTCGGTTAACCTATTTTACACAAAACAGCACGTGGTAAATCTCGAAATGTGTTTGTGATGTTCAATAAATGGAAATGAATACATTAAACTTAGATGGGTGACTTTACATTTGTTGGCATAAAAGTTGAAACGTCATTCAAAATCAATCAAGACCCGTATTTACCAATCCATTATTTGACTTAATACGTACAAATGCTGAATATTATGGAAAATGTACTATTATAATAACGTTTTCAATCTTGAATTTGAATCTAACTTGGTATATACATTTGTAGTTTAGCATTTTAGTTCAGAATTTAGTTCAGAATTATGTATAATTGACAGAAGCGATATTGGTGGTCCGCATATTTGCCAACACACATGTATTTTACTTGAGCTAAGTCTATTTGTTATTCTTAAGTCTTAGAATGGGTAAGTGAATACGGGCTTCGAACTTGTGATTATCGTTTTCGTATGTTTCACAGCACATTTTTATATTAAATATAGCATCAATTCCATTGTAACATACATAATTATAAGCGTCGATTATCAACTTGGTTTGCTATGCATACCTCGCCTCACGCAAAAATGTTATTTAATACACAGATAATTACCTGGCATTGGCTCAGGGTGCTGTCCCACGCCTGAAATAAAAACAAGAATTGGCTTTAAAAAGACAATCGACGTTGAAACTAATATTCAGATGTCATTTTTCACCCGAACCATAATACAAGAGGGACAAGATGCTCGGTTAAGTGACTTCTCCAACCCCAGCTTGTTTGGTCCCCAGTAAGGAGACTTCTCGGACTGTAGATTTTTAAGGAAACTTAACGGATCCAAAATTAACTTGAGATAAACTCAAACATTATTAGTATGTGTACAGTGAATAAACCGATAAAACCTTCCATGATTTCACCGGTGATGAATTAATAACCTAAATGCAAATAATTTACGTTACTCTAATGGTTACATGAATTTTTCAGACAAATTTAACAAATTAGGATTTTCAGAAAAGAATTGTGGGAATGAATGCAAATTATTATACATCAGACAAGTGTACATACATGTTAAATAATATACTATGCGTATTATTAGTTTTACAAGTATTATATTCATGCTAGGCAAATGAAGTAAAAGTAACTTGAACAACATTTCGACGTATTACGAGACTTCTTTCACCACTTTTTATTGATAGAAAGAAGTTAAATATTTTTAGCGGTTGAATAACATCTACAGTTTATAGTTTTTATACAGTTAGTTTATAAATATAAATTCCCCATTTATTAAAATTCTAGGGTTTTATGATTCTCCGAACGTTAATTGATGAAAGTATATTAGCACAGCTATACCGCGCGCTATTTTCAGAATGATGCACCCTTTCTCTGAAGTGTGTTAAATACGCTAGAATAGACCATTTCTTACCGATCTTCACCGAATATCTACGTATGGCTCCGAAACTTTTCATAGCACAGATATCGGTCAACCAATGGGGTCATTGTAATTGCTATTATAGAGCGTGCCGCTTATGTAGGCTAAACTAAATCATTATGTGAATGAATATTACATTTTTTTCATGACATACAATGAGTAAAATTGTTCATAATCATGTTCAGTTCTAGAATGTATGTCGAAGATATGTTTATGATTTATTTTAACTGCTTATTTAAACAATTATGTAAATTTTAATCCCCAAAAATATGCAACTGTAATTGGTAGAAATCAAGCCATTGTTGTTATTTTGCATTCCTCAAAATTAGAAAATTTGCCCAACTCTATTGGCATTCAGTTTTCCCGCACATAAAATTATCGCAAGAAATCTAGGTCAAACGTGATATTAGACAGCTACGCCGAAAATAGTGCACGTCTGCTGAAACATTCTCGTACATGCCATGTAGCATGTATAATTATAGCAGACAACTAGCATATATTTCAGAATTTATTCAAAAACATTGCTTTAATGGAACGTTTGAGTGTTTATCACAAGTTCATAAATTATTAGTTGTCTAGTAAGATTTATTTATTTATTTTTTTATTTTTTTATTTTTTTGGATTTACAATTTATTTTTTTCATTACCGTCTGCATATATATTTTAAGAATTCGCCGTATAAGCTCGTTGAAATCTGGATATGTTGAAAAATATTGATAATATGATTTGTGTACTTATTTACTACATGCCAACAAGTATCCAGAATTACCTTAAACGAATTTGTTCACATATTTGTGTATTGTTTAAATATACCATTAATGTTCATAACTTGACAATGCCTCTCAACTAAAGAGCAAAAGTACTATAACAAGAAACGCATAAAGCATAAAAAAATGACTCGATAGCCAATTGTTATCGCGTCAGACACTCACTCGGTCGTTTGTGGGATCAATCCATGACAGACGCACATGTTTTTCTTCTCTCTATTTTTTTGACAGAATATAATGGTTTGCTAATCCAGATGCTTTATTAATTGAAAAAAGACATTTCGAAACATATCATATAATATTAGTAACTGTCTTTAAGTATTTTAAAACATGACCAAACATTATCCCCCAACAATTGTGCATGTTACACTGTCTTTACTTTAATTAAATTATTAATATATTTAATATTGGCATCGTTTTTGTTAAGGTTAAATTTTAGTTTTTGCAACGCCATAGCTTTTTCGCTTCGACATATTAATCGGAGAATATGTCACTGGTTATAAAATGTATTGTTAGACTGTCGGAATGTCATTAAAATATGTTTGTAGCCAACAAAAAAGACCTCGATATTGAAAATCAGATAAATAATTGGTTAATCAGGTTTCTTGCCAAATAGAATATATTTTATTTTTAATTGAACGTTGTTTTGCCTTATATATTTAATTCGTACACGGGGTTACGCAAATAAAAGGAATTGTATATTCTGTAACATTAACCATATATGTTAAGTAGCACAATCGTGTTCTGTAAACAACTATTGTAACAACATATTTAAATAGTATTATCAATACAGAGAGCAAATATGGATCCAAAACGAAAAGAGGAACGGCTAAACGCCATCGAGTTAAACGATAATCAATTTTGTAAGTGCATATTAAGTAAGAAAATATTCCAATCACATGAACGATAGAATAGGTGTACGATTAGACGATTAGCTAAAACCACATTGTTTTACATGCTTACTTATTGTTAAAAGTATACGCGTTCACTTCCTACAAAATTGGCATGTAGTTCAGTTACAAATGTGGATATAATCTGACGTGAAATAACTTATCTGTATCGATTCGTCCATATTGAAAACGTTGCACACTTTCATTTTTTACCGACTGTAGAGTGCGCATTAAAGTAATGTATATGTTTAGATACTGTTCAACAGCATGAATACTGTACTTGTCTAATATAACATTATAAAACAAAATGTCTGTTACACGATCGGTCAGTGAATACGTACTTGACTATATAAATCATAAACAATAGTAGCAACAAACCAAACGCGAGAGTTGAATGTGAAACTGGTATATATGCTTAACATTTCTATATCGGATACACTAGTTCCGCATTCAACCATCGAATTAGTATACTTACTGTCTTTTCCAATCTCGAGTAAACTTAGCGATTCGTTTCGTGGTTGCTCCTCTTGTGTATTCTATAAAGGTAATTGCATTGGTTGTATTGGTTTTATTTGGTTGCAATATCGGTTTAGCTAAACACATTTTATCACTGAGAAAAATATATTTAAGAATTTCACAACATATATTATGTGGTTAAATTTTGGTAACATTACTTTTCTTTTCGAAAACATTCACTGCTAGTTGATAATCTTAATTTCATCATCACATAATATAATTTCTATAGGGATTACTTCCACTTTTAACTTTAATGCTATCCTATTATTGATGGGAATTGCTATAATTCAAATGGATTTTTTAACAACATAAACATTTAAGAAAAGATTAACAAAACAACACAACATTAATCTTTTCTTTGCTGTTTATAAAAATGGTACAGTTAGTTTTAGAGGCCAAGTGTGAGGTTCAGTGGATCTTTATGAGCTATTCGAAACGCGTAGACGAGTTTTCATTAGGTATTAATCCCGAGTCCCATGTGTAAGCTAGAGTTAATTAAGATACATCTTCAGGAATAAAGAAGCCCAAAGTGAGGGTGCGCAGCGACCGAACGGTCCCATGTATAAGTTAGAATTAATTAAGAATACTCTTCAGGAATAAGAAGCATACAATAAGGGAGCGCAGCGACCAAACGGTCCAATGTATAAGAGTTAATTAATATAATTCGTTAAGAATAAGAAGCCCAGACGGAGGGAGCGTAGCGAACCGACGGTCTCATGTATGAGTAAGATTTAATTAAGAGAATTGTTCAGGAAAGAGAAGCCTTGAGTGAGGGAGCGCAGCGACCGAACGGTCCCATGTTTAAGTAAGAGTTAATGAAGAGAATTCTTCAGGAATACGAAGCCCGAATAGAGGGAGTCTAGTGACCGAACGGGGCTTCTTATTATCTTAATATACTCTAAATAACTTAGTGACAGCCCCTCCCCATTACGAAAGATTGTAGTGAACGTTCTAGATATTTGGACAAAGTGAACGTACCAGATGCTATATCAAGTGAACATACCAGATACTCTGGATTAAGTGAACGTACCAGATAATATGGATTAAGTGAACGTACAATATACCATAGATTAAGTGAACTTACCAGATTCTATAGATTAAGTGAGCGTATCAGATTCTAAGAATGAAATGAGCGTACCAGATTTTATAGATTAAGTGAGAGTACCTGATTTTTTACTGACGGAGCGATGTTATCTGTGCCACTACTTGTATCTCCCTTTGAGTGATTGTTAGAAGCCTATAATAATAATAATAATAATAATAATAATAATAATAATAATAATAATAATAATAATAATAATGATAATAATAAAAATAATAAAAATGATAATAATAACAATAACAATAACAATAATAATAATAATAAAAGTAGTAGAGGTAGTAGTAGTAGTAATAATAATAATAATAATAATAATAATAATAATAATAATAATAGTAATAATAATAATAATATTATTATTATTATTAATTATAACACAAATAATGATAATAATAATAATAAGTGTAATAATAAGAGCAATGCATGTAGTAGTTGTACATGTGGTAGTTGTGCATGTAGATGGAGTGCATGTAGAAATGCCAGTACCTTTTCTGAGTCATGACATGTATTACTGACCGATACGTATGTGCTGATCTGTTGATGTGACACTTCATTGTCCACAGTCATGATATTAGGCATATTTTCGGTTTGTTTATATTTGTCATTTTTAATACTGGTATCCGAATCACTCAAACACTTGTTTTTGATATCACATTCGTTCATCGATTCAGACTCATGTGATGGTTTCAGTGTTCCTTCACCATCTATCGCATATGCAGCTTCCTTATTTATACCAACATTAGTGTTGTGAATACTATTTTCGTTTCTCTTTGTTATCGTGTAAGCGACTATGCTTTTATCCGAGTTAGCAACTACTCTCTCTCCATCCGTGAATTCTGCTTGAGCAGTTGAATCGTATAGACGTATTTGTGCAACTATCATCTCGTAATCTGCTGTAAGAGATAGAGCTGTCGAATCTACTGGACATGTATTAGCAATTGCCCTCTCAGTGGTTTGCACTTGGTCGGTTGGATAGGCTAATCCTGCCGTAGCAATTACCGTCTCTTCATCTGTGTCATGTACTTGAGCAGCGTGATCGACTAGACCTGTATTGGTAATCTCTTCATGTGGTGCATGAGCGTGAGCAGTTAATACGTCTGGATCTATGCTTGCAACTAACATATCTCTATCTGTCGTATAATTGTGATCACGAATTTTGTTAAGCCCTGAGATAGCAACGACATGGTCTTTGTCTGAGCCATGAATTTGAGTAATTCCGTCGGTATCAGGGGTTGTATTATTAAGCCCAGACTTACTAAGTAATCCGTCTTTTTCATCTTTTGTAAGGTCTACAAATAGCAATATAAAATATGCATTGATTTAAACTCAGAATTGCTAGCTCATTTGTTATTTGCAGAACTGTCAAAATACAAGCTCAAAATTGTAAATATGTGTGCAATTAGCAGTTTAAATTTCACTTAACAAACATATGAGGGAAAGATCAACATAGGCACTGTACAACTAAGACAGACGATTATACTTTAATCTAGCATGTGATTTTCGTTTATGGGCCCATTACGTTGACCTTAGAAATTTGATAATGATCAACTCCGGAAAAAAGTACGGTGGGAAGTGCGAATTAGTTTTAACAACACTTTCTATATCAAGTTGCCGATAATATCGATTTAAATATCTATCCAAGTGTGTTTACCAAGTTAAATGTCTTGCACGATTTGTTTTAAACGTAGGGAGGCAAATTTGAAATTACCAGCAAATTACCGTTCAAATCATAAGATGTAAAGGAAGTTCTAATGGTAGTAAATGTCACTTTAACTTTATTAGAGGCAATGTGTAATGTTGTGCTGTAAAACAATTCATGAAAAAAATAAAAAATCAGTGACAAATGTGAATAGTGTGTTCATTACCTTTGTTTTCACATTTATCGGACTAATTTGAACAGCAATTCTACACTTATATAATGTCAAGTGTTACGTATTCGATCTATGTCTTGTTTTGTTGCGCTTGCAGTAAACAAACCCGAGGACGATGGATACTATAGAAACAATTCCAAACGTCAGCCCTACTATTAAACTCGTTTGCTTAATCTCTGACAGCCCTATGTCACTTGGACTATCTGCAATAAATGCATGGAAATGTAGAGATAGACATACACCTATACCTAAACATTTGCAACGAAACACGTCGCAAGTAGAAGAAAGGAGCCGCAATTCAATAAATTAATTCAAAACACATAATACTATATGATATTTATAATAATAATGAAAATAATAATTAAAATGATCTGTTGTAACATAAAGAAGTGTGAGATGAATGCATCATGTGATATAAAAAATTAAATGGCACGTCTGAGGAACTGAACCATAAATGTTATAATTGTTGCTGGCGTGGCAGTGTACACAAGAAGTAACGTTTAAAAACACTGCTTTCCTATCTACTACATGTACTACTTCTTCTACTTCTGCTTCCAGCACTATGATTGTTTCTTGACTTGCGTAATGGTCTTTACCTGTGCATGGAATATTGAAGTTATCATGTACTCTTTCGTTGTAAAGCTCTGAGCATAAATATATTCCACACTGCTCGTCCGTGAAACTAAGTAATGTCAGTATACAAGTGCTATTTATTTGCTCCACATCGTATGTTCCTACAAAGCTCTCGTCCATTAGCTGGGAATAACCACCGGTTCCGAACTGGCATTGTGCTAATCTGGCGGTATCGGTGGACTTGTGGTCTACAAACTTGAAAACTATTCCGTAACCTTCGGTTATACATTCTATGGGCAACTTCGCTCCGTAAGTGATATTGAAATGTGCTGCAAACGTGATATTTACACCATGCGCATAAAGGCAGTTTACTGGAAATAAAGCAAAAAAAAAAAAAAAAAAAAGATTACACAAAATCACAACAACCTTTATATTGTTTGAAGGTCCAACCAAACGGTTGACGAACATCTTATGAGTTATACTTTATTTGAACCTTTGCTATCAATGTTATCACTGTATAGAACATAGGATATATACATTCAATAAGTAATGAAAACTATTGATGCATGTATTTTTATCCTCAAAAGTTAAGATTCTTTAAATTAATGAAGATTTACGCAGTACTCACAGAGCAATACTAATACACCAGTCAATGTCAGTTGCCGCACATATTCTGCAATCCTTTCAGGCATATCTTATCTGTAAAATAGAACGCATATTCTAGTTTGGGAATTGAATCACAGTCGTATTAAATAAGACTGTCCTACCAAACACTGCAAAAGACATGCAAAGACCTTCAGAGATATGCAAAGATATGCAAAGTCAGACAAAGACAGACAAAGATATACAAAGACAGACAACGACAGACTTAGACATGCAAACACAGACAAAGACAGACAGACAAATACATGCAAACATATGCAGCGAGAGACAAAGATATTCAAAGACAGACAAAGACATGCAAAGACAGACAAAGATATGCAAAATCAGACAAAGAAATGCAAAGGCAGACAAAAGTATGCAAAGACAGACGAAGATATGCAAGGACAGACAAAGAATGCAACGACCGACATATACATGCAAACACAGACAAAGGTATGCACAGACAGACAAGGACATGCACAGACAAACATTGGCTTACAAGTCAGACAATGACATGCAAAGACTGGCAAATACATGCAAAGACAGACACAGGCATGCAAAGACAGACCAAGGCATACAACAAAGCCGTCGCCGCCGATTTAAGGTGTTTTAAATATTGGGCCGGACCAATGTTAACTTCTGAAAAGTGAGGTTTTTATTCCTTGTTTGCATGCAATAAACATCAATACACGGGGTTGTTTTAAGAACTTTATAAAACAGTCCCAAATCCAGGCTGTACGTAAAGTCATGGTAACCGTTAAATCAACAACCTTAATTGATCGATGTGCTGTTTGGGCAATAACGTAATAATAAAACAGAGTTGTAATATCGTTCTTGTCAATTAAACTCACAGTGGTAGTGGCATTTAGTGTTGTTTCGAAATAATACAGGTGCGATTATCCGTCAAGGGTTGTGAAGAAACTTTATTAATTGGTATTGACACAGATGTGGCTTAATTATAGAGGTAGCGATACAGATGACAATGAAAAACAAGTGCTGTATTTAACTCTGAGAGATTAAATTATTAAAGTTTTAGTATGGATGACCAGGCAAAAATATGTTTTATCATTTTATATTGTCAGTGTTATTTGTTTGTGATTATTATGAGTCTACGACAGTTAATATGATTGCTATATTTGAGATTAGTCATTAAACCAAACCAAAGCAGTGTGAAGTGCACCGGCAAACCTGTCGTTTAACTCAACCAGTTTGAAAAAAAATAGACATACAACACAAACATTTCATATGCAAATATCTTGAACATTCATGAATGATTATGGCCGTCTTATAAACATAAAATTTAAGACGGAGATATTGACGACGACGATGACGCCAAAAACGCTAACTGCCAAAAATCAGGAGAGCTTAATATCAAATAAGCCTAGTAACAGCTGGCAAATAAGGGTTAACATTGTATGTGCTGGAAAACGCTACTAGGGGCATTCCAGAAGAATTTTTCCGGGGGAGCATACCTCGGACCCCTTCGAAACATTTTCACAATCAATTTGGCCGAACCACTTTCAAATTGCAAGTGACAGGCGTGTACAAAGACTTACAAAGACATTCAAAGTCAGACAAATACATGCAAAGACTGAAAAATACATGCAAAGACAGAAAAGGCATACAAAGACAGAAAAGGCACACAAAGACTGACAAAGACATGAAAAGACAGACATTGGCATGCTCAGACAGACACAGACATGCAAAGACAGAAAATACAAACACTAACATGCAAACAACATAAAAAGATACCCAAATACATGCAAGGCATGCAAAGACAGAAAGAGACGTTCACAGGCGATTACAAGTTGTATTTCATATTAAGCAACTTGTGTAAGTTATCATTACCTTGCATTGAAATTTGAAAATCAGAATTTCATGAAAACACATTTTGCAAATTTGTTTGGAAATCGTGCATGTCGCCATCAACTTAAAGTTTCCAGTTAACACAGTGGTGCTAGATATACCGGTAGTATCAGACAAAGTAAGGTATCCTTGCAAATCCGTTTCTGAATTGGGATATACGGTCTGCGAATTAAAGTCAATATCTATTACAATACCATGATGCATGCCATTAACATTGGAAGAAACTTTTGAATACATTTACCGGACGTCATTGTGTTGATTTTCGTGATCTGATTTTATAATTTTCGTGTTATTTAGTATGTATTCATTGGTTTATTTTTAAAATAAAATCAGAAAAAATTGAATACTGAATAATTCTTGAATAGAAATAAGTTTATTTGTTCGGCACGAAAACAAGTCTCGCGTTTCAGATTATCTATGACTCGTTAAATAAACGTATCCTGCTTAGTAATAAATTCCCTAGCAATTTATACTGGCCACGGGAAGTTCATCCTCTAAATATAATCCATGTGTAGTAATTGTCAAGTTGAGTAGTTTACCCTGTCTGGAGAATATGTAGAGAGTAGCTTCCCCTGTCTAGAACGCTGGTGACATCACACAAAGCCAGTGCATAAAATTTCACTTTTGCACAGACCTTCTCCCTGACCAGACGTATATTCTACTAGGCTCCAGCCTTCCAGAGTACTCTACTTTTAGTAAGTGCAAATGTACTAAAATTGGCGCTGCTAGCAATTGAATTTGCGCTAAATGTATGAGTGAATGCAATTAAAATGATTGCATTCAAGCGGCCATGTGCAAAAAAAAAACGGCAGCCGTTTGCTATGTTGGTTGCAAAATGTCTGCAAGGTAGTAGATATAAATACTTCCATAGTAGTGAATAGAAATGTGCACAGATACTATTCATTTAGGTTATTAACATCAATATCATTGTTGCAACAATAATTAAATAAAAAATAGTTATTTTGAAAATTATTGAAATCCCGCTGTCACGTGGGCATTTGAAATTCTGTAGTTCAAATTGGTTAGCTTTGTCATACACATTGGAGCGAGGTTGCTTGCTGTTCTGATGTTGTAGAAAGTCTTAAACAATGCCTATACAACTTGAGCTAGAGCAATTACATGTTGCTATTCTAGTCCAAGTTATTGCCTACCTGAAATATCAAGTATCGACATAAAACTATTTACACGTTTATGTTGCTATTCTGGTGTTGATAGACACTTGTTAATAATTATTTACAATACGTCACTGTTGTGTATGAAAGTGGTCGCTATTCCGAGGTACTATAATATACACTCAAGATAAATAAGATGCTCTGTACTAATTAATCAACCTGGAATAACAGTAGCTTGGATTGCACACACCATTTCACATTTGTGTTAAAAACGCCTTCTAACGAAATAATGTTAGTTCAGTATAATAGCAAGAATCCCAACATTCCAAGTCCGAATTTAATAATTAATTAAGAAAATGTTCTAGTTATAAATGGCTTCAAATATATCTCGTAGATACCATAGCTCCCATAAAGTTAATATAAACATGGATGGTGAAGAAAGCCTTAGAGCACTACCTGGAGTGGGACCAGTGTTGGCAAAAAAAATAATAGCATTCAGGGCAACTAAATTGATTACCAAGGCAAATATTGAATTAAAGGATTAAGGGTAAATGGGGAACTTCTTCAAAACATAAATTTTCGGAAACAAGGGGACTATGGAAGTCAGTCTTTAGGAAATGTTACCCCCTTATTAATAAATACTCAAGCTAGCGATGAAAAGATAGCTCAAAATGTTGGGATTGCTATATCACCCGAGCATAGTCATGCAACGACAACACAAAATGTTGGGATTGATATTTCGCTAGAAAATGAAGGTCAGCAAAAGTCATTTATAGGGGGTGAAATCGAAAAACTTTCAGATCGTACGTTTATCTATGACATTCCAGCATGTAATGGATTTACAGGACCATCGGAAACAATAAAGATATATGCATACCAGCATCATGTTGTCCATTACCCTGATTTCCTACAGAAACTTAAATCAGTAATTTACAATTTGGATAAACGGTCTGAAACCATTTGACCGGACGACCTTAGGTTTTCAATTTTGGTGCATACCAGATGATGCTGATGAGGAGGACTACGAGGATTATGATTATGTGTACACTATGCCTAATCGTGGAATAGGTATGTAAACAAAAACAATTCTACTGTGCTCCACCTAAAGCTAGGGAAAGTGTTTCTCAAAAACCTCGACCAGTCCACAATCAACCTTGTGTCATGCCCCTTAATAACACTCCAACACCTGAACAACAGCAGTTATTGCATGATGAAATCTTGTTATAATTATTGCAAGATACCTATGAGACCAACCTTGTACTAGCACAGGTGATTTACAAAGAAATCCTAAATAGAGACATGGAAATGGGACATGGGCAACTTGATCAGAGTGAAATTCAGACCATACCATATTTCCGAAACCCTAATTTATGATGGGACAAATAAATGGAAAACCTTTTATAGGACATTTTCTATTTTTGTAAACTCACAAGGATGGACAGGAGGTGTTAGGAAAGATGCGTTGATGTGGTGTCTCAACAGGAAAGCGGCCCTTTACTACACTGGCCTCTTAGACCGGAAACCAGACTTACATTACCATCAAATTGAGAAATACCTGGCAAATCGGTTTGGTAAAAATGACATTGTAGACAATATAATGACCCAATTCATGACCGAGGTCCAAAAGCCTGACAAAGACCTGAATGACTGGGCTGATAGAATTGTTGACTTGGGTCCAGTTGCTCAATACTTTAACCGCTGTTAAGCTAACGGCCTGTTAACTTTTGATATAAATAAAACACATATTTCAAGCAATTCGGGTATGAAGCATTCGACAATTATTTGAGCATATCAATTTATTTTAAATAAATGCAAATTTTAAAATGTTAATATTTAATATATCTCAAAATCTTCATCCAAAAGTTAATGGCTGTTAGCTTAACCGGCTGTTAAAGTTTTGAGCAACTGGGGTCTGGCGTATCGAGCTTACTTTGAATTGCCTGAAGGTATACGTGAACAATTGGCCATCACCAGGTTGTGTCAAGGTTGTTTGGACAAAGAAGCTGGGCTTTTCGTATTAACTGGTCAAAATAGACCTTTAACAATAAATTAGGCACTTTATGAAATCAGGTGGTACCAATTAAACAACAAAAACAACATCTTTCGTAAATCAAAAGCTACAAACATGTGAAAGCTTTACAGTAAGATGGATGTTATGATGTACCTTTAGTCAAAACAGTATACATAATGTAGTTGAAATACATTTCTAGTTAAAATACATCTTATTTAAATTCGAATAGTCGGTAGAATAGATCTTGTGTTAACTATGAAACTGATTCTTCACCAAGTTATGATATATATATTTCCAATAAAACCTCCTACATATATATATATTGAATTTGAATCCATGCTATAAACATATTGTCATGTTTGCAGACAATGGACAAAATCACCCAAACCACTAAATTTGTTGAGGACAAGGTTTCCTCTTGGGTTCTCGTTCCTTCTCATGTGTTGAACAATCAACCCTAGGGATAAATGTGGAATTGCCACACTCGGAATTTGAACGTTTAGTGGTTGCAAGCTTCCAAATTGCATGCAAGCTTAGATAATTGACGTGGGTTGAACCAGATTAAATGCCTGTTGTTTTTATACCAGAATGGATCCTAGAGAACTTTCCGCATCAGGATCCAAGTCGCAAAAGAGTTCACGTAAAACGTCCAGTTATAGGTAATGAGTATATTTTCCTGATCATGTACAAGGATGTTTGGCGGAAGAATAGTAATAACAATTCTGACATACAAACATATTTTTGTAATGCTGTAGAGTCGGGGATGTTATCGAATCTCTTAATTAATGATGATAATGAGAATAATTCTGAATTCACTCCGGAGGTTGTCAATTCTATTGAACCAAACTTAATGGTTGAAGTAGCGTACAACAACTCATGGACTGTGTACCTTCAGAATCTAGTATTGTGTCCGATTCTATTAAACAACCAACAAGAACAATTTTAAAGTGGGTAAGAGTGTAGTAATTCTTGAGTTTGAGTAGTTTGCCCTGGAAAATATGTGGAGAGTAGCTTCCCTTGACTAGAATGCTGGTGACGTCACACAAAGCGAGTGCATAAAACTTCATTTTTGCAGATACCTTCTCCCTAACCAGACGTATGTTCTACTAGGCTCCAACCTTCCAGAGTATTGCTACTCTACTTATAGTAAGTGGAAATTTACTATACACGTAAAACAATGTACATGGGTGTCGTATCTGTGTAAATCTCGTTGCAAAGTTGTCTACTCAATGACTATGCAGGATCCCGTTTGGAATATTATATTGGACGGGAAAAAAACAACGACCCACTGTTTGTTAACGCGGCTTGTAAAACCCGGGTTTTGTTACATGCAATCAAGTGATGTTGGTTTTGTCTGCAATATTTGAAAAAATATTAACTTTCCTGTTTTCCATATTAACGTTTTGGAGGAAATGATATACCACTTCAAACCGATATGAAGTATTCATGTGAAACTTGGAATATAACATCAGCTGCAACATTAGATGTAATAATACACATTAGATTTTTGTATTTTCACTAACGATTTCATCACATAGAACATTCCTAAAATTATGTTTTGTGTTTGTAATTGAAATTGGTGCTTTAGTTTGTTTTGATTAAATATAATCCTTCTAATAATTAGATCTCGCGTTTCAAACAATTACAATCAATTAATATTGCTATTTAATGGCATCATTTATAAATCATTTTGCCAGTTTGTTGTATATCTAATTTTACTGCCGTTTGTAATAAACATATATATGTTTCTAGGTGTTTGTATTGTGTTTCATTCATATCTCTGTTATTGAACTCTGTTACATGTATTTGTTATAAAAAAACTGTCTAATATTGTGGAACTAAATTGTAACAAAATTATACTAAATATATTTGTTAATTATTATTAGGTTTATTATTAAGTTATGTTATCACCTTTTGATAACTATGATAGGCGAATATAGGATTTACGCGCGATGGTTCGTCCGTCCGTCCATCCGTAGGTCCGTCAGCCCTCATAGAGATATGATTTGTCGTGTACATTACACATTCCTTATGTTAAAGTTCATTGTCACAATTTAAGGTCAAATGTCAAATATGTTTCCATATCCTTGTAGTATCGGGTATGGATGGAATTCCATTTCTTTACAGTGTAGAAATGATAATGAGCACACGAACCAAATTTATGTAAAGCTTGATGGTCAAGGATATATATATAGGTCAACTGGTAATGTACAGTGTACGAGTTAAATAGCCACTTAAAACCAATGCGAACTACCTGATAAGTTTAACATGAATTATTTATATTGGCTGATAAAATAGGAAGATAAGAAGCAGAGCATGCGGAATGTGTAGATGTTGAATGCGCGTACTAGTAATATTTGCAGTTTATGAAATGTTATAAAGCGCTGATATCCTGTGGTAATCAGTCCGGACGAAGTTCGTATAGTCTACGTTAGGTCTGTGATTTGTCCCTTAAGTAAGCATTGTCTACATTTACATCTCATTGTTTGAATTCAACTAATATTTCATGCGCGAATTGTAATTTAGTCGTTTTAATACACATTGTTTATTGTTAATTTGCCTTGTATATTTGTATATACAACGTAACGAGTCTACCATTCATCATTTTCATTTTTGCATAGTTATAAGTTAAATCACGAATTGTAATACTGCATATTTAATACATTTATAGTTACTGTACACTGTTCCATAAGACTGGTACATGTATGAGCAAGTCAATGGAAACTTAAACAAAACATGAACATAAATCGAATAACTATTACACGTACTTGCAAATAAAAACTCACACTGATAGTTAAATACAGGAACTGTTCTGAAGTGTATTGTCATATTGTAGCAATGTTCTTTTTTTAAATTTTATTTTCAATAATATCATTACATTATTTTGTTTACTTACATTCCCGGAAGATTTCCGATTCAGAAATAATAATTGTCCAAAAAAAATGTTCACGACACACTTAACCTTGAAATCCATACATATTAACACGGCTTTCGTTTGGTTTTCACAGACAAAACATCGATTTTGCAGATTAAAGTTTAATATTGATAGAGTTTGTATTCACGATGAAGGCAAGATAAAGGATAACTAGTATAAACCAGTCCATCGTTCAATAAAGGGTCTTAAGTAATATTAATATCGTGACTATTGTTGTCTGATTTTTTCCGGACAATTTGAAGACAACGCATAACTACATCGCAACTCAGCATCTTGCTGATGTTTTGTTTGAACGAAGATCTGTTTGCAGTTTTGTATCTTAGAATAACATGTAATTATTATTTTAATATAACGACCATATCTTTTTACTGAAAATGTAAATGTAACATTATGTCAATATAATTTAATAAAATTACGTGATTATTTATGAGAAATTCCTTCGTCCAAAAGAGCATTTGCTATTGCGAACTGAAGATCTTTGGCATGCCTTTTGC
Organism: Congeria kusceri; assembly: GCA_027627225.1. Lineage (NCBI taxonomy): Eukaryota > Metazoa > Mollusca > Bivalvia > Myida > Dreissenidae > Congeria > Congeria kusceri. Next base: position 61,046,548 of record CM051026.1, on the reverse strand, counting down.
TAAAAAAATTTGCTTTCCATTTGCGACACAGTATTTTGTTCATTGAAGTATGCCTCTCAGATATCTTGAAGATATAAAAAGATGATATGCGATGGTATTCATGAAATGCAGATCCTATAAACGCTGTCACTCGTAGTAAACACTGCATCCATTTTTAAAATCAACTCAAGCACCCGATATCTTTAAGCTAACTGCATTAACTAATTCATTTCAGGTTATTGTGTGCAAGGAAAATTAAAGTGCTCAAAATATCGTTCGCAAAACTATTGTTATTACAGTCATCCACAGCTAAGCATGTTCATAGTAACACAAAAACGATGTGTACCAGATGGTATAACAAGCGCAAGCGGGGCGGGGCATTTATCATTATATAGTTATATTAAAAACTGAAAATCTTGTCAGAAACCACTGTTTGGATTCTGATATACTTTCGCACAAAAATTCCATGAGTGGTCCTTTCCAAATTACTTCAAATGATTTTGATTCGTTACGAAACATTGTCGCCACTATCTGAAATCATGTTCAAAATCGTTGGATCTGTCAAGTAGCTTTTTGCGATTCGAAATTAAACATCCAACTCGACACGTACAAGAACTCATACTAACATACCATCGCTATGATAAAAAATGCTATCTTACAATTGGGTGCAATGAAACCAACGAAAATGGATCGTATCCATATTCACCTGTCTGACAACATCATTATCCGCAAACTTATTGCGACTTTATGTGGCATTTAGTAATTCCAAAATGACAAAGGACATGGCAATACTAATATACGATATCGGCATATTTAAAAATTCCACAATGATATTTACATGGTAAACTGTTTTCAAATAATTTGTTTTGAGCATTATTTGATGAACTGTTATCAAGCGCAGGTGCGTTTGAGCATTTCGCATTTTTCTTCGAAAAACGGTACGATCTAACAATACACAGTTTTCTTTGTAATTACGTAAACAGCATATATTTATTACGCAATAAACGTTTTATTAATAATGTCCACTAATCGGATAAATCACATAGTTTAAGTACGCTAGTAGTTTTATTGATAATTGAAATTATAGACATAAAAAAGCCCAAATATTCGTGGTATTTAGTATGTGCCAGACAGCTATTTATACAATAATTTATATTTGTAAACTTAAAGTAAACTCAGTTCAATTCAGTACCATCGGCAGTAAATGATATATGATTCATAAACACAAACGTTCATATAGGTGTGTTCATTCTGGTGTGAATATCACATATAGAAAAACTCATATTTACAAACTTAGTATGGTCTATTTACGAAATATGGCCAATGGCCAGTACAAAGCATGTACTAGACGGGCAACAAGCAAATAAGATACAAACGGTATTAGCATAATGGTAACTGAGACTCCTGTCTGCAGATAACTATAAACACTACATTTCGTCCTCGATCTATTGACATTGGGCAGCGCAGGATTCTTCTGTATGCCCTCCTAGATACGGAACACCAGCGACATGTTCTATACACTTTTTAGTTTTTGATTCCACGGTGATCCAATTTAAGCCATCAGTATTTCGGAAGATCATCAGCATGCACCCGAAACAACCTTTGTGGAAATTCGTTCTGTTCTAGGTCATCTACCAGCTTTTTTATAAGAGAAAGTAAATATTTGGTTGAAACGCTGAATAATTATTATATTTGTGTAAATGATTGGGGCGTACTGGTGCAATTTCGTGCAGTAAACAAGTAAGAGGTTTGAGCCATAATAAAAATGGGACCGTTTTGTATTAAGCAGTATATAAGAGCAAGCTTCATATTGACTTATTGACAAGAAGTATTTTTACGTGTTGATTTGCAAATCAAATGTTATGGATATTATATTAAAGACACGTTAAAGAACGTTAGAACTGTATTTGAACAATGCCGGGCCCGGCTAGCTCAGTTGGTAGAGCTCTGGACAGTCAATCCGGGGTTCGCGAGTTCACTCCCCAGCCCGGCCACAAAACTTGTGTGGGTATTAGTTATGAAATTATTTCTACGGCCATTCGTCCCCTACATCTGATTCAAGTAGGGCAGTTGTCAATTACTGGCATAAGCATGTGCAATTAGTCTTGTAAACCGCTTAGATCGTTTAAGCTTGCACAGGTAGTGTGAGTAGGTTAACTGACCGCCGTTATATGTCTGAAATACTGTTAAAAACAAACAAACAAACACACATTAAAGCCTAATAGATTTTAATAACTATGAACATTAATTCTTGGATATCATCTCCTCGAACAATATACCATGCCTGCACAAATGCTAAACTGACATTAGCCCTCTTAAAAGTAGAGTATTCAGACCTTTTTAATTTAACTGTTTGCATTTACTATGCCATTGGTTGATACTTGTGTGCTTTAGATCACGGCGGGGAATCCCGTGGTTTTTAGTTGGTGTGTCGCACGGAAAAGGGCGTGTTGTAGTTCGCGGTAAATTAAAGTATTTACGTGTTTGTAATTTCAATAATGGGACATCCTTGTCGAGATATAGTATATCATGTGACGTGTCCAAATCCGCGTGAACCATACCATACTGTTCAAACAGAAATGCGTGTTAGCTTATTTAATACTTAATATGTGTTAACAATGTTTATTGTTTTAAGAGATTCGTAGGAACATTTCAAAGGGTTAAATAGAGTTGTGTGGAATTCGGATTGGACAGTAAGATATTTGTGTACGATTCAAGTATTAATTATTCCTATATTCATATGATATACTAAAACAAGATGTAAACTTCAGTTACGAGCACTATAGATTATACAGAGAACAAGTCAACGCTATTTTGTAAGCCATATATTAAAATAAACAAGTTATTTTCCATTGTATATAAGTTGATATATGTCTGATGTATATGTTTTTCACATTAACAACTAAACCAATGTGGCGATTTGCTTCTTATGAAATAGAGCTACTGTGTATCTTTAGTATGCCTATGTTCATAGTTAAAATATATGTATACAATTTAAGAAGAAATGTAGATTGTGTTATGGCCCATTAAAATAGTATACTAAAAATATGTACACGTGACTTTCATTATAATACTATAATTTAAAAATGTAGAACATGAAAGTGATGTCACTAAAATGTGACATATGCCCCTGAATGCTATAAGGTTGCGGTGGCGTAGTGGATATGGTGTCCGCCTAGCGATCGGGACGTCCCGAGTTCGATCCCCACTCTGGAAGCGTTCTCAAGATCTCCTTCAAAGACACCAAGTACTGGTTATTCCCAGGAAACGGACTCTATAAGCCGTAGGCTTTCGATGCAATCGAGCTAAAATAAATAAGTTTAAACTTAATGCTCTTTCAGTAAGTGTGACGTTAACACCAAAATGAATCTTTGTAAATAAAAGTGAATGAAAAATGTTAACCTAATTACTTCAGTCAAATAGCTGCTCTGTAAAAACTTAATATGAAAAAACTTAAACCAAAATTTATAAGTTAGAAAGGGGGCATACATTTGCAATAAACAAAACAAAACATAGATACATGCAGCTTTCGAAAGCAATAACTTGACCAGAACCAAAACGATCGTAAATTGATGGCTACGTTCTTTCAGTATCAGATGACTGTAAATCAACAATAACATTGATTTGGAAATACTATAAATTGCAAGAAAATAAAAAAAGAATGCAAAGTCAGGCACATAAAATGGTAATCGAATGAGATTTGTTGAAATAACAAAACATATGTTACTTACATACCTCTAAATTGACATACATCAAGGAAGCAGTTTCCAAGATGCACCGATATCTTCATGAACTGGCATAATGCAACTTAAATAACTTCATGTAAGTGCTTCAGTCAATTGTTACACATTAGTCAAAACATAACACAGTGTTGGATATTACCAGTCATTCCTTTTTCAAAATAACCATGAAGTAACAAAGTCTTAAAATTACCAACACATATTTTACTTATTAATAATGCACTGTTACATAGCTATATAGGACAAAATAAACATAAGAACATAATGTGCGTTAACTCCCTTTGCAATAAAATTACAGGACAGGACAAGTATGACTTCGATACCGGTATATTACGATATATAGGAACGGTATTTCGAAGTAAGTACCGTTGAGTGCGAATAAAAGCCCCGTGAAACTGTGCTATCGAAACGAAATATAGCACACATAATGGGTGAAATATGTTTACCTTTACTATAAACTTGATACCAGCAAAAATGTACAATAATAGAGAGGGATACTCTAGTTACAGATTAGTTGTAGAAATAATACAAAGGCCATATTCTTGTAAGAAAAATTATGTCACCAAATATTATTCCAAAAAAATGTCATTGCATAATAGTCATAAATATTTCACTAAACGTCATAGAAATATTCCACTAAACTAAATAACTTGCCTGCATAATACCAGTGGGCTTATATATTCAAAGCTATGCTCATTTTTAGAAAAGAAATACACAGACTGTCTTTCAAGTAATTGATCAATGCGGTTTGTAGAAGACAATTTATTACATTTGTGTACATTTATATTGGTACTCTGCAAGCTATTAATAAATATCGTGACTTTTGTGAAAGTTATAAATAGGAATTTACGAAAAGTTCATCTCAATATATTAAAATGTCTTGGATGTGTATGGCTACTGTTTAGTTTTATTGAAGTTGTGTTACAAATTTATTTGGGCAAAAGCACAAAGCATAATATAAACTACCAATGATTTGTAAAGTGCAACATATGTAGAGTAAATTGCATGTTACCATAGTTATCATTAGCATGCAAACACTGCCTACATCATAAAACACTTTTATTAATGATGAATATAGATTTGCAATATTTCCAGGACACGTAATTAAAATACAAATTATCATTTAACATGTACACCACTCTTGTCTTTGTTTTATTTTCCCCCATACCTAGCAGTTAGATTCATAACGGAGTGTGAGTATCCAGCATCTAGTTCCCTATCGGGAGTAGTTAAAGATAGGCTTCCAACCTGTTCATCACATGGCGCATGTTCAGCATCAGTCGTGACGTTATTCGACGAGTTGCTGACGGATTGAGCATTTTGATCGTCTGGAGTAGAATTGGCAACACTGCTTGTGGTAACGTCTTGACGATCGCGTAATAAGCGATTACTTTGTTCACCAATTTGTGCATCTAGAAAAAATACATAATGTATGCTTAACTTAAACAGTTATAATTATGCTGCCGAAAATACATTTAAATTATTGGTCATCAGTAAATAAGTCTGTAGAATTTACCATTGAAACACAGTAGTCATATCTCGAGCTATAAACGGATAGTGTATTTTTTTCGTAATTTGTTTAACTAAACAAGCTTATCAACAATTACAAATCTTTTCAAATAGTCCAATCGACAAGTATATAAGCTGCTACTTAATGTGTAGATATATTAACTGTATCAAAATACGCAAGAAAAATTACATTCTCAATGGCAACCAACATTCGTGATTAGTTTTTGCGTATTTATTTACTGTATGCATATGTTTATCAATAGACAATTAATATGCTGGTTGTCAATCAACGAAGTCAATATTTAACCCGTCAGTTACACATAATCTGCAACATTGTCACCTGTCAGAATATATTCTACCTTTCTTATAGATTAAGTACCTGTGTAGTCAGGTATAAACCATAATACGATTATGTTTTTGAATTTGCCTACATTGAAAACAAATTACAGCAATCTCTAGATTTATTTTAATAGTAGTATACATGATCTACATGTAGATGGCCACCAAGTGTCTCAGGTAATATATAAACAGCCGAAATACCAGACATTCTCTTAAAGTGTGCATGACTAGAACACAATGCGTGTAGTATATTAGTTATATTACTCGCGTTTCTTCATTTGCTACAATTATTGAACATCTAAACAGCATCTTTCATATTGAAGCATTATCTGTGGACATAATCCACATAATAATGATTGTTTTCGACAAGTTAAATGTGTCATAATCATAACCAGACGGTCACTTTCATTCGAAATGTCAACGAACAAATAATACAATAAACTCTATGATTTGAATAATGCAAAACCGATATGAAAATAAACCGAGCATCGAATGTAAATTTACTACTTGGATGCTTTTTTTTTTAAATCCAAACTGTAAAATGAATGACACAATAAATCAATTCATAACCACACGATGTCGCCTCCCTGGCTGGAACAAGTAAAGGATACTACTAAATAAAATAACCCAAATAAGATACATATATGAGATAGAAAATGCCATAATCATAGTTTAGCATGTTCTTGTATTTTGAATGTCCAAGAAATACATTGACTAGAATACGACCCACGCAACTACGGCACAGATGATAAATTGCATACCCGAACAAGATACATATATGTTTATGTTTGAATGTCCGCTCTTTCTAGAACGCGACCCGTGCAAGCACGGCAAACATTATAAATTTCTATTGCAAGTGACCCTTCCCATCCTGTTCTTACTGTTTGAATCCTATACGCTACTTCTGCATCTTAAGAACAAAATGGCCACCATGGCCGAATCTAGTTAACGAGTGTCTACAGCAAATAACGTTTGAACAATGCATATTTTATACCAACATCTCACAGTGAATCTTGTCCTTATTATACTACACTTTAGCATCGTATACTAAGTTAGAGATATGTAAAAGTTAGCGTCTACGCTCTCGGATTCGCAGTAATACAAGCTGATGTGTATACCACAAATACGGAAGTACATGTAAATCATGTGGGTTTTACAGATATTATCTCTACATGTATAAACCGACATTTGTACAAGTGCTTTACCTGTTTCTGAATTTCTATTGTGCCTCGCCATCATTTGTACAATGCAGCGCTGAATCCGTTTGCGACATATTACACCGACGATAATACAGACGACAAGGACACTCATTGTTAGGCCAATTATAATGCCTGTTTTTCCACTATCATTTTGAACGATGACGCCAGTCACATCGGAGGCCACATCTGCACGTCCTTCACATGAATTTAGAAATGATCTAATTTGGAAACATTACATGTTATATAAGAATAGTAAAACATTTTTTAAATGGAACTAGTCAACATTTACGTGATTTATACTAATAATTATACAAACGGATACTCATTATAATACTATTAGATTATTTAACAGCGTTCTGTACAATACGGTGATATACTTGAACGAGTACACAGCTGACATACCATATTTGACGAGCCGATAGGCGAGTCCAATGTGAGTATGCCACTTGTGTTCGAGTCCAAATATATCACCGTATTGTACAGACCGCTGTTAACTAATACTTCGTATTAATACATTTTTATTTTATTTGCATAATTGCAATATTTACATTGAAACGCACAGAACAATGCGCGCGCTAAAAATAGTAATATATTTCGACCTTCGACGTGATAAATAAGTCGCAAACATCCGTATTTGTCTTTTATCCTGTCACATGCACTAACATGTAACTTTCTATTTAAATTTAACTGCTTCAACAGCCTTCCGTGCTTTAAATATTTCACAGAAAGCGACCTTGACCATGTACTTATTGTAAACATTGAGTTTTGTAGATACTATATTTAAACGTCATGTTTAAAAGCTAGCGTGATCAATAGAAAATGTCTGCCGCGCGTTAGTTTAAATCAGTATTACATACTGATGTAAGTTTTCCAATGGGAATGTTATATAGTCGATATTCAGTTATAAACAAAGTGAAACTCCAGCTGCGACAGCAGGAGAGGACTTTTATCAGCAGCACGAGGTCCTTTATCTATGGCAAGTGACCAATTGTCAAAACAACACGGCACAATTATTATACAAAAAATACATAACAAACACAAACACTTACACATTTGAATATAACTGGGACCACTACTACAACTACTACTACTACTACTACTAATAATAATAATAATAATAATAAAGATATAAACTTGACAGCTATTTACAACAATGAATTTACAAACATAATCAAACTTCCACCTTCAAGCAAATGTATCGATGCATCCGTATCATTCTAGATGTCGCTATTGAATTCGAATCAGCACCATTAAGTCTTTAACAGGCAGAATGGCTAATATATAAACACACGAATGCTCTAATGAAAGTCTATCGGCAGAAACATTCAGCGACATTAGAAGAAAAATAATTTAGAAAATACTCGAATTGATAGCAATGTGTGCTAGAAAACAAGAACAAACATAAACATCATTTAAGCATCAACGAAAACCATATTCAAAATTATGTCAGTCCATGAGAAGACATTTGAATTAATATTGGTAAGGAATGAAACCAACGTCCTGTTCGTAATCGTGTTTAACAGTTGTGTTACACTGATCGAAAAAACAGTGTTGCGTTGTGTAAACAACGTCAACGATATGTTACGTTTAGGTGCCGAACACCGTACGTCACGTCAAAGCATTGGGGGTACCCACTCTCATTAAAATCAAAGCACACGAATGTTAGGATCGAAAGGCATCGTACAACCGGTCACGTTCAAATGACTTTCTTAACAATGAAATATTTTGGCCCTAATTCGCCTAATGAAATTGCCTTTTGCACAGCAATATTTGGCCACGGTGTTTGAAAAGTGATGCATTTCCAGCTATTCCTCAGGAATAAATCATTTACACACTGGTAACAATGCACAAAGAGGTACAGTCGGTAAAATTGCAGTGAGAACCGTTATACACATGGACTGATCGATACAGGTAAATCGAACGATTTAAATTACAAACGATTACAGCGTGTGCGTAATCAGAAAACAACGATTCCCCCTATTTACAATAAATGGTTGATCCCCTCATTATCAACATAATTTGAACCGACTGTACCTTATGCGAATAAGCAATCAAAGTTCACGTTAATTTCGACATAGTATTTGTGCTTCACGTATGAAGCTATGCCACAACATTTAGAAGGCAACAGTTTAATTGGCTCCTGAAAAGGTCATCTGAACGTGACCTCCAATGCGAAGTCATCAGATCTAGTCAGCGGATAATATAGTAGCGTCAGACTGGAGATGATTTTAATGAGATTGTGGGAGTACCCAAACCTCACACTTGCCTTAGTTATATTCATAATAAGTGTGTAAAATAATTATCAACCTCATAGCATCGCAACTCAAATTAAACAGCAATTAAAGAGAATACTTATTCAATGTATTACCATTTAATTACTCAATTGCTAGATGCAAACCAGAGCAGCAGAATTGCAACTTTATGAGGCACGATGAAATGAAAGAAAGAACAAGTATCACACAGATCTTCATCTCTTATTTTATAAAAAGATTTAAAGACATAGCATCATATATTTCATTTTTCAGATAATAGTCGTGCAATTTCAGGAAGAAGCCGTAGTGTTGAGTGTAAAAAGCCATATTACATAGCTTTGTTGTATATTAAACTGCATACAACATATGCTACTATTCTACATTTAAAAAGTATTCTTCCTGTCATCATAACATGAATTAAACGAACGTTAAATAGATTTAAAACAAGTGTTTACAAATCAACAGACAGTAACATATTTTATAAAAAGGCTCCATATTTTGAATACTTTACGCAACCACTCTCAGACAGTAAAACTTCTATTATTATGACGTTATCTGGTTAACGCGCTATCTATTGATGACGTCATCATTTTTAACCGCAACGAAGTTAACGCTGCTTGTCGGCCATTTTAAAACGACCAAATGTTTAACTTTGAAAGAAATCCAGTATCAAAAACAATATGCAGGTGTGTTTGAGTATAAGCGTAGTATATCCTTTTGATAAGAATGATTGAAATATAATAATATGTAAACAGGTTAGTGGCGACAGAAAACAGTTTTCACTGGACTCCCGGATTGTTGTGTGTCATGTTGCAACTTGCAGGCTTTATGTCTGTACGGGTACAGTTACAAGCAGTTCAATAAACCGTGCTTCGTTGAATTATAAAATTAGTTTGGAAGGTGATATTCGTAATCAGATACAGGTTTGGAGACAAGTTAAAGTTTACGTTTACACAACGCATACGTTCTGATCAGATATGGCGATTTCGAAGACAAACCGCGTTTGAGGTAAGCACGAAAAAAAAAAAAAATACAGCGACGTGGATATATGAAAAGGATTTGAAATGATTGTTGCTGGATTCTAAAAGAAGTTTGGAAGCAGTAGACCGGAGTAAATATTGAGGTAAAACAATAAGTTGCATATTCGTTTTCTTTCGGCGTTCTCTGATATCATCGTATGTTTATCACCGGACCATCCGATACGAAAACTGTTTTACGCACGCGCATACAATATGGTGAAATATTGGACTGTCCTGTGGAACGAATGACGACAGCTGATTGGAGGATATAACAAGGTATATAATACTAATAAATAAATCACTGACCGTTGCAGGTAACATTCCGACTGACACATTCTCTTTCCTCGTACAACTCTGAGCACGTGTATGTCCCTCGCTGTCCTTCCGTTAGATACAGTAATGTCAGTATACACGTGTTCTTTCTGTATGTTACATTATATGTGTCTTTAAATCTAGCGTTCATCAGCTGGGAATAAGCACGTTGTCCGAACTGGCATTCAGCTAATCTGGCGGTGTCGGTGGTTTTATGTTGTGTAAACTTGAAAACTACACCGTAGCGTTCAGATGTACATCTTATGAGAAGGGATTCATTCATTCCGCATTGTACATTGTTACCAGTTTCCAACTTGATATTTACACCTTTTGCGAAATGAAAATCCACTGAAAAGAATTCCACATACATGTGTATAATAGGTCAATGTGTAAGACTCTTACCAATTAAACAATCAGGAGTATAGATATTCTACCAAACAATGGTTTCTAAGGGAAATGTAAGAAGCGTGACCTTAATTTTCCAAACAACATACAGTTTTGCTTCTAGAGGGTCTATAATAGCTAACGATATAGTAATTTATTTATCAAAACATATTTTTAATTTATAACATACAATTGATTGACTTTCAACCAAGATAATATGGCTTAATTTAGGAATGACGTTTATATAGCTATAAATTGCTCTAATGTTGAATACTGAGTATGCTTCATTCTTCACTCTTTTTCTAGACAGGGATCAACTTGAAATTCAATGCGTCAAGAATTTAACGACCGCATATCTGTTTACTTTCTTTATTAAAAAAACAAGTCATACGATATTGCTTAATTGAGTCAGACTATATGACCAGTTCATACTCACATAGTAACAATGCAGAGTAGACTGCAGGTAACCGCAGGACATTGACAGATAAAGCCATCCCGGAAGTAATCTGCTAATCTGTTGGGCAGAATGAATGTCATTTTTAGAACACAAATATATTCAAAGTGGTTCATGTTTACCAGCAAATGTTATACTTGCTATTCGATATTCGTAGAAACTAATAACTGACGAATTGGTCATGTACAATTTTATGACATCTTTACATTTGGTTTCCATATTTATTAACATAACAATTTAATTTGGTAGACACATTTATAAATAAAACAATTTAATTCCAGTGGTGTTAAACTTTCTTGTACGGAATTGCCTTTTTATGACATTAAAACAATGTGTACACAAATTTGAACAGTTTAACTTAATACAAAAAAGAAACTGAAAGCTGACACATTAGTAGTGGCAATTCCATTCGAGACTAGGTCGCAATGTTAAACACCGTGAATGCACCCCCCGTATATTCAATTTCATCGGATATTGTTCAAGACTCCTTACGTGAATACTGGTACACATTTTGGGGTTTAGGTACACATGCGGAGTAATTTACACTAGCAACACAGGCAATGTAGCGTATTTATAAACTTATACACTGGCAGAAACAACGGAACCAAAACCAACATCAACGAACCCGTAATATAAAACAACACGATACAATCCGACGTACTGGGTCGCAACGAGCGTACACGTGTTTCCATATTATGGCACACAATCGATATCCGTCAAATTAACCCAGTACAGAACCCGGATTTGATTCCTGGAGGTACTCAAGTCTTTTTCACTTTTAACTTAGTTTGTACCAAAATATTATGGTTTTTAAAGAAATGTATTTATGAACTGAAATAAATTCAAGTATTTCTAACAAAATATGATATTTCGTTTAGTGAAGACACGCATCATAAACGGGCAGAAATAACATTAAATACGTGCCCCAGAGTGAACGTTAATCTTCACTATCCCACACCGAACACTGGCAGTCAAATTTTAAAAGGGCTTTCCAAAACGTGTCGTAAAGTCTGATATAATTTGTATTGTTCGTAAACTGATTAATAATGCTTAAATAACTTCTTTGGAATCAGTAATATACATGTATTCCTGTCTGCCGTTATTACTACTAACGTGTATTGTTAAACAGCTATTTACAACGTTTAATGGTTGAATTGCAGTTAGTTTTACGGAAGAGAAATGCACCTTCACGACATATATTCTTCCGCTAACCGTTCTTTAAAACGATGCAGTGTTGTATTCATGTATAGGAGCATTTAAATCACACATAACAAAAATCTCATGTAGTCAAAAACTGTTTACAATTGAAATATCGACACGATATTATCTTCTGTATGATTACCACGTGTCTATAAGACATCTGTTTCAGTAATTATGTTTAAAGGTTTAAATGAAGGTGCTCCATTCACACCATTTGAATAATATGTTCATTGAATATACTCCAAGACACTCGAATTATCTTGGTTAGCTTACGTAAAATCAAGCAGTTAACACATGTGCCGCGTTCGAGCATTCAACAAATGATGCACTGATACGGGATTTATCCGCGGTTTAACTTAACAGCGGACACTTTTGAAAACCCACGGAAACCTACTAAAACTAATAGTAAACGTACGGAAACTGAACACTCAGTAGAAGCCTACAAAATCACACACGCATATTTCCTTGTTATTGATTGCGTTTCCGTTAATTTGAATAGATTATTGTGAGCCTTTTGTTTTCATACGTGAGGTATCCTTTTTGTTTCGTGTGTTTTTGGTAATTTAAGTAGGGCTCGGTGAATTTAGGTAAGTTTTCGGAAGAGTCCCTGGAGTTTCACAGTTTAGTAACATCCGTATATTCATTTAGACTTTACATGTAAAATATCACGAGACAATAGCTACATAAGCGTTAGCAAAACTCATAATACCAATTAATGGTCAAGTGAAGCACACTACTCAGTACATAGTGCGAAAAACAAGAAAAAGAAAGAGACGGAAAACGCAACAAATAAAATCAATCTCACCTGACAGATGTACCAACAAAAGTTTAAGTCTTTCTTATTTACTTCAGGAATTAAACTTTAAATACCTACAATCCCAAGAAAAGAATATCCAGCAAACTATAAAATGTTCTTATTTTAATCATTAATATCGTTTCGTAGATCAATGTTTTTTACTATGACTTAACTATCTTAATTTTAGTTCCTCATTGATAAAGGTAAGATCAGTTTTAGTTAAATTTCCTTTTACATGTTTGTAGGATATTTTTGCCGAGCCTTACATAGTTAGACATGAACACAGTGACACGGAAGATTAACCAATACTGGATCTTTGCACTGATAATGTGTGGGATTTTAAGATAGAGCAATTATTTCCAATGTTTACATAAAACGCATTCATTTCAAAGCAATATTAAGTTAGTTAATTATTGAATATTTGCGAAATGATACATACCATTATGTTTTTATTTTTTATTTTTTAGCTGCAGAGACCATATTTTCTTTTTGCCATGCAAACTTTTTAGAATGTATTGTGTTTGGCATTTCTTATGAATTATGCATGTACCTAAAGTAAGAATTATACAATTAGCGTTGAACAGAAAATGCATATTCAGTCCTATTGTGTATTACTCTATGAACTTCGATGCAATTTAAATGCTACATGCGATAACATGCATTGCGTCCGTTTGTCATATGGGGTTGATTCAGTGAAATGCTATGCGGAAACCGTATATTTCCGCATATTTAATTATGTTGAAGTAGGTTTATTTAAAGGGACTTGTTCGCAGATTTTTGCCTTTTAAAAGTATGCAATTAAATGTCTTAACTTGACAGATTCAAGCATCGGAACTAAAAAGTTCAAGTATAATAACAAGAAAACTATTTGTAGAAAACAAACACAAATTGGTCTCACCGGGGTTCGAATCCAGGACCTCCGGATTAAAAGGCTATCACCTTAACCACTTCAACACTTCACCGTGCATTAATTACTTTATGTAAGTGTTTCATGCGTTGTCAACAATTTCAACAAAAACAACAGAAACACTCCAAAGTATTCCATCGATTGTCGTTACAAACGTTTGATAATTTCATCAATTTTAATTGACGATTACTCATAAACGAAACGGGTTTTACAGTACATTTCTAGGTCCATAGTGTTATTTTGCTCCCTTGTATACACTATTTGTTCATTTTTTAAATCGATGACAACAGGTTCACAAATTTATATTCGTCAATCTGTGAACAGGTCCCTTTAAGGGTCAATATTGGTGAACAAAGTAGAAAATTCATGTAGATAATGTAAAAAGTAAACATGGGTAAATTAATATGTTATTTGGCATAGACCACTCAAAGGAAATTTGTGAGGATAATTTTTGAAAATTAAATTTTGCCTACATACTTTTAGCTATTTTAAGCTATTGTGCCCAGTTTGTACACACACAAACGGAAGCGTTTCTCAGAACTGTTTGATATTCACTCAAGGAACTTGCTTTTCTGTGGGACTATTTAAAGATCTGGTCACTTATATAGAATGTATATGCATTCAATTTATTTGTTTTAATTTAAGATTCACATGGTAATGTGTTCAATCAACAAAAATCAATGGACCACTTTTTGGTAGTGGACCAGGAAAGGAACATTCGGCTAGAAATATTTGAAAATCTCACCACATGTTCAGAAGAAAATATTGTTAAGCCATGTTTACCTCAAGTTGTTTTTGTTGTGTGTGTTTCATCTAGACAACAGGCATCTGAGAAGTTTGGTCTATGAGTATCCAGGAGATGTACAGTTTTATCCATATTGAATAATGAGACTTGTAAAAATGAGAGGAAATAGAGCTCTAGATGTTTTTGTGTGCAGTGGACCTAAGTCATATGAAATAATTTGGGGAAGGACCATGTTGAGAAGAAAATGTCGTTTAGATAACTTCTATACTTGAAGTAGTGTTTAATAATAACGATAATGATAACAATACTATTACTAATACTAATAGTTATTACAATATTTAAACAAACATATAAACTAATGAGTGTAGCAATTTTAATACAAGGCACACTAAAATAAAAATATTTACTAGACATTTTGGGAGGAAATTAATATGAACAAATAATGTTAAAATACACATTTCGGTACGTTGTATGGTTCCACCGAAAAATGATTATTAACCGAAGTATAGAAACGATAAACAAGATGTGAAAAATAAATGACATATTTGTTTCACACACTTAAACAATGTTGCACAGTGAACTGTGCCAGTTAAAACTACTAGATATTAATTTAACATGTGAGAATTGAATTTAAAATAAAAATGAGGAACACAAATATACAAAAAAGCAACAACATTGAGCGACAACCGTTTTATAATGAATCATCACAAGGTCATAAATAAACGATACAACGATACACAGAGAAACACAAACATGTATAATCACTGATTATTCAACCGCTTAAATAATAGCATGAGCAATTTACCCAGTTTATACATGTATAATTCTTATATGCGTGATTACCGTTATAAGTCGTGCACACACTAAAATACCTGTAGTTATCCAATTCACGTTTCTGTGATCATACACATTTACATACTTATTCAGTATTACAACAATTTCAAATGCACAGTTAACAGCAATGCTTGCAGAACACGCTCTAACATGTGCTTGGCAAGTATGTTATTTATATTGGAACATTTCTCAAAAAGAAATAACAACAAAACAGCATGCATGCTGTTTTTTTCTTCTGAAAATATTATAATTATGTTAAAGAAGTGGGATTCCGATGAATCATTTCTCGAAACCTATTTTAATGCCCCCCCCCCCCCTTTGTTTAACATAAACGATTGCTACTTGTGATATGGTTTAAAATATAAATGGCCTTTGGTATAACAATGTAGTCTTCATACTTTAACAATACAACAATATCAATATTACCGCACTGTTATCTTATTGTGCGACATACTTGGAATAAACCGGTATATTCGGTAATCGAAAAAGCAATATTGGAATTACATTAACCGCGTCTTCCTCTTAGTTTAAATATGTGACTTGGGTACGAACGACCATATTTTAAACAAAATCGCATGCCAAATAAAGGTATTTATCAGTGTGTCATAAATAGCGCTAATAAACATACTGAATTCCAATACACGTACATGTTTCTAAACTATCGTCAAATTGTATCAATAATTACGTCTTATGGAATCCATTCATTCGATTCATTGTTTGATTTTTGAATGTCTGACATTAGAAAATAGACTAACCAAAACATTTTTATGCTCACCTTACGCAGTTGTTTTCTCACTAACAAGATTAGCAACAAGCGGTCCTTGAGGTAGGGACCACATAGCTATTTAACACAGCATACAATACAAACACAAGGGAAATACGGATTAAAACTGTCGGTATCCAACACATATGTTTTTAATATAAACTAGACTTTTTAAAACAGCATAACGACGATGTTTCGCATTAATATATATATTTATTAAAATAACAAATTGTCCTAATTGTTATCGAATACAATGTTGGTATAGCAATATATATATATATATGTTTTGTGAGACATTGCCATTTCTTTCTAGTTAAATGCAGATATTTTATAGAATATATTTGACTGTACACAACTACGACAAATGACTCACCCAGATATATTATTCGTACTGAGTTCGAAATTTTCATGTTAAGAAAGTCAAAATACTCAACACCAATTCAAAGTTTTTTTCAAGACATAAATTCTCAAATGTTTTAACTCCCATAACAGGCATAACGTTGTGTTTATAAATAACCCAAACTGGCATTCAGACAATACAAATACAACGCATCGAGCATTCTTTCTGTATTAAATAATCTAGATTAAGTGTTGACCTATAATAGATGTGGTATTTAGGTTATTCGTGCTTAATTCCCACCGACATTTCAGCGTACTCCAGCTTCCCCCCACTCCCCACCACAACATAATACCACACCAAAATTAGTTCGATATGCAAGAGTTTGCTCATAAGTTAAAGATTTCAACGACCGTAACCTTACACTAAATAAGAATTTATTTAAACATGGTTTTTATATCATGATCTACGCAATAAGTTTGCTAAATTCTATAGAAAATATAATGTCTTAGTTTCTAAATACAATGTTTCTTTGAAATAGTTCCTATCTAACGGAATATCCCACCCAACGAGTTCGAAAATGTAAATATGTTAAAGTGAATGCTAAACGCATACTTAATAATTTAGTACACTCTTTCTTATCAAAAGAATATAATGCACTTATATAAAAAAAAACATGCTCATTAGTCACTTATATTAAAAAAAACATGCTCATTAGTTTTCGATACTGAATTTCTTTCATCGTTAAAAATTCAGTCGTTTTAAATGGTGGATAAGTAACTTTAACTTCTTTGCGTTATAAAATTATGACATCATCGTGTGCATTTCGCGTGTCTGGAATACGTCATAATTTAAATAGTTTTGCTGTCTTAGTGACGTAGCGTAAGATTATCTAGGATATATTGTGCCTTTTATTTAATATTTTACAGCATTACCGATTTATACACTGGTTTTAACACCCACGTTCATTAAATTTTTTTTTTCAATTTGGGTTAGTAGGAAGATGTAGCCCTAGAATAAAATAATAAGTTGTATTCAGTTTAAAATAAACATATACGACAAAGCTATGTAGTCTGGCTTTTTACACCCAGCGTAACGGCTTCTTCCTGAAATTGCATGACGATGATCTGAAAATTGAACTGTATGATGCTCTGTCATTAAAGCTTTTTATTAAAAAAAACGAGATGTAGTTGATACTTGTTTTTTTTGTTTCATTGCATCGTGCCTCAGAAAGTTGCAATTCTGCTGCTCTGGTTTGCATCTAGCCATTGAGTAATTAAATGGCAATTAAATTGAATAATATTCTCTGTTATTGCTGTTTAATTTGAATTGCGATGCTATGAGGTTAATTTTTATTTACACTGACATATTTTGTGAATATTTCTGGGCCAAGTGTGAGGTTCGTGCGCACATAAACCGGTCTAAACTCCCAATGCTTTACATTGACCGTTCTAAGGCGGTGACAACATTTTTATTCATGTGTGTTTTGTGTTTGTTATGCGTTTCTGTGATGTCCTGTGTATTGTTTTTGGCAATTGGTCACTTGCCATAAATAACAAACATTGGGCTGTTTATAAGAGTTCTCTCCTGCTATCGCAACTGGAGTTTCGCTTTGTTTATATTTCAATAAATGATAGAAAATTATTCACAGTTCGTCCTAACTTTCAATGAGTCTAAAAGTAAATTATGCAGGGGTACTGGAACACACACCGGGTCCTCACATAATGCAGATTCGGCGCGGAAGGACCGTATAAACTTCAAAAATACATACATGCATACCTAATCGAATACTGGCACATGAACACTCAATAGCACGATACAGCGCGAACCTGTTTATTAAAGATTAAAGGAACTAACATTGTGATATATGTTAAACCAAGTATGTTAAGTTATATGTTGATATAACAAGCAAATTCAATATGTGATAAAACGGTCTATGTATTACCATGAAATAAATGGTATTTGAACAGTTTAAAGTTCAGGTAATTTTTTACATTTTCAACACAGTACAACTAGTCGAAGTCCCATTAGTTTTTGCAAAATTCGTGGAGCTCGACGATTGTTAAGGGTAAATAGTGGCAACAATAATTGAACGTAAATAAAACTAGTGTGAACAGTTTTACTTTGAGGATCAGTTTTTTGCAACAGTATCCATCAGCCATTTGTATATGATGTATGTAAAATACCACTCATAAACACATACACAGACAGACAATACGACAATCGTTTGATAGTCCATATTTTACCTCTTTCACTTTATCTGTGGCGTTTACATAATGTATTGTGTGTAATAAATTAACGTATAACTATTTTGTTATGTTACTCATTTCAAATTGTATCACACTATAATGTATACTTACGTATGGGGTTTCATGAAATATTGCATGTAATAAATGGAACAGAACATATAGTTACTTAAGCATTTACAAACATAAAGCACACAACACATATACATTTGAAAGAGAGAGAGACAAACAAACGATATGGAAATACACAGAATATTATTTTAATTTCTCTGCACTGAGTAGATGTATCGATAAAGCATCATAAACCAATGTAAATGAAAATAAAAACATCCAAATAGATGTAAAAACAATATAATTATATAATTTCAACTCGTGAAATATGTTATGGGCATAATATAACAGTTTTGCATTGTGTCTTTTTAAATATCAATTTCATAATAAAAATAACACGGAAACCCGTATATTATATTACGATGTAACACACATAGTAAGTTAAAAGAATGACAAAGAAATGTCGTAAAAACTAATTACACAAGTTATTCACAATTTACTCAATGGTAGATTCTTGTATATTATGTATGCGTGATGAATTTCGTATTTAATCGTCGCATAATGATAATTTCCAGTCAACTACTTATCTAATAAATTCATGTCACTTCATATACACACTTCAAATCAATTGATTTAGAACACGATTGCTTCTAAGATGTGATTTGCACTAATTTCGTATATATCTGAACATTTTTATTAAAACAAAATATTGTGTAAACAAAGTAATTGACTTCCAATGGATTCTATCCAAAAAATATGTAAATGGCTTTCCACAGTTTTTGCACCGCCCAGAGGTAATTTGCTTCCAAATGACTTGCAGCTTAACAGATCATCAACTATTGGTATTGCGATGTACGTAGCAAATTGTGATAAAGACAACAACAGCAAGACTATCTAATTAATAATAACTGAACAAAATACTTCGGAATTAACACTTTATTTCTGCACATTGTATTAAGTGATGTAATATAAAATAGTATAATTAACATTAGCCGCGTATACGTATATAATAATACTATTTGTCTTTAAAGAAGCCACATGTTAAATCCAAATCGTTTGCCAAATACAGATGTTTCTCTGGTTGATCTTTATAAACACGTTCGATAAATGGTAGTCCGATTGTATTACATAACCAATTATTCCCTATATAATCATTTAATTCCGATAAGTTTCTTAATATTTTAATGTCATGAAATTAATCATACCCGAAATTGAACAAACAATCCTTTGCTCAAAATAACTTATAACTACATGTATGAGGCCATTCACTGAATGATCACTGGAGCGTTTTGATGTGTTTAGGCAAAGGTTCAAAAATACCAACTTAACACAGTCCAGAACATTGGAACATGAAACATATACAGAACAACTACGTGAAATAATGATTTAGTACTGTGGACATCCTATTTGTTATTCATCGTATTCTGGGTTTTAATGTAAGATTGCCAATTTTAAACATATGTATGCCCGTCTATTTCACCAGCAGAAGTACTATAACTTAAATAAGCGTTTTTTATACGACTAAATCAGCAAAACATATTTACAACCGCACCGTACAATGTAAAGTCCTATTGTTTGTTATCGATTTGGCGGACATGGGATGTTCTGATCATCCTAGTTATCGTCCGCACTAATCCAATTTAATCCTGAATAAATAAATCATGTTGGTAACATCAGCAAGTTTTTTCACTTAGAAAACTGGATATCTCTTCATCATCCGTTAGTAGGTCACGACCCGTTTCGGAACAACTAAGTGTTGTTACTGCATAACCGCTAGTGGCATTTTCAGCATCAATTGTTAGGTCGTGTGCCTTTTTGCGCAAGTATGAATTTCAATCGGTCAATCTTTTAGATGTTTTATTCCATTGGTAGTTTCTTCACTCCATCTATCCAACATATTGTCCTAATTTTCCGTTTCTGGCCAATCTTTGTCGTGATTTCCATCGTTGGTGTTTCCCTCCTCCTTTGAAGTGCTGTCTCGAACGTTTGAGATATCCATAGGCCAGTCATCGTGCAAGTTTTCATCATCAGTGTTCAGATCATGTGTCTTTATGGAATTGATTGAACAGGCCTTAATTTCAACACACGGTAAATGGTTATCATTCAACGCATTCCCATCACTTTCAATCGGCGTTATTTGCTTCATAGAAGAACCCATCGTCGTTTCAATAGTTGCTCGTATCACATTATTATTTGATCGGTGACATGGATCTAATCAGCATGTTCATACGAGTGTCTGTCAATAATCAATTCAGCTTTAGAAGTGCTTGGTACTTGAGCAATTCTATCGTCAACATTGATAGTATTACCAGCGACCTGTTGATCATTTATCAATGAGTACTTTCTTGGCGTTGTTCATCTACACAAAGACAGCAACTTGCACTTTATCAAAATCATAGCAATGTTAATTTTGCATACTATTGGTATTTATGACTGGCAAACAATGTAATATAAACTCGGGCATTGTGTTGCGTTGTTTACTAGTAGTACATTGATTTTAAAAGAAATTAATACATGAATAAACTACATTAACTTTAACTTTTATACAATGTTATCTTACGTATATTTTTGCCAGTGCATATAACTTCTTGTCTCGTTTGCGGAAGTTCGAGAACTTTTTGTCAGCCCCTGTCACACATGCATTACAGTTTAATACGATAATAATTTAATATCAATGTTCAATACGTACACATGTTTTAAACATAATGCGATAAACCTTTTAAAATATGCATTTGAAACCTTCAATTTTGATTAATTTTAACATCATCTATATATTCCCGCTAAAATACATTATGTACCAAACGGAGTTCCGAATTTTATTAAAGACGTTCGCAACAATTTCCATCACTTTTTTGCAACGACATATTTTCTTAAAACTTGGCACAAACATGCATCAATGTATCCGAAAACTAAATCAGTCTTAAAAACGTGGGGTCAATGGCCTTATTCAGGAAATATTGACTTTTGAATACGGTAACTGTCGAAGCCTTTTTTCAGTTTATGTTACTTAGAATGTTAAATAATATTAAGCGTTTATATTCAAACAAAGATGGAGATTTTTAAATGCATCTTGTTTTAAATGTTTACTTTGGTTATATAAAAGCGCAGATAAATGATAAAACGCGCTTTATCTACAGTTATCATTTAACAAATGACTTGTAATGGACACTTAACGAGATTAAATTTGCCTGTGAAAACATCAATAATTTATCAAATATACGAATATATTTTGTTCCAAACGACAGATTTTGTTAAAAGATCCCACATACTGAAACTAAAACAGTCTTAAAAATTGGGGTTACCGGCCTTGTTCCTGAAATATTGGGTTTTGAATACGGTACCTGTCGAAGCCCCTTTTTCAGTTTGGATTTTTATCAATGTTTTAAGTATATGGGATAGTTATTTTTCAAACAAGGTTATGGTTCTTTTAATTGATATGTTTGTACATGCTTGGTTTGGCAATATACATGTGTTTGTTGATAATAAAAACGTTTTACCTACATATACTGCTTAAATAATGAAGTTGACTGGAAATGTGTGTCATAACTAATAGTGCTTTCCGAAACTTCATTTTTATCAAATGCATATTTTGTTCCAAACGACAGATTTTCTTAAAATTTCGCACAGAAACGTACCAATGTATACCTGCACCAAAACATTAATAAAAAGAATGGCTCACCGAACGTGTATGGGAAATATTGGATTTCATAAAGGGTACCTGAGTCCCCGAGAAGGAATATATAGTTATCTCTTTTTTTAAGCATGTTATACAATAAATAGCTAACTGTCTGAGCGTTTTTTATTACTGCTATTCAAAAGTTTAAAAGTGTACATACTTTATCGCGTTGTATAGTATTGAGGAATATATTTGTTTCTTTCTTCTTAATAATGCGGACATACTAATATAAAGTGGTACTCATTTGCTTTATCGTCAAGATTACATAAAATACATTTTCGTTCATTTCTGTTTATGTAATAATGTCTGCCAGTTTCAATCAACAATTTATGATATGACAGGCGTACTTTTGCAATGATATTCCTATGTTTTTTGTTATTAATAACATCCAAATATAACGACCTTTCAAATACAGGTTTAAGTTCTTTGCTTACGTGTAAAGATGGTGAAGAATCAACATTAACTCTCAAGTGTGATATATAATGATCTCTCAGTCTATTCTTTAACAAAGAAATAAAGTGATCAATACTAATAGATTCAGGGAATAACCATACATCTGTAAACCCTGCATGATTCAAAATATCACGAACTTTTGTGGACCAATTAACAGTGTTATTTCTTGTATCAAGTTCTAATCTTTGCATATATATGACAGCATTGAGAATACAATTTCCTTGTTTATTTTGATATAGTTTCAAACAAAATTTAACAATTCTTAAGTATCTACCAATATATAAAGGAAATCGACCGACTTCAGCATATAATGACAATGAATTTTCTGACAATTTAACATTTAATAAACTTTTACAGAATTATTCGTGAACACGATCAATATTGGTAGCTGCAATGAAACCCCATACTTTGCAGTTATAATTCAAAATGGACAAAACATATAAATCAAACAACTTAAACAGGATATTAATTGGAACTTCCATGTATTTCTTTATACAAAATAATGAGTTCATTGCTCTTGTGGCTTTACCATATAATGTATTTGTGGCAGGAATAAATGACCCGCCACTAGACATAACAATACCTAGATAGTTAAAATTGCCCACTATTTCAATATCTTTCCATTTGTATGTCCATTTGTAATTTTTGTTTAGCACACCACCTTTTCGGACAACCATGTTTTTTGTTTTATCAATATTTACCGTTAAAATCCATTTATCACAATATGTTGCTAGATTATTCAATGATTTATGCAGCCCTTCTTTAGTTTCTGAGAAAATAACAGCATCGTCTGCTAATAGGAGTAATTAAATAGATAATTGATCTAACGTTATTCCGGCGTTTAATGCGTTTTGTAGATTAAATTCTATATCATTCACGAATAGCGAAAACATGATCGGCGAAGTTATCTCCCCGAGTAATAAGCCGAGATTACTACAAAAATGGTCCGAAAGTGAGCCCATGTGTTTAACTTGAAGTTTATCCTCATTATACATAGAGCGAATGAGAGATAATAACTTGCCATCAACGCCTGATCCAATCATTTTGCACTAACTGTCCCCGATTGATTACGTCATAGGCCTTCTGGTAATCGACGTAGCAACAAAAGAGATTATTTTTATTATGTAGCTGTTGCTCTATTAAAGCATTAAGAAAAATAATTGCGTCGACAGTACTACAGTTGGGTTTAAAACCGAATTGAGCCACTTTTAAAATATCATAGGTTTCAGCCCAAGATTTTAAGCGTTCGTTTATCACTCCTGTAAATAATTTCGCAAAACAACTTATCAACGTGATAACCCTATAATTATTTGGGTCGGAACTATATCCTCGTTTATATAGTGACACAATCACTCCGGATGACCAGCTTTTGGGAAATTGTTTGTATCTAAAATGTAATTAAATAATATTTCTAACGGCTTGGCTATTATATGAACTGTTTCTTTAAAGTATTCATAAATAATATTGTCATGTGAAACCTTCTTATTATTATTAAGACGTCTGGTTGCTTTTGTAATTTCTTCTATTGAAATAGGTTTGTCAAGATCGGGATAAGAGCTAGCTTGGTTTTCTAGATTGTCAAACTGCCGTAAAAAAACCGTCACTTTCATCGTTGTTTACGTTGACGTCAGTCTCGGAAGCTAAAGCATTAAAATACTCATAAAATTATTGTAGCGATATATTTTCCGCATTCGGTGAGGACGATCTTTGTTAAAATACATTCCAAAATTCGCGCGGCGTTTTGCGACACATGTTATTCATTTTCATACCATGCTCACGATTATATTTTGATTTCATTTTCCTGCAAGAATATTTATAATCTTTTCTCGACGCGAGCATCATTTCCCTCGTATGTCTAATTTTATATAAATTAAAATAATATTATATAATTGTATACTGTCTTTATATATTTTGTCCGTTTTTGTTTACATTCTTCATTAGCCCAGCTTTGTTTCCTTTTGTCAACGGAAGCGAAGCAATTATGATTGTTATAAATAACATGTTTAAAAAACTGTTCACCTCGCTTATTAAGAAAAGTAAATTCCGTTACCAATAAATCCGGATCGCAGCGTGAATCAACGGATGATTGTGAGTTGTGTTCTAGCTCTTGAACTCCACTGACAATATCGTGCTCGAAATTTTCGTTGTACTCCGAGTTCTACTTATACTATATGCGCGGATTATTTTTACCGTTCGTGCTAAGAGCAAATGTCAATGGGGCATGATTCGAGAATTCAGTGAAATCGTGCACTTTAAAATCAGCTAAATCTTGAAAAATATTGACTGATGTTAACAGATAGTCAACTGTGCTTACCCCATTATGCGTAAAACAAGTAAATTTTCCAATTCCTGTATCGTTAAATAGTCTGCCGTTAACAATTCTTATATTAGTAGATTAACATACAGCTAATAGGTAATCACCAAATCGGTTTGACCCAGGGTCGCATGCTGACCGTTCTAGTGGGGTGTCTTTTTCCAATAAATCAAAATCATCCAAGCTTCTGTCATTGTCAATAAGGTCTGCTTTATTGCCGGTTCTATTGTTTGCGTCCCCAGTTATAAATACGTTTCCTTTGAAAAATTTTAATCAGATTCTAACTTTTGGATAATGTCTACTTCATACATATCATGTGTTGGTGAATGTTCAGGTGCAATATACATACAATATATATTTTATCTATTTTAAGCCATAATAAACAGTCTATATGATTTCTTACTAGAGTAACTCCTTTCCGTATAGTGTCTCTAAAGTATATGACAATCCCGCCGCTGGAACGCCTTGCTCTACGGTGTTGAAAGCGTCTAAATAAGCGGATAGGGTTGCTGTATCCTTTGAGGTCGATTACAGAGTTATTGTTAGTCCAGGTCTCAGTTAAACAGATTATGCCATGTTCGCACAGGAATGATGTAAGTTTACTGTCACCTCTTTGTGCAATAGTTAGCCCTTCAGTATTCCAGGAGACAACTTTAATAACACTCTCACCGTCAGCCCATTCGACGTACAGTTGTTGTGTATGTACAACTTGTCCAGTTTAAGGTAGGCTTCCTTGCCTTTTCCGCGTTCCGCTTTCATGATTGGGACAAGTTTTCTCCTTTTTTCCATGACTTCTGGTGGATACTGCTCAGCGATTCCGTACGTGGTCCCTTTCAATCGACTGGAGGCTTTCCGTACTCTTTCCTTGTCTGGAAAAAAAGCAAATTTCGCCGCCACGATAGGTCTCACTTTGTCATGTGTGTATACTCCAACTTGGTGGGCTCTGTGCATTTTTATCTCTTGTTTTGCATTTTGTTAATGTAGTTTTGATTCAATGAAGTCTAAATTTGTGTTTTCACAATGCTCACCCTTTTCCTAGGAAATTCTGAAAAACAGCCGGTTCTCGCGCATACTTCGGCCTTTAAAGCCTGTTATATCCGCCTGAAGTCGCTATTCATTGGAGACATGTTTCTCTTCTGACGATTTCATGCTGTTCATGGTTTTCATTAGTGAGTCCAAATGCTGGTGCTTGTGTGTAAGGTCATCCGCCACACTACCACTGAACTCGCATGCCTTTTCAATGTCCTTGATTTTCACCTCTAGGTCATTAATCCTCTTATCCATTTTATCAACCCGTGAATTAAGTGCCGAAACACCTGAATGAATTTAATCGAGTAGTGACAATTTACTATCAATTGAATTCAATCGTTCTAGTATTGTGGACAAAATGTCATGTTTTGGTGAAATTGGCGTAACTGGTGTCATGTAATATCTGCCGTGGAAATGATGGTTTATTCATGATAAACTGCCCATGCGCATTCGGCAGTTGAGAACAGTTAAAGAAGTGACTTGCCTGTTCATGCTGGATATATCCAGGTGGGCCCTGAACACTTGCGCCATATGTTTTCCTGTGTTACCCTTGTGTGAGTTCGTTTTTGTAACTGTCTGTTCGTTATACGGCGATTCTTTCGAATTTTTTGCGTTTTCTGGTCATCAAGTAATAATAACACTATAACTGTATAGAATTAAAACATACTTTCATTCACGTGTGATTATGTATGAAACAAAAATATCCAGATTGTTTACTCCGCTCAATTTATTCCGCCATCTTCTCACATGCGCACAACTATACCCCTGCTACTGTGGTCCACATAACGAGATTAACATGCAGTGACAACAAACTGTCATCTACGTAACAATAGGGTGCTAGGTCGACTAGGAAACCTAACCCGCGTACTAGAAAAGCAAAGGCGACACGAATGCTTGATATTTAGAGGCTAACCTTAACCCATATTGTATTTTGTATGGTTATTAAAATATATGCAATCGGACAGTTAAATATTCGATTATGTTTTCATTATTCGAATATTCGGATATCCGTTGCCATCCCTTATTTTTAGAGTTCTAAACCGATATTGTGTTCAGCATGTTAATACTTTATTATCATTTCGATCATCTATAACCGCGTACAATACATTTGTGTTATTTTTCCATACGTATCTAACATTGACTATTGTCGTCAAACTATGGCCATAAATGTTCAATGACTCTAGATTGAGTTCAATAGTTTGACGAAACAATACATAAACTAATATATTATCAGCCGCATCGACAAAAGCTTTGAATAACAAAATTATGTGTTTGATAAACACACATGGCCCCGGTGGGTGCTATATAGCCCATTTCCTAATTCGAATTAGGTCAAGGTCAGAGTGAAGTTGGGTGATATGGGTGGATAAGGAATGGTCATAAGCAACAACTGTGTAAGTATGCAAGTGTTGAAGTAAGCGGTGTTGGTACTAGACGAAACGGTAAACTCTACCTAACCTTGTCACGGACGAACGGAAGGACGGACGGACAGGACAATCACTATATGCCTCCCACATCAAGATTCCGGCGGCATACAAACAAAGCATGGTACGCATGTTCATACATTATTATCAACCTCGATTGACATAATTTGGTAATTCGCAATGGTTGGTAATTATGTTTTCAGTCGGAAATCATCGATACGAACGTAGACGTTTTTGTAAAATCGCTAAAGTGTGGTTTGTTAATGATAATATTACTATATTACAAGTTCGCAAGTATACTGACTTTGAATAGCTATACCATTTCTCAAAACATAAACGTTTTGTGGAGTTGCCTGGTTCTTAATATTTAAGAACTGTTAGATTTCTTTGAATCGTTAAAATAACACTGGATAATTTTGAACCTATAATAAAAACATATAAACATTCGCAAGTGGTTCGTAGGCCAAACTTGGTGATTCATTGTTTCATTATTTTATTTATTTGACTAAACGTGACCTTCGTAGACTGAATAAACTAGTACAAATTTGTGAACATCGAATGCATTTTGATTGAGACACTGCTTCATTAAAACGTTAAACGTGAAATCAATAAGGACTAGTTTTCCCGTTGTATTAGTTTAATTCCGATATTATGATAGGATTTGATAGTCAATGATTCCTGTAAGAGTAGTAGGATCCTGTATCGCCCAAACCCTCCTTGACGTTTTTATGACATATAGTAATATGCTGGCAGAGCAAAAATAAGAAACAAAAAATAACATTTAGTTTAATACAACAATCTCTTCTGTAACGAAAAACAATGTTGATATACTTAAGAATTGATACAAACTTATGTAGAAATTATAATTATACTATAGAGCATTTTTAATTATTTGAATAAGAATGACAGAATTGCATGAAAGGAGCATTTAAGTTGTGGAATAAATAAACAATGACTGAAACAATAATCATACACGGTATTAAATATTATATAATATTTAGTTGTTTTATTCTTTAAAGGCTTCTATGGTATTATTTTGAATGCTTATTGATACAGATTTACTTGTTTTTTTTTATTTGTAAAATTAAATACATTCGGATTGCATGTATAACAGGTATGTATTAACATACATCTCACATTATTTAACAAAATATTTAACACAATATGGTACTCGTTTATATTCTATTAAAGGAACACAGTTTACCTGATAGCTCATGTTTGGGATACATTCATATTTAGCAGTTTCTATAAAAAGGTAGACATCCATACAATCTTAATCTTACAATTCTGTTATCAATTCTTTTTAAAGAGTGTGTATTGCATATACTTTAATTAACTCGTCTATGTGAAATATAAAAATTGTGTAACTAATATTAAAACTGACGACGTATTATAGTACAGTCCAACATTGTCATCATATCATATCAGCTGCTTGGCATCCAAATAAATGGTAAAACGTTTGACTTTCTGTTTTTACTTTACATTATCTTTACAAATTATAATACCGTTGCAAAATATAGGAATACTCGCTGTACATATTAATTTCAGCATACATCGGTTCTACTGATATTCTTGTTTTAATATTAACATTGTGCAAGCATTATTTAATTTTCCATATGCAAACCTACATTTTAATGACTCTTAATCTCGTATGAACACTTTTCAGAGAACTGCTTGAAATGTAGTCAATTTGAATAAACACGTACATAGTCAAACAAGAAATATTTTTTAAATGATATTTGGCGTCAGTGATAAATTAACAAACTAGGAATGTACATAGAACTTCCTGTTTAAATATTTAAAAATGCTAATTTGGTTAAGTCGCAAATCTGACAAGATCAGTGGGCTCCACAAAAATCACATTCTAAAACAAGCTTTATTCCCTTAAATATTATTTTTTAAGTGTATGTCTCTTTTTAAAATATCTTTGTTTTTCTCTTCAGAATGAAAGGCACACAAAGGGTGTTGTGTGATCAGTAAAACAAATTTTAATTTATACATTAATTTATAATGTCCTATTTCGAAAATAATTATGTTGTCAAAAATAGTTCTTGTTTTGCTAACCAATGTTGATAATGTCATGAACAAATCATTCTAAATGAAGAATATGTAATAAGAGATGGTGAATACCAAGTTAGATTCAACATTTAAGCGCTCTTCGAACAATACAGTTTCACGTATATTATTTATTCCTAGTCTTAAGTCTAAGAAAAGGTTGGTGAATACGGGCCCTAAATCTGCAGTGAATGAGTTTATGGCAATAAATAAGCACGAACTTTTGCTAGTGATTGAAATAGCACGAAATACCAACACATATATTACGGTCCTTCACGCGTAACGTCTTTGTTTTGTTGGTGTATAATCCCCATACTCGTTAACTCCCCATTCAGCATTGCTATCGCGTACAAAGAACCTTTCAATGGAACTGTGTATCTTTTTCGAAGGAGACCGCAGATATTACGCTATTGTACTTATTGTTATCATAAGTCTTCAACAATAACAAATCAAATGCAACAATAGTTTACACTATTATTAAATGCACGTACGACATAAACTAAATAAATTAAAATTAGGTGAGGTGTGAGTGCATTTGATCTGTATTGTTCACAAAATGCGTCAAGTTCAAACCTGTATCATCGTCATATTCCGCCAATAGCTATATATTAAGCTGTAGGTTTTGTTTCGAATGGGCTCAGTGCAACAAGAAACAAACACACTTCCTAATAAACACAGCTATACTTTACAATTTGAAATAAACAGGAAATTAATTTGATCATCCTCTTTTGTTCGTTTTTTTTGTTTCATTACGAAACATGGTATTTTAACAATACCCTTTTGTCCGATGCTATGTAGATAAAAAGATAAACCAAGTCAAACACGAATGGGAAACATTTGTTAATTTTCCCCTCGATCTTGTAAAACTGTATATAATATAACCAATGCACCATCAGCTAGGTATTTCAGTCAGTATAACTTATATATAACATTAATACATCCATAACAGTGTTTTATAGTTTATTCTACCTTCTGGATTCTCATCTGACTAAAGAAAGTGATATGTAATATGTTATATGAAAACACAAACTAATAAAATATTCACGTAATTTAGAAAAAAAGATCATTAAATATATTTACTTTTCCATCAACTATGCTTTCCGAATAATGGAAAAAAAAACTGTTTTGCTTTGGGTTGATTGTATAGTGCGAAAAAAATAATATAATCATAACCTTTATGCAAGAATATTCATGAGCTGAATGCGAATTCAAATGATGTTTTGAAATCTGTTAGTGTATGTTCGTAAATGTTCGAATAAATTATTTTCGATTCAATAATGCATACGAATTAATAAAGTATTTATAACCGCTAACTTTAAGCAAGGAGCTATGGTATACTGGTATGCATGTCTATCTATCAACCAGTTGACTATGGTTCGAATCTCGGGGCAAGCTATTTACAACAAAATGTTACTAAACGAAATTTACAATATGGTCACGGCACGAGAATATCATGGAAATTATGGTTGTGTTTGAAATGAATACACGTAGAATACATATCTTATGTCAGTTTTGACTTCCAAAGCAATAGTGACAGACACGAGAAAGTTACAAGGGTCCAAAGCAAGGAAATTATTTAGATTACGTCCGAATTGTTTAGAAACCAGAATAGTTCTTTCCTTGAAACTGCACTGGCATGAGCAGAAGTAATAACGACAATATTATCTGCGTTATTATGTTTGCTATTTGCATAAGTATTATTGCTTGGTTGAATAAAATATTCATTAAGAACATGAAAAAAATAAAGACAAAATATGAATACAATTTTGAAGAAAATGCAGCAAAAGTAAATACCATTTTTATACATTATAGTGTTTCAAACTACAAATGAACATGTAAAAATTACAAAATGTAAAGCTAATTCTCTTTGAGGTAACTCACTGCGACAGTAGAACTGATCGATAAACTCTCGCTTAATTTAACATTTTAAATAAAGGTCAGTAGGATCAGGTTAATGTTTTCGCACTATAACAGTTTAAAATATCGTTGCTGTTTTTGTAATCAAAACACTTAAACGTATTGTTTTGTTTTGTTACCAACCATTTGTCGGGCGCGGCTAGTTCAGCTAGTAGAGCACTGAACTCTCAATCTGGGGTTCGTGAGTTCGAGTCCCAGCCCGACCACATAACTTGTATGGGGATCGGTCATGAAATAGTTTCTAACGATTTTAGTTGTATTGGTTTCAAACTTTTGTGCTTATTTGTTTTCATCAAATATCTCATTTTATATTATCTGTTCTTTATTAAATGCATATGTCTTGATATACATTTAGCTCATTTTTATCATATAATATCATTTCTAGTGCAATTGGAAGGCAATTATTTCGTTGTCATAGTCCCTTTAAGTGTGAATAAACTATATATAAAAGCCGCATCAAAGGTACAATTATTCCCATAGATGGAGCGCTTTATCGAAACGCGAAACAAAGTGTCACTGTTGCGAATGGAAACCTTTAAGATAGAGTTTGTTTGATCGAATTTGGTAAAATTATAATATATAATTTCACATTTAATTTCATGGCTTATGTTATACTCTTATGCTAGAAGAATGTATAATTGGAAACTTAAACAATTTATATATTAATGTATATACTGTATAATTTTATCTGTGATTGTTTTTTAATAATAACGCATGCACGTTGATGAACAATAACAACATTTACTAGAAAACAATGTACTGACAAAACAAGAAGCTCTGGTATTATTCTGAAGTAACCTCTGTCGAATTTCATCGTGAAATAGTTCCATTTTGCATCGTTATTAGCGTTCTTCAAATATCAAGTATGCATAACTTAAAATTGTATTACTCTCAGCCTGAAATTGGCCTCAAATACATTCAAACTGCAAATTCGGCGTGTACATGTGATGGGCTATAATAACGTTGATTATAATGGGCGATTTATTGAATCACTGATCTAAATATGCCTCCCACAAAGTTAAATATATACCCTTTGATTCATTCTTATAATTTCTGGCACACAACTTGAAGTCCGCATTGTAATGTTCATACAACATTTGGAATCCACCGCAAACTCACAGTGCTGCACATAATGATCCTTTCAGCATTACTATTATGTTATGCAACGAATCGCCGTTTCTATTAGCTGCACAAACAATAGAACCCATATCCCGTGCATGTGAAACTGGTTTGCTGTTTCGACTTCCTATCAAAACAAAGCTAACAATTGACAAAAACTGTTTAAGACATCGTTTCTATTTTACCATCAAATTAATAAAACGAAATGTTTAATGTTGTTACCTTTTGACATTACATGTTCGCTCTTCAAATGTGGACTGGGGACTGGCAACGTAGGTACGAAGCGATCGCAACTTCGAACTAAACAATGTTCGTTGCTTTGTTCTGCCTTTTATCCAAATCTCCAGATGAAGACTATTCAGATGACCCTAACCCAGTACTTTAATGTAAAACAATGTAAAGAGTACAAACATATCGCATACACAGTATTACAAAGCTTAGAAATATCATGTAGTGATAAAATTACCTTTCATGTACTGAACTCCAGATGGGCATAAACATGTGTGTTTTTTAGCTATGCCTAAACGGTAAAATATGCATAAAACCATTACCATTTGTATAGAAAACGAACAAATTCTGTCATAAACTATATATTTCATTTAACATGACAAGCTCAGAGTTTTCTATAGAAAAATAAGAGAATTTCCGTTGTTAAATTGCCAATAAACTGCTCGAAAAAGTAACTGTAAACCATAGTTCGAATTGTAATTGCAGAATATATTGTCAGGTCATGTTAGAATCGAAATCATGTTTGCTTTATCGTTGTTTATATCTAAATAAACAACGATGTTTTGTTCTGAGGCGTGTGTATAACACCACTCGGGCTAACGCCCTTGTTGTTTAATTCCTACGCATCAGAACTCAAAACCCTTGTTTATTTACAGATAAACAACTAAAAATCGAAAATTATTTCTTAAAGACGATTTCGGTAGTTTTTTCGGCACATCTTTTCGACCATCAGTGGAGTTGATTTAAATCTTCATAATGGGAAGTGTTTTGACGGATAGTAATATTTATTAAATATTGTGTACGCTGTAATTACCAACTAGAATCAAATATATTTATAATAATTGCCATGATCATAGTAGGAGTTTCTTGTGATTCGATTCAATTTGCGAAAGTTTGGTAATAACCTGAAAACGAAAATAGGACACGCTGACTGAACATTGGACTCGCATATAGCTGTGCACATGCTTGCGATTATTGTGAAAGTGTTTTGACTGTAGTGACGTTTTATACATAGTCATAATTAACTGCTCTTACTTACATAATTATTTATACTATACATATATTTACTTTTATAAGTGTATTGTTATAATTATGACTGTCATTCCATCCTGTTTTTTACAGACAAATGCCCAATAAGCACATGTAAACTACATATTTTTTTCTCGAAAAAACAAGCACGGTTACCCCCTGTTTTCTTTTTGCAGTTTGTTGAGAATATAATTATGTAGTAAATATCTAAAATTCAGGAATTTGTTTATTGGGGGGGTGGGGGGGGGGGGGTAATAAACTGACAACAATCTTAGCATTGTCATCCGCGACTACGGCAAAACACCATTTAGCTTTTTTGGAAAATGCATTACCGAATGGAAAATTATTGCAATGTTATTATAATAAATATATTTATGCATTTTTATTTACATAACTTATGTCGAAATATTCAATAAATAACGAATGCATTCATTGCAAAACATGAATGTAATTTGGTAGACTGATGCAGTCGTTTCTGTCAAATATCGAATTCATCATATGTAATGTTACATTTCTCCTACTTTGCTCCTTGCATAACGTGCTTGCCATTTTGTTGTTGCTCAATACAGTAACCTGTCCCAAAATAAATGTAACTTAGTCAGATAAAACAAGAATCAGGATTTATCGACCTTAACATTTCATACAGAGTTGCTCAGTACAGTTAACCTGTCCCAAAAGAAATGTAACTTAGTCAGATAAAACAAGAATCAGGATTTATCGACCTTAACATCTCATACAGAGTTTCATCAATTTATTTTAAGGTACTAATATTAGTCTAATAATTTGTCTGAGGCAAAATCAATGCAATGCGAAAAAAACTGTTCTTATAATAAATAGCACTCGCCATAATTCCAATATATCATAAAGACTCAATTAAAAGCAAAAATAATATATAATATAATAACAAATATATATTTCCGAATCAACATTCTGTTGACGAACTGAACTCAAAATTAAAGTGAACACTATATTACAAGTTTCTATACCCGCGCACTTTAAAACAGATCGTGAAGGCACTTGGTAACGAAATACAGAAGTGGCAATTTTGCTATAAATTTGGAAAACATTGCACTGACAATTACACATATTGTATTAATTATCATATAGGACAATAAGTTATTTCCCTTTGACAGAGAGAAAAACAAATATAATAATATAATTTTAATGTAACTGTTTGTGCGTAAAAAAACTCACAGCACTCACTTCACACATTTAGTGTAATGGCTTTAAAAATAGAGTTCATGTGGTAATTCCTTTCAGCGTGCATATTAATAATAACCTTCAAGTGTGACCTACGATACAAAATTTAATTCAATCGATTTGAAGTTCTGAAGTAGTCAAATAACATTAAAATGTTCACTTTTTTTAGCTTTATATGTAATTTTATATGCATTGTTATAATGATGATAAATTTGAACGTAGTCATAAAGATACGTTTCTTAATGTTTGACGGTCTTGAACTTCCATATAATTGGAAAGAGTTAAAACAATAAAGCGAATATTTAAATTCGTATCGAGATACTTAAACAAAGAAACTACCAATACGGGTCCACGAGATCGTTAATGGCACGTCGCAATGTGCATCTATTACAAATTATTTAGAGGTAGTGGGTCTGGAAAGATGTCATAAAGCTAAAAACGTATCATCATAAACCTTCGGTATCGATCGGATTATTTTCGATTAATACCGATCAGCAGCCGTCCTTTGGACAGTATTACGGATTTCCATCAACCGACCTAACTGGTATTAGAGGAAAAGCAGATTGTTTAACTACTCTTTAACTACTTGGTAGATTTCGATCAAACTTTCACAACTGAAGAAACTTAACGTATAAGAAAAGAATTTTGTAGGAAACTTTTTTGCAGAATTAAGGGCCTTTGGCATTTTCCCACTATAGAATATATATTTACGGAAAGTGTGTGGACCCAACTCCTCTTTAACTGCACGGTGGGTTTCGCTCAAACTTTCACAGCTGAAGAACCTCAGTGTAGGTGATCGTAGAGATAGAAATTATTGCTGCGACCATTTTGACAGAATTATGGCCCTTTAGCATTTTTCCACAATGAAATAATTTATTTCATGCTATGCGTTGAATGGGTGGAGAATACCAGTAAATGATAACATGATAATTTCACTCTAGGTCGATTGAAATAATAAAATTTGATCATTTCTCTCTCGGTTAAATGGAACTAATTTGAACTGTATTTGCATGTTTATTTTTTTGAAAGTATGTGAATACCCTAATCGCCAGTGTAAACAACAATATGTCAAGCTTATATACTAACTTCATATCGGTGCTCACTTCCCTGTCAACGTAAATTAAAAACAAAATAACCGAAACCTGCTTAAAACGATAGTGTTCTTCGGCTGTGATTCATCAAAATACTATTAAAACGAGATGCAATCTACTTGATCCCAAATACATTTTGATATAGAAGCAATAGATGAACTCGTTTATAACAATATACAGATATACAAACAAAATGTATACCCGGTTCAAGTAAGATTCAAACTTGCCCTGACACAATCACACACTACAATCAAAACCTATCTGCGCTATTCAGCGCGTATCAATGCCCCCAAGTGCGTACACCATGTACACTTTCATTCATATGGATTTCTACTACTACCTACAAAGTGTATTTGAAGACATAAATCTGTAAAAGACAATAATAAAAGCTTGCCAATTGTTTGTATTCACCAGACACGTAGATATATAACACATTTTTGACATTCGCATTCTCTGTATATTGACATTCATTACACATGTTATTGTTAATCTATACGACTCGTTTATGACTGCTGAAATAATATGTCTGATTTGCGATAGCATTTGCGTTTTAACATCTACAATCAAAACATTATTTTGCATGTGATAACAAAAACACTCGATTTCCTTGTTTTCTGATGTTTAAATATGTTTATAGGTTGCCCGAATTAGTCATGAAAAGACAGGAGTTGATAGAAATATACATCGAAGGTACGGTTTCGCTGCTAAACAAAATGTCACCCGAACATGTATTTTCACTTGCTGCTAGGTAAAAGTGATCCAGTCAATGTGTTAATATGTTAATCGTATTTTAATACGTGCACATTCTTGGAATAACAAACATGAGTGCATTGTCTTTATTATATACATTATTCGAAAACACAAATATATATACAAAGTAGATTCGACTTGTATTTTATATTTAGACAGAGAAAGCTATAGTCCTATCAAAACGTCCTCAAAAAGCATACCGACTGGCTTTGAACCGGGAGGCTGGGACATGAGTGCGTCAAGAAACATCGGCAACACGTCCCCACGTAGCTTACCGAGTAGGTTTGAACCGGGAGGCTGGGACATGAGTGCGTCCAGTAAGAGAGATAACATCGGCTTACAGAATGGGTTTGAACCAGAAGGATTGGACACAAGAGAATCCAGTACGAGTAGCACAAGCAGAAATACTTCTCCACATAACCATTTCGCTCATATGATCACTGGCAGAAGCGCGTCAAAACCTTTCCCTGATGAATCCGCAGATGACCAGGCTTTTCAGTCAGTATAACTTATATATAACATTAATACATCCATAACAGTGTCTTATAGTTTATTCTACCTTCTGGATTGTCATCTGACTGAAGAAAGTAATATGTAATATGTTATATGAAAACACACACTAATAAAATATTCTCGTAATTTAGAAAAAAAGATCGTTAAATATATTTACTTTACCATCAACTATGCTTTCCGAATAACGGAAAAAAACTGTTTTCCTTTGCGATGATTGTATAGTGCGAAAAAAATAATATAATCATAACCTTTATGCAAGAATATTCATGAGCTGAATGCGAATTCAAAATGATGTTTTGAAATCTGTTAGTGTATATTCGTAAATGTTCGAATGACTTATTTTAGATTCAATAATGCATACGAATTAATAAAGTATTTATAACCGCTAACTTTAAGCACGGAGCGATGGTGTAGTGGTATGCATGTCTATTTATCAACCAGTTGACTATGGTTCGAATCTCGGGGCAAGCTATTTACAACAAAATGTTATTAAACGAAATTTACAATACGGTGCAAGGCACGAGAATATCATTGAAGTGATGGTTGTGTTTGAAATGAATACATGTAGATTTAAATATCTTATGTCAGTTTTGACTTCCAAAGCAATCGTGACAGACACGATAAAGTTCCAAGGGTCCAAAGCAAAGAAATTATTTAGAACATGTCCGAATTGTTTAGAAACCAGAATAGTTCTTCTTTCCTTGAAACTGCACTGGCATGAGCAGAAGTAATAACGACATTATTATCTGTGTTATTATGTTTGCTATTTGCATAAGTATTATTGCTTGGTTAAATAAAATATTCATTAAGATCATGAAAAAAAATAAAGACAAAATATAAATACAATTTTGAAGAACATGCAGCAAAAGTAAATACCATTTTTATATATGATAGTGTTTCAAACTACAAATGAGCATGTACAAATTACAAAATGTAAAGCTAACTCTCTTTGAGTTAACTCACTGCGACAGTAGAACTGATCGATATACTCTCGCTTAATTTAACATCTTAAATAAAGGTCAGTAGGATCAGGTAAAATTATAATATATAATTGCACATTTAATTTCATGGCCTATGTTGTACTCTTATGCTAGAAGAATGCATAATTGGAAACTTAAACAATTTAGATATTAATGTATATACTGTATAATTTTATCTGTAATTATTGTTTAATAATAACGCATGCACGTTGATGAACAATAACAACATTTACTAGAAAACAATGTACTGACAGAACAAGAAGCTGTGGTATTATTCTAAATTCACCTCTGTCGAATTTCATCGTGAAATAGTTCCATATTGCATCGTTATTAGCATTCTTCAAATATAAAGTATGCATAACTTAAAATTGAATTACTCTCAGCCTCAAATTAGCCTCAAATACATTCAAACTGCAAATTCGGCGTGTACATGTGATGGGCTATAATAACGTTGATTATAATGGGCGATTTATTGAATCACTGATCTAAATATGCCTCCCACAAAGTTAAATATATACCCTTTGATTCATTCTTATAATTTCTAGCACTCAACATGAAGTCCGCATTGTAATGTTCATACAACATTTGGAATCCACCGCAAACTCGCAGTGCTGCACATAATGGTTCTTCAAGTGTTACGTCTGTGTCTTTTGGTGAATTCACCCCTTTCAGCATTACTATTATGTTATACAACGAATCGCCGTTCTATTAGATGCACAAGCAATAGAACCCATATCCCGTGCATCCGTGCATGTGAAACTGGTTTCCAATTTCGGCTGCCTATCAAACAAAGCTAACAATTGACAAAAACTGTTAAAGAGATCGTTTCTATTTTACTATCATATTAATAAAACGTAATGTTTAATGTTGTTACCTTTTGACATTACATGTTCGCTCTTCAAATGTGGACTGGGGACTGGCAACGTAGGTACGAAGCGATCGCAACTTCGAACTAAACAATGTTCGTTGTTTTGTTTCTGCCTTTTATCCAAATCTCCAGATGAAGACTATTCAGATGACCCTAACCCAGTACTTTAATGTAAAAAAATGTAAAGAGTGCAAACATATCGCATACACAGTATTAGAAAGCTTAGAAATATCATGTATTGATAAAATTATCTTTCATGTACTGAACTCCAGATGGGCATAAACATGTGCGTTTTTTAGCTATGCCTAAACGGTAAAATATGCGTAAAACCCTTGCCATTTGTTTACAAAACGAACAAATTCTGTCATAAACTATATATTTCATTTAACATGACAAGCTCAGAGTTTTCTATAGAAAAATAAGAAATTGTCCGTTGTTAAATTGCCAATAAACTGCTCGAAAAAGTAACTGTAAACCATAGTTCGAATTGTAATTGCAGAATATATTGTCAGGTCATGTTAGAATCGAAATCATGTTTGCTTTATCGTTGTTTATATCTAAATAAACAACGATGTTTTGTTCTGAGTCGTGTGTATAACACCACTCGGGCTAACGCCCTTGTTGCCTAATTCCTACGCATCAGAACTCAAAACCATTGTTTATTTACAGATAAACAACTAAAAATCGAAAATTATTTCTTAAAGACGATTTCGGAAGTTTTTTCTGCACATCTTTTCGACCATCAGTGGAGTTGATTTAAATCTTCATAATGGGAAGTGTTTTGACGGATAGTAATATTTATTAAATATTGTGTACACTATAATTACCAACTAGAATCAAATATATTTATAATAATTGCCATGATCATAGTAGGAGTTTCTTGTGATTCGATTCTATTTGCGAAAGTTTGGTAATACACTGAAAACGAAAATAGGAGCACGCTGACTGAACATTGGACTCGCATATAGCTGTGCACATGCTTGCGATTATTGTGAAAGTGTTTTGACTGTAATGACGTTTTATTCATAGTCATAATTAACTGCTGTTACTTAAATAATTATATATATATAATATTCATATATTTACTTTTATAAGTGTATTGTTATAATTATGACTGTCAATCCATCCTGTTTTTTTACAGACAAATGTCCAATAAGCACAAGTAAAATACATATTTTTTTCTCGAAAACAAGCAAGTTGACCCCCTGTTTTCTTCTTGCAGTTTGTGAAGAATATAATTATGTAATAAATATCGAAAATTCAGGAGTTTTTACGGAATATAGTTTTTTCTATAGTTAAAACCAACGTTTACATGATTACAAAACGTAAAATATGTTCGTTAAAAAAAGGATGAAAAAGCATTTTTTCTACAAAAATAATATTATATTTGCCAAAAATGCTTTTAAATCATTTTTTCATGAACAAATTCTACATTTTTATATTCATAATAATTGCCATGATCACAGTAGGTGTTTCTTGGGACTCGATTTTATTTGCGAAAGTTTGGTAAAATACTGAAAACGAAAGTCGGAGCACGCTGACTGAAAATTGGACTCGCATATAGCCGTGCACATGCTTGCGATTATTGTGAAAGTGTTTTGGCTGTATTGATATTTTATACATAGTCATAATCAACTGCTGTTACTAAAATAATTATATATACTATATATCTATTTGCTTTTATAAGTGTATTGTTATAATTATGACTGTCATTCCATTCTGTTTTTTTACAGACAAATGTCCAATAAGCACATGTAAACTACACATTGTTTCTCGAAAACAAGCACGGTGACCCCCTGTTTTCTTTTTGCAATTTGTTAAGAACTTTAATTATGTAATAAATATCGAAAATTCAGGAATTTGTTTATTGGGGAGGAGGGGGGGGGGTAATTAATAAACAGCAATCTTAGCATTGTCATCCGCGACTACGGCAAAACACCATACTAGCTGTTTATTTATATTATGCATTTTTCTAAAATATTTTGAATGCGCAATGATAATGCATATACTGGATAATGCATATAATGTTTATGACACGTAAACGTGTGACTCAATCTAACAAGATTTAAATAGTGTAGGTCTGCTTTATCAACAACCAAAATAAATGCTTGACTACTACAATGTAGGTCAATATTGTAATGTATTGGCCAGTTAGTTGAATATGTATGTGTGTTAATTGTTCGAACTGAGATGAAATTTAACTACGAGTTAAGAATTGAATGGAATCAAAAATAAAATAAGACTATTTACTTAATAAATTACATTAAAAAACGAAAAGCATTTTCATTGTCATATTCTGTATTTTTTATTTTTAAGATTTTTAACATTACTATAGAGTAATGTTTAATTTTATTTAAAAACATAAATAAATCAATCAAGGATTTACATGAAAATGCATTGAGTTGAAAGTAGTCCATCGAATAATGAGATTTTATACTAGTATATTGCTATTCAAGGCTTAAATATACACCACATGTATTCGAACTTCTAGCTGTATCAACATGAGAAAATACGTTATTTACAACATGTCATTTGTTCATAGCCAAGGGACTAACACTTAAATACTTAATTGTCTTTTCTGACTTAACACTTGATAACAAATGAAGGAAAATGATTAATGCATATACGTATAAACACATCATTTAGTCCAATTTATGTCTTTGAGGGTTGTTAAGCTCGGAAATTGTTCTATTTTATTCATACTTCCGAACTGTTTATATCACCATGATCGCTCAAACTGTTTGATGATAAACAAATTTTGTTAGCTATTAGATCTACTGTATTCTATATATAAAATATCATTATCTCATACCAAGGGGGGCACACGCAAAGAAGACGAGAGGGAGCGGCGCGAGTGCTTTTGCAAAGAATCGGAAGGACCATAACCACAGGTATGCTTTTAATAGCTATGTTTGTTTTCCCCACTTAAAATGCAGAATATATGTATACATTTAATATACTACATCTGCATATCAACTTGTATAAATTATGTTATTATGTCATTATTTATTACATCCTATGTTTTTTTATGGTCCAGCATTCAGTAGTTGCTTCACAAGTCCATCCCGTGAAACAGCACAGGAATCACGAATATTGGGAGGTTGGTACACAAATAATGCAAATAATGCAATCATTTTACAAATATCCATTGATGTTACTTAGCACGTTGATTTCAACTGCACATACGATTTTGAAAGAAATGGAACAAATCATTGAATTGCTGTTTAAGAAATAAGACAATTGTAAATGTAGTTTAGAAATTAAGAAAGTATACAAAGACAATACGATATGTAACGAAATATCCGTTACTGTCAAACTATGATATTAGTAAAATACACTGAATCCGGCCTCATTGTGTGGTTACTTTACTTGTCAAGTTTATATGCGTCATTAATTTGTTTATTTAAATATATTTTTTCACACAACTTTATGGCTCTTAAACATGTCCAAAATTATAGTAATCGAATTGGAATTGAGCTATTTACTATATTGTACTATATGTACTATAAACGTATAATACTATATGTGTACACATTAAATAACATAACAAATCAGTGTTCGTTTTTGTTATATTAACACCGGAACTGTTTATCCATATTTATCTGAACACATCTGAACAACGCAACAAATAATGTCCACGGTGTTCTTAAATCGAAAGACTGTTGCACATTAATCAAATTTCGGTTATAGAAAGTATTGTAACCGTAACTTTATTTGTTGTGTTAAATGTTGAGCCGTTATCTTAAGGTATATACTCGGATTATTATTATTATTATTGTTAGCATTAGTAGTTGCTGTTGTTTTAGTAGTAGTAGTAGTAGTAGTACTAGTAGTATTAGTAGTAGTAGTAGTAGTAGTAGTAGTAGTAGTAGTAGTAGTAGTAGTAGTAGTAGTAGTAGTAGTAGTAGTAGTTGTTGTTGTTGTTGTTGGTGTTATTGTAGTAATAGTAGTAGTTGTAGAAGAAAAAATAATAGTAACAGTGGTGGTCGTAGTAGTAGAAGTAGAACTTGACGAAAAATGTGTAGCAGAAGTAACAGTAGCAGCAGGAGTAGCAGAAGCAGTAGCGAAAGCAGCGGCCGCGACAACAGTAGCATTGACGATATAAAATTTAGTCGCAGAAGGATTGGTATAAAATTATGACAGCTGATCTTAATTTTTTTCAGACATTAAATATAAATCCAGAAGAAAGGGCACGGGTAAGTTTTACCAAAACACGTTACTTCAAAACATTTATATAAATCAATACTAAAATCAATTAACTAAATAACTAACTAGCAAACAAGCTAGCTACCGAACCACCACCCAACCTACCTACCTATCTATCTACCTGCCTGCTTGCCTGCCTACCTACCTACCTACCGACCTACCGACTTTCTTACATACCTACATAAATACTAAAGAATGTAGTTAAATAAATAAATCTAAATAAACCAGTGTATACTTTTATTTTGTATTAGTTGTTGCTAAGGATTTTGTATATATTCTAGGCTTATCTTATGACTCCGGGTATGTCAGTCGATTGAGTACCCCGTATTCGAATACCGGTTATGACATTGAAGGTAATTTGTAAATTTATTACACTAATTATGTTGATTTTGTATTTTACTTTCGATCGGTCCAGTTATAGGTACAACAACGGTGGATATCAAGTAGGATCACCAAGTTGGAAGGCATCAGACATTAATGACAACAAATGCACGTTGACCTCTCCTCCGTCGCTTTTATACAATCGCTCTTCTGTAGTCAACCGTATTGGCCATGTGCGAGACACATGCTATTTATACTGTAGAGATGGATGGAACTTGTATTTATTTTTGTTTTTGAATGACCATATGTTCTTGAACGAGCTTGAAAATAGGCCAATTAAGCTCGTTCTACGAGGGTTGTCCGGAAAGTTCGTAGCCTGCTCAAATAGTAATTGTTTTGCATTAAGAAA
The DNA here is from genome assembly GCA_027627225.1 of Congeria kusceri. Classification (NCBI taxonomy): domain Eukaryota; kingdom Metazoa; phylum Mollusca; class Bivalvia; order Myida; family Dreissenidae; genus Congeria; species Congeria kusceri. The sequence continues at coordinate 61,001,900 of CM051026.1, read as the reverse complement.
CTGCAGAATTAACTTAATACATGAATGTTTGTAAAGTTTGCAGAATATCTTGTAAAGGTATTTATGGTAGACATACATACCACATAACTAAAACAGTGCATCACACGAAGTACGGAGCAGTTTGACGCTGATTACGGCGTCATATGCACATAACGCACTATTTGTCAAATTATTCTGCAGGCACTGAAACACACTTGCTATTAGGAATTACTTATTTTCTATGGCAAGCTACCCAATGCGTACCGTTTTTCATGTACACTTCCATGCCGTATATTTATTATTTTTCATCTGTTTGTATTCATGAGTTTAGAATGATTTTCTAAGAGCTGCCCCTACAGATCAGAATGCAAACTCAGAAAGACACACTTCGAAATTCATTGAGGCACCGTCTGGATTAAACGGAATATGCTAAATCCGTTAAAATCCGAGGAATTCGATAGTCCTTGACGTATCCTTGCAGCAATGTGCTGGTGCTGTGTCCAGCCGGACAGCATTTTCTCAAACTCCATCCATGTCTGATTAGTTTTGGAAGTAACGAATACGATCTCGGCGTATGATGCGATAGAAATGGAACTGATAACTGTGAACAAATCGTGATCATATAATTGTTTACATGCGAGTGCTACAAAGTGGATTATAACGTTTCAAAACACAAACACACAGATTTTTATCAGAAAGGTTATTTTCTAAAATATGTAACGTTCGCCGTGACGTGACTAGGTAGCAGCATTCAGACTGAGTTCAAACAGAAAATGAATATGATTTAACCGTAAATCGACAATATCATTTTAAGTCCGGGAACGCCCGGCAGACAAATATCCTTTAATCACGAATAACAGGTGTCTGTAGCATTCATTCCGCGATTTACCCAAACCTGATAACGTTGCACTGCTCCGTACGAACGTCGTCATTTTCGTACACTATCGGAAACTCCTTTATCAATATTCTCTAGCGTTTGTTTCTTTGACGTCATAAAACGTTTAGATTTTGCAAACGTTTAAAATATGCTTTAATGATGATGTTGCGTTCAAATTATGCAGATTCGTATGGAAAGAACAAATTAAGAAATGTTTATAAATTTATTTACCATTGAACATTTTCAGAACAATTTGAAGTGCTCCGTACTTCAGTAGTTTTGTTGCCAAGACCGAATAAATGAAGGTAATTTAGCGGTAAAATATAATCAAAATGCACAATACTGTTCGTAATATACGTGTGTGCTAGTACACAAAGAAACAATGTTTACAGATTATAATATTTTATTTTAAATCACCAGTCTACTAACTTTCCGGACAACCCTCATATGATTTCAACTTAGAACTACGTTTCTCATATACCGGCACGTTACATACATCTTAGAAAATACATTGAAGACGTTTTCAAGAATTTGGTGTGTCATTGAACTGGATAATAATATATGTATTTGCATTTGTTTCGTTTATTGCCGCATGCTGCCGCTGAATGTTTGCGCAATTGATACACGCTTACATTGTTGAGTGACATATGTTCCCAGCGGTAATATATAATCGTATATTTGCATTTGCTTTTAATATTTTTTTTCATTAACATATTCGTTAATCGCTAACATTTAATGTATAGTTTCAACCGCTGATTTCGCTTAAGCTCTGTCATAATTACGTATGAATGGGAAAAATATAGGTTTACAATTTTATACGAGCATATTTGAATACCATTCCTAAATTGAAATATTACATTTGATTAATATCCATGCCAGTATTAGCACAGCATGGAAACCTAAAGAGTATAGACATATCTCCAAATAATTAACAGGTTCGAGCTTGTGTTGAATGATAAGTGAACATATTATGCTCTCCACACAGATTATTATTTGACTGATACTTCTTATTGCACTTATAACTAAACACTTATGAAAATGTATTTGCCTATTGGCATTACACTTTTTTTTAAATGTAAAATATGTACGAATGGACATATATGTCTTGACATATGTACAATACATTATGTGATGATTTATTTAAATATTTTTGATGTTATGGGTCTGTGAAAAAAATCAAATTCTACAAATTTGCCATATTAACTATTCTCCATATAACTATATATATAGTTTCCATTGAAGTGCGCGATTTGTAGCGATAGTTGCCAATTTTCCTATGCTACATTGTATATCAATTAAACTCTGAAGAATATTTCATTTTCTCATATGTTTGATTGCTAAGATTTTAGCGTGTGAATAGTTTTGCATTTCTGATTACGAAATTATATTAGTCGGTTTGTCTCATTTTCGTCATTTGCTTTGTTTTTATAGACCATATTTCTTCTTTCTATGTGTTGTCATGCGATAATGACATGACGAAATTACTTCTGAGAAAGTTCACAAGAGCCAAATATTGAGTACTAGTGAGTATTATTTAACCTTATCAATTGAAGTCGTGTGTCTTCTTCTGTCATTCATTACGTTTGTGTATCTGGCTGCTTAAAATTGTAAGAACTGTAAGAGAGCGGTTGAAAACTGTGGGCTTGCTTATAAACCCAATAAATTGCTACAGTTATCATGGCGTCATCAACCAAAATATATACATTTAAAAGTCCATATTATACACTACCGTTTAAGTTGCAGTATAGTATTATACAGTAATGTAAATTATGAAGCAATGTTTATATTTATTTTCATTTGATGCTTTAGGATATACGTGATTAAACATGCAGCGTGTATATGGATCCTCATTTATTTAGCCTTAAGTCTATTATATTAAACTATTTTAGAAAATATTTGTGTTGCTTTAATTAAGTAGTTAAAATCCATAAACATATTGATACAGTTGTCAACGTATCCTTAACGTTTTCAATTGCATTAAACTTCCTGCGTAAATCATGTCTGAATTATAAATCGGGCAATAAATACAATACCGTGAATATAAAATGTTACATTTCACTTTGCACACTCAACTCGAACAGTTCAACTATTATTTGTGTCGCCAATTGCCCATGTCTGGAACGAATTTTCGTTGGGGTTTAATGAATAACAGCCCCAAACTCAATCATCGTGTTGTTGTCCAATGTTTCCGTGCCTTGTTACTATTACCTATTACGCTCACAAATTTGTATATATTTCGCAAGTATCCACAAACGGCCTGCAATAATTAAAACAGCGACAATAATGACTCCAAACACAAATAAAGAAACTACGAACAAGAGACAATTGTCTGTCACACTTACTCTTTGGCTATATCGACTTCTTTATCAACAGTGTTGTTTCGCGTCTTAATATATTTTAGTTTTGAAAAAATTGTGAAATTATAAAACCCGGTGGGTTCATTTGAAGTGAAGTATTCCCAAAATATTCTGGGTCAGTTTGGAAATATCTTGAAGGCGAGAAGCGCTTTGACAAAAAGTATGATTGTCTATGACACGGGATTTATTTTTGCAATCAGAGTGGGCACACGGCAACTATTTTTAAAGTTAAATACGTAAGCATTGATATACATTCATGCAAGACGGGTTCCTGCTGTTATTATGCATTGCATATATTTTTTAATGTACAATATATGGATATCTGTGTATTATATTTACATGTAGCAATTATGCTATCACTTAAGGCTTTTGTTTGACAAATAAACAGAATATACAAAATACGCAATATAGTATATCTATAACAAAATTATTATATTAAAACCATGCGAATTAGTTGATTTCTGCTTAGAAATAAAACACAGTTTGCTTTACAAACATTCAATATTCTTTTTAGCGAAACGGACACACACATCTAGGTGGAATATAACTTTTGAAATGAACATGTTATGGTGCTATACAATGCATTATTCATAACACCTTTTTTGCAATAAAAATGAATTCTTATTGCGTTTATTTAATTTACGCATCTTCACGTCGCGTTGAATGAGGTAGACGTTACATACTATATTACAAAGCAGGAATCGTATACCTTATAATTTGTTATAGATCATTTTATTGATAAACACACACTCAAAAAATAATTGCTCATTAGCATACATCGTGACAACAACAAGATAGTAAAATGGCCCTAGTCGCTCACCAGAGTGTCAGCACAATTCACATATGGCCATAGCACTGTGTTCGTAACATATGTTGTGAACAGGTCATGGGAAACACCAGCTTTACATTTAAATTTGACTGATTTCCTTGGCAAAAACTGTGTCACTTTTACCCACAAATATTCGGGACACTCTCAGTCATCAACATTTACTCAAACATTGACGGTGTAAATCTGTGTACAAAATAATATCAAACATAAACATTAGAACTATACATAGGTTAAAACAATGAATTACAAAGCTTTTCTGCCGAATTCTTATATGCTGAAAAGATCGATTTGCATAATGTTTCCAAATTGGTCTGAATCATGTCTTTTATTTCTATCGACTGATTTTTAATATAGAACAACTATTTCCACGTTTTTTTCGAATTTAAATACATGTGAATGATACCATCTAATATATCAGTGTATCGCATAAACTCAGTGTAAAATGGACCTCAGTTATCTTAAATCTGTTTGTCATCCAGCACACGTAATATTTGAAAATGTTATTGATTTGATAAATTCGAAGCTGTTTGTAAGCAACGTGACAAAGTCACAATAGAATTCACAAATGAACAGATCAATTTTTATTCAAAATTATGTCCATTATCTTCAGAGTATTTTTTTTTCAATATATACATTCGAAAAGCTATCCCACCCCTGACAGTTATGTGTTTAATGTATCACAGACATGACACGAATGCCTTTGTTACAGTAGCCAACATAAGAGCATGTGTTACAATAGCCAACATACGAACACATCTTACAGTAGCCAACATACGAACATGTCTTACAGTAGCCAACATACGAACATGTCTTACAGTAGCCAACATACTAACATGCCTTAAAAAAGCCAACATACGAACATGTCTTACTGTAACCAACATACGAACATGTCTTAAAGCAGCCAACATACGAACGTGTCTTACAGTAGCCAACATACGATCATATCTTACAGTAGCCAGCATACGAACATGCTTTACAAAAGCCAACATACGAACATGTCTTACAGTAGCCAGCATACGACATGTCTTGCAGAAGCACACATACGAACATGTATTACAGTAGCCAACATACGATCATACCTTACAGTAGCCAGCATACTAACATGTCTTACATTAGCCAACATACGAACATGTCTTACAGCAGCCAACATACGAACATGCCTTACAGTAGCCAACATACGAACATGTCTTAGAGTAGCCAACATACGAACATGTCTTACAGAAGCCAACATACGAACATGTCTTTCAGTAGCCAACATACAAACATGTCTTACAGTAGCCAACATAAGAACATGTCTTACAGTAGCCAACATACGAACACGTCTTACAGCAGACAACATACGAACATATCTTACAGTAGCGAACATACGAACATGTCTTACAGTAGCCAACATACGAACTTACCTCAAAATAGCCAACATACGAACATGTCTTACAGTAGCCAATATACGAACACGTCTTACAGTAGCCAACATACGAACATGTCTTACACTAGCCAACATATGAACATGTCTAACAGTAGACAACATACGAACATGTCTTACAGTAGCCAACATACGAACATAGCTTACAGTAGCCAAAATACGAACATAACTCAGTATAGCCAACATACAAACATGTCTTACAGTAGCCAACATACGAACATGTCTTACAGTAGCCAATACACGAACATGTCTTACAGTAGCCGAAATACGAACATGTCTTACAGTAGTTTATATTCATTAAAAGAATTGTAAAAAAAAAATAATCTGTCACGAGGGGCAGCGACTAACAAAAATGAAATCATTAAGAAGATCAAAGAAACATGTATGTGAACAGTTTTTAGAATAGTGTTTTTTGAGGCTATGACAGTTTGAAAATTGTCATTATAGCCAAACAAGCCGTAACTTCCATGGGCATGTTTGTATTAAATCATAAATTTGTTGCAACTGAGAAATATCTTGCAAAGAGAGTCTTTGTATTTTAATATGACAAGAAGATTGTCAAAACGCTCATATTAATAAACACTGCACGGTCCTTGATGCCATATATTTATTCAATCTATTTTTTCTATTTGTAAACTGTTAACACTTGGTTAATGATCACATGAGGAATAGTTTTGTCAAGTCAGGTTAAAACCCAACGTGTTTTTAAAGAAAAAGTTGTTTATAGTTAATTGTTGACGACGGCCAGCGGAAATCGAACGACGAGCGACGGACGGTGAGTGACCAAATAGCTCTTCCTGGTACACAATGTGATCAGGTGAGCGAAAATCTAAACGGTAACAGTATGTAATAATAATAAAATCACAACACGCAATTCTAAATGAGGAAAATTCGCATAAAAATAGCATGCTTTAAGTCACATATCAGGTACACGTGGTTTTTATTAGAATTTTAAATAAAAGAGACTCGAAACACAGTTGAATTCAAATTCAATCATAATGCGCTATTGAATAGTATTTATTACTTTAAAAAACAGATTGACCAAATATATCGAAAACAGAGATTTAAGTTAAATGTGAGTTTGTTCTTTTTTTCTGTCTCGTGGAGTTTTACAAAATATTATTATAGCACGTTAATATTACAATAAAATAACACAATACCATTAAAACACGTGCAAACGTAGTGTTGACATAAATTTTGCTTTTTATGTATAATTTTTGTTATAATTCATCATTATTCCCCTACCGGTGTTTCACCGGAGGGGACTATAGGTTTGACCATCGTCCGTCATTCCGTCCGTTCGCAAAATATTGTTCGTGCGATAACTCAAAAAGTACTGAAGATACTTCGATGAAACTTGGTATACACATAAACGGCAATACGGGTATAATGCACGACCTTTTATTTTTTACCAGAGGTCAAAAGTCACGTGACTGTTACTAAAAATAGAAATAAACTAAAACAAACTGGATCCTGCGATATTTTGATGAAGCTTGGTATACATATAAACGGCAATGTGACAATTATGCAGGACCTTTTATATTTTTACCAGAGGCCAAAGGTGATGTGACTGTTACTAAAAATAGAAATAAGCTAAATAATGGTATAATTCAAAAAGTACATAAGATATGACCATGAAACTTGGTACAAAGATTGAACTATAGGTTTGCCATCCGTCTGTGTGTCTCTTTATCTGTTCGTCTGTATGTTTGTCCGTCCGTCTGTCTGTCCGTCCCCAAAACCTGGTTCCTGCAATAACTCAAAAAGTACTGAACTTATTTCGATGAAACAGGGTATACATATAAATAGCAATGTGGCAATGTGAGGATTATGCACGACCTATTTTCACCAGAGGTCAAATGTCACGTGACTGTTACTAAAAATAGAAATAAACTAAATACTGTAATACTTCGAAATGGACATAAGATATGACCATGAAACGTGGTACAGAGATTGAACTATATGTTTGCCATCTGTCTGTGTGTCGTTTTGTCTGTTCGTCAGTATGTCCGTCGGTCCGTCCGTCCCTTGTGAAAGTACTCGGAAGTACTGAAGACACTTTGATGAAACTTTGTATACGTAGCATCAGCAATGTGAGAAATATGTTCAACCTTTTATTTTTCACCAGAGGTCAAAGGTCACGTGACTGTTACTAAAAATAGAAATAAACTGAATACTGTAATATTTTGAAAAGTGCATAAGATATGATCATGAAACTTCAGATTGAACGATGGGTTTGCCCTCCATCGGTGTGCGTCTGTCGGTTCGTCCGTCGGTCTCACTCTATCTGTCTGTCCCGTCCCCAAAATCTGGATCCTGCGATAACTCAAAAAGTACTGCAGATACTTTGATGAAACTTAGTTTACATATATTGAAAGGTAAGGATTGTATACGACCCTTTATTTTTCACCAGAGGTCAAAGATCACATGACTGTTAATTAAAATAGAAATAAACTTAATACTGTAATAATTCGAAAAGAACATAACATATGATCATGAAACTTGGTACACAGAATGGACTACATGATTGCCCTCAGTCAGTTTAGTACTGCAATAACTCAAAAAGTAAACTCGTATTTCCGGTCAATATAACTAAAATAGAAAAAAACAATAACTTAATACTGCAGTGACAAATCGGATTAGAATATGAAACTTTGCACATCTACAAATAAAGGGCAATTTGACAGTATTGCACAATGTTTAATTAGTAGGGATTTTCACTGGTAGGGGACTCCTGTTTTGCTTGCAATACTATCAAAGCCTTGTTTTAAATAATAATGCACCTTGAATATTCCAATAGCCATTACTATACCAATCATTTACATATTACGGTATAAATTATAAGAAAATCATGATAATATGATGATTAGTACAACACAAACAAAAAACTACTGATTATCATGTTTACTGTGAAAAAACACTAAAGTGCTATAAACCTTAACCCATTAATATGATAATACAATAATCAAAAATATTATATGTGCAGACGTATGCATAAAACAGAAGTGTTCATTTGAGCATTTTTGGCAGTCGCACATGTAATTTGTATGATGTGTGTACTTTATTATTTTGAAAGTATTCTGCACCTAGAATCTTCATATAGCTGCTACTGTACTAACAATCTACGCATTGTTGTATACATTTTAGCCAAAGCATGATTATTAGTACAAAACACAAACTCTATTACACTAAATATGAAAAACGAACAATGCAATACACTGATATCAATGGTATACTGAATAATAACTCATATTATACATCAACACACAATAAAACTATAGGAGCTCTTTCAAATTACATGGGGGCAAACTGGCCCTGGTCACTAACCCGAGTGTCAGCGCTGTGGCACTTACGTACTGAAATCAGGTCTCTATATAAATCCATTATGCCTTTAAAATCGACTTCTTAAGTTAGAGAAGCTTTGTGTGCATTTTCACCCGCAAATTTACAAAATAAACTAACATTTACTAAAACACTGACAGCGGCCATTCCCAGTGAAGATTCATACAAGAAAAAAAAACAATGCAAATATGAGTGCAAATATAGAAGTTCTCCAGCAAACTCCTAGCCCCGTGTTCACAAAGTTGAGTCTGCTTTTCAGGTTTAATGTAAGCCTGGTCCTGAATTTTCCAGATCAGGCTAAAAAATGGCGTTAACAAATCTGGATCAAATTAGACCATTTATAACATATTTATTTTACATAACTTTAAACCTCCATCAGTGAATATTTACGTCTGATATGAAGATTATTATCAAAACCTAACACAAAACATGTTATTTTGTCGAGAAGAAACGTGTTTCCTTTCAAAACTTAATTATTTTAACATTGCGCTCATTTAAGCTTGAAGATCAAGATCAGTTTAGACTGATCTTGATTCTGCGGTTAATCCGTTGTGACCATGGGACCTAATTCATATAGCTGCCACATTCATTTGAAAATATTGGCTTTGTTACAACTGGCGGTATATGTACATGCAAATAGTATGACAGTGTTGCAATTACTTTACTTTTTCCCGGGAAAAAAAGTTTGTTTGAGCACTGTTACTCGAATACGGTGTTTCTGTTGTTAACAAAAACACTTAGTGCACGTTATTTCTATTGCAATGATATGCTATAAAATGAATATTACAATTAATATGTCCGCTCATATTTCAACCAGTTGCTACTAATAGTGTTTATACATATTATTTTGAACATTTAAAATGCCGACATACACTTAATTGTGACGTATAATACAAAACAAAATCTACCAAATACGTTGTTTGAAATGTCACAATAACATGTCAGAATGTAAATACAACTCCACGAAGAATCGGCTAAGCAAAGACAATCAAATAAAAAAATCAACAAAGAAAATCAAAGCAAATGTGACTTTTTATCCTATAACTACAAGTAAATCGATAGAAAAACAACTTATTGTTTAAGTTCAGTTAACTATAGCTATCTTTGGTATATTATATTATTATATAAAGTATGTAATATAGACAAAAGAAAAAATATAAAGCTAAAAATGCAATTAGTTTACTGCCTAACACGATGGGTTATTTATTTCAACCCACCCCAACCCCTCCAAATATCTATGTATTTCATGTTGTTTTCAATAACATCAGAGTATACAATACATACGTGTATGTAATACATTTATTACATGTATCACACCTATTATGCGGAGTGGCTAATCGGAAAAAATGCGTAAACAAATACTATGTTTTTGTTGGAATTTGTTGAAGAACGTATACAGTGCCTTACTTTGATGCAATTCTCGGGGCGTATTTATGATGCATAATTTAAATGTTTTGTTCACTTAAGGCATATTTTTACGCCAATGGTTGACTGAATTCACAATCCATCCCATATTTGTGTCCTCATAATGTACAGGCTTCATGGTCCGCAACCAAAGTGGTTCTTTTATATCACTCTGATTCGTCTAATACCAGTGACTGCACTTGATATTTGCCAACCGCATCTTGTTGAAAGTTTTTCGTTATCAAAAACACGATCCCTCTGTAATCAGCGATCATGCGGTCGATAGTATCCAAAATTGCACAACCAATATACATTTCTGCATACACGTCTACATAAACATTTGGTCTTTCACATTTGCTAAATGCATTTTCTATATTTTTCTGGATGCCTTTGGCTAGTTCCTCATCGCCTTCAGAGTGAAAACTCATAATGTCTTTCATCGCTAAAATGAGACACATATGTACTATATTTATGAATAGCAATAATAAATTATTTAATCACAGATATGGTGTTTTTCTACAAGGGATGATTTATACACTATTCTAACATGATAATCGCTATTTTTTCTATACACAAAAAACAACAAAATTTTCGTTGTTAAAACTACCCAATTAAGAACGCGAAATGTAGTCCCGATTCTGAGCGGAGCATAGTATACTCTAGTTTTCATTACAATTGCAAACATATCTGTCAACTCATGTTAAAATAATAATAATTTTCGCATTATCGTTGTTTACCTTCCAATAAAGAACTCTTTATCGTTGTGATGAGTGGCTATTAAACAACTCGGGCTAACGTCCTCGTGGTTTACTTTATAGGCATCAGAACTTCAAATCAATGTTTATTGGCCGATAAACAACGATTGCGCGAAATTTATTGGTTAATAAACCACTTCATGGTATTTATTTTTTATGTGCAACACTGGTACTTAACATCCAACTTCTACTGAGGCTGTGGTTAACATAACTCATGTCAAAATATACCAAAATAAAATAATTAAAGACAACAATTTACTGTCTGATATAAACACATAATAGCACAATAAAACATAGTATGGATGCCTAAAACAGTTTTGATTACAATGACTTACATCTTATTAGAACTTATGTGAAGGGACGTCAATTAAGTAGTGTTCATGAACTTAAAACAAACAGTACTGTAGCACACACTATCTTCATTATTACAGACGATTATATAGTGTACGAATAAGTTCAATCCTCAGACCGGCATACATTCCTGTGGGACACGAATTACACAATGTACCATTTTTCGTAAGTTGGGAAGACATACAACAAAAAACGTATTTATTACCATGCCCCTGTTTAAATTTCGATTGTTGTATATCCTCCGCTTGTTCTGCGTCAGTTTTAATTGCTTCCTCCTTCTCAACGTTTGCACCAGGCTCTGCATTAGAACGTTCTGCAAGAAACAATCTTTTAATATAAACAATGCATTATTATTACCATGTGTAATTATTATTACTGGTATACTGTTCTCTGTGATACCCGAAGTAAACGATCTGCATGAAAACTTTCATTGGAAAGGAACATACTGATTCAGTACGAGAAGTTGTTTGAATAATGAATATAGCATACAACTGTAATCTTTAAATATCATCTACGTTTATCTTCAAGGCATATTTGGCTAGTTGACCGTATTTTACCATTGGCCGCGCTGACATTTTGAAAGTCATCTAAGGTCTAGTAACTGCGTCAAATGTTTTTAAGTAACATCATGAGAAGAGCGCTTCTCTCTCTCTCTCGTGCGCGCGCGTGCGCTCTTGCTCTCTTTATGGTATTTTTCAGCTGCACAACTATTTGATAGGAGTGAAGATTGTTAATATTCTGACGTGACTACTCAACAAAATATTACATTTAACCTTTTAACCTCTTTTTTCGACATATTGAAAACTGGATCTAGCGTCCAAAGTTGACGTCGGTACAATTGTAATCCAAAGTCGTACTTACGATATGATTTCAACGTCGCATACAGTTCGGTTTATGGTCACGGAAGTCGCGACATAAATCCAACGTTTAACCGATGTAGATTCGACGTCAGGTGTTTAATGGGCAGCGTGTGCGACATTAATGTTGTCCTGAGGGCATGTGTATGGTTTATTTCTTTTTTACAGTTACTGTCGTCTGATTTGCCTGTGTAAACTACTATATGTGTAAAAGAGAGGTAATAATTTCATGATGCGGCTAAACAATTAAAGCGGTTATTTGCCTTTATATGACATTCAAAATATACGAGCGTCTACATGACCTGAAGTCACTTTTGCTTGGTCACGTGCCTAAAAGGTTGAACATGTTTTTTTTAGTCATACAATCTCCCTCTTGGGGAATAGGATTTTATCATGGTAGTCATACTTAAGATATACAAATATTTTATATCATCCCCTAAGCTATTTGTTAGTTATTTTATTATACCAAACACACTGAAAGGCATATGTAAATGATTATTGGCATGATTAATTTTAACAATTTTGGATGAAGTAAATAGCCTACATGCTGTCTAACGAAGAAATTTAGTATATTTGCGTGACGTCATTTAATGTGTATTCGAGTTATTAAGTAAATATTTATTTCGTTAAGTTTCAAAACAATGACACAACGTGATCACACATACATAATGCTAGATCAGTAATGATAAGCTTATTTGCTGCGTGATTATTTGCTAGTGCCACCAGATTTGACCCCAAGGGCATACTTGAAACAATATTTGGAAATGACCACTATGCAATGTCATGTACCAAATATATGAAAGCTTTGGGCTTTGCCGTTTCAAAGGAGGAGATTTTAAAAGTCATTTTGCTACTAAAGACTAAATAAACCATTAGACCCCCGGAGCGTGAACAGGTTTGACCCCAGGGGCATAATTCAAACAACATTTGTAGAGGATTACTATACGGATGTTACATACCAAATATCAAACCTCTAGGCCTTACGATTTCAGATTTTTAAAGTCATTTTGCTATTTAAGTCTATATAAACCATGTGACCCCTGGGGTGTGGTCAGATTTGACCAATGGGGCATAGTTTGAACAAACTTTGTGAAGGACCACTAAAGGATGTTACATACCAAATATGAAACCTCTGGGCCTTGCGGTTTCAGAAGAGAAGATTTTTAAAATCGTTTTGCTATATATTCTATATAAACCATGAGACCCCCGGGGCGTGGCCAGTTTTGATCCCAGGGGCATGACTTGAACAATCTATGTGGAGGACTACTTGAGGATGTTACATACCAAATATCATTGAGCTATATATTCCAGATAAACCATTTTCGGCCAGTTTTGACCCTCGGGCATCATTTGAACAATCTTTGTAGAGGACCACTATAGGATGTTAGATACCAATTATGAAACTTCTGGGCCTTGTGGTTTCAGAGGAGATTTTTAAAGTCTTTTTGCTATATATTCTATTAAAACCATGTGATCCCCGGGGCGTGGTCCGTTTAAACCACAGAGGGATAATTTGAACAATCTCTGTAGAGGACCTCTAGAGGATGTCACAAATCAAATATGAAAGCTTTGAACCTTGCGGTTTCATAGGAGAAGATTTTTGTTAAGTTTTCACTTTATAAATCTATTTTTAGCTCTGGTGACCTACATATTCAGCGGACCGCAAAGATTTGAACAACATTGAAAGAGGTCCACCCAAGGATCATTCATGTGAAGTTTGGTGAAAATCTGCCAAACGGTTTATGATGAGATGTTTATCTGAATGAAAAGTTTACGGCGCACGCACGCACACACGTCCGCACGACGGACAACGGGCGATCACAAAAGCTCACTATGAGCACTTTGTGCTCAGGGGAGCTAAAAAGGTTAAACACGTTTTCGATAGTCAAAATATCTCTTTCTGCGGTAATGGGATTTTATAATTGTAGACAAAAATGTAGACAACACTATGACATTACGTTTGGTCTATAGACGAAATACACAGACCGGTAAGATGAGGTATAATGACATCATTTAACGCAATGTATTCATCAGCCCACACATTATACGGAACAAGCATTCTCAAAATGTTGCCCGAAATTGGCGAACCTTTCTTGGAACAAAATATCCTTTGCACCTAAAGTTGGAAGTTAAAAACAAAACTATAACACATTCGTATTTCCATTAACTTTGACGTTTTAAAATGGAGATAATGATAAAATAAAACACCAACTGTCCGCTAGTCAATTGGATCTATTAATAAAATGTCATTGATTGAATTATTACTTTTACATTATTGAAAACTGCAAGAGTATGTATTCGAAATAAAGAACGTATGTCTACATTATTTACCATGAAGAAAAAGAGTTATCTAATTATCAAGCCCTAAATAGGATGATATTTCGTATTATCACCTTCAATGTGATGCAGGTGAAGATCGAGTACATGAGATCAGTACTAAGTCTTAAGTAAGTACTGAGTACTTAATAATTCCAAAGTACTTACGTAAGTACTGTGTACTCAATTTATTGCCTGTAATAAAGTATACAGTTATAAACTAGTTAACACAAAAACACAACTATAAAAACATTGGACGAGCAGAGTAAACGTTCTTGCACAAGAAAACTAACAGATCAAGAAAGTGGCAATGCTCTTCTAGAAATACAAAGCAACAAGATTCCAGGTTCGGACGATATAACAGTTGAATTCCATAAATTATTCTGGAACACAACAAAATGTTAACTTATTAAGTCATTAAACTACTTGTTCAAAACAGGTGAATTAACAACTCTCCAAAAGCAATGTATAACAACTCTGTTAACAGAGCAAGGGAGATATTTATGTTACTTATCAAACCGACTGCCTGTAAGCTTACTAAATATAGATTACACAAGTTCCACAAAAGCTATCGCCAATTGGATTAAAACAGAATCTACCTAAATTAATAAGCAGCGATCAGAAACGCTTCATAACAGATAGGTATATAAAGAGAGAATGTAATATTGATCTTTTACAGAATATTTAGAGTCTAATGATAAACCGGGACTATTGTTTTTTTTAGATTTCAAAAAATCCTTTAATAGTTTAAACCATTATTTTATCATTTAACGTTTCCAACAATATTGAACATCTATATTTATACAATGGATAAACGTTTTCTACAATGACATACCTAGTGTGATTATTAACAATGTACATCATTTAAAATTAAGCAAGGTGTCAGACAGGGGAGCCCTCTGTCTTCCTCATTATTTATTATTGACCTTGAATTATTATTACATTATATTAATACATGAATAAAAATATATAATATATAAATAAAACACACCTTTTTGCAGACGATACATTTTTTATATATTTATATATATATATATTATATTTATAGAATACACAGTTCCTTAGGAAGCTTAATGGAGGCATTAGCGACTTCGAGATATCCGTAGTTCGATTTATCCGAACTCGAACGTTGTGAAATTAGCATTGGTTAACATTTAACTATTTGTCAATACTTACATTTCGGCTGTTATTATAACAAACACGATATTATTATATAAGTTATTATTTTAGTGTCTAATCGAATATTACATGTATTAATGTAACAGATGCAATTTACATTTCAGCACAAAAAATAACAAGTTAAACATGCACATCAAAGCATTATATAAACAACCATATGAATGATTTCCTAAAACACACATAATGTAAAAGTCAATTTTTCTTTGCAAAATCTTTCTGTTTGGAGAGGGTGTTTAACAGATATTTGTTTTTAATAAAGCGATCAATGTCATCAAATTTGGTGTCTTATCTTCGGTACCAAGCAGCAACTCGATGAATCTCCGGACATTTTCACATCCCACCAATGCTTCCAGTGATGTCGCTATCAATTAACAAATAATAATTAAATTAAAAAGTGCGCAACCAGATCAAAGACTGACTTAGCGAACACGGGCTAATATGTTTGCCACGTGTGAAATGTGTGTCTGCCATTAGGCTAGTATCAGATTTGTGCTGCAGAACGTGTTGACACTTTGAGATAAACAAACAATAGTATATGTGAAAATACAGGTAGGGAATGAAAATTCACTTCGACTTTACGACTGGTCGAGTTAAAAACTTCGAGATCAACGAGAATATTTAATAGGAAATAAGAAGTCAATCGGAAGTTTCTCCCTGCATCGACTTAACTGGAAACTCGACTTAACCGAGTTCGAGATAACGAGGTTCAGTTGTATATTAAAGCGAGGTTTGCACATACTTTTGTTTGTTTTAAGAAATGTCATGAAATGTCTTAACTGCACAAAATTACTAAATAACTAACCAAATTATTAAATGAAAAAAGAATGATGAAATCGGATGTCTCCGCTGGATCTCAAACATAAGCCCTCTGGATAGGAAGTCGGTCATGCTAACCATTCGGCAAAGCGGATGTACATGTATAAGGGTATATGTCAAAATCGAATTGATACACACCTCTTTTCCAAATATGGAGGACATATCATGCCGGAAAATACAACATGCTTGATGACATCCCTACTTCCAAATTACACATTGCAACTTCATTTGTGACAAAATCAACTCTCTACATTGTAACCATAACATATTATTGGTTACAGCTGCTTCTTTCTAGAGAGTGGATATTCTTTTTTTTTCAAAGTTCCTTTTTGTACATTGAAACTACTTTAGTATTTACAACATACTCCCGATTTTATTTACATAGTCAGCAACGCATCTGCAAAGACTTTAGTTCCATCTTTTCAAAGCCTAGCTTAATATAAAAAATGGGCATTTATTATTAAACTTTTCAAGATACTAAAAGAATAATAGTTATATTTTTAGATTTATATGAATTAGTCTAAAAGGAGAACGGAAAGAAAGATAGAATTTAAAATGTAAGTTGGACAATTTCAGCAGGGACCACCCTGCCAAAAATATTGTAAAGATGGCGCCGCTCTTCGTGCAGAAATCAATAAACGGTGCTTTCTTATAAATGTAAAATGGCCGGTGAGTAGAATTACGGAAGTCCCTGTATTTACCGAAATTCCCCAAAATACCCATATATCTCATTTTTAACAAAAATGGTATGGTTAATTAAAAAAAAAATTGTATATACATTGTTTAATTGAAATAATTATTTGATTGTCCTTTAAAGCCAAGCATGTATAACTGTTGCATCATACTTATTTACGGGAAATTTAGTAATTTATTTGCTGAGCCTTGCATAGTTTTATATTACTAATAATTTTTTTGTGTGCAATATACATATTAACCCTTATATTACGTACTTTCAACGCTCTTGTCCTATGACAATACGTATTGTATGTCAAATGTTTTCATTTCTCAGGGACATATATTATTATCAATATAGTTATAAGACAACAGCAATTTTATTATTTTTTAAATGTCTTGTAAATACTACAGACAATTAGTGTATATTAACATAAAAGCACATCATTTATTTAATTAGATTCATTTCAATAAAACTCAACCAATGTTGATTGAAGATTTTGGGTATTTAAAATTGCAGGATGTAGCGAGCAGTGCGAGCAGATCGGAAGATCGTTTCGCAATAGCCTTAACTGTACACATATTTTGGATGAAACGCTAACTTTATATGACTGGATACAGTGTCGAGGCCAATGCTGTAAGCCACTGAAGGGGCTATTGACACAACTTCATGTTCATCTAAATTGATCCAGAATTTGTAACATGTAACGAAAGGTGTCAACATTGATAGCATACTCAATCCAGTCGCCACTCCCAGTTGTCATCACAGGTCCAAGTCTTCCATCATAAAAACAGGCGAAATTTGTACAACGACATACATGAATTTTGCAGGTACGAAGCCTCAAAAACTAAACTTGCCCTTTGCCAAATGTTCAAAGGCCAAGAAAATTGTTTTTTGAGATTGAATACATGTCATGATGAACGTTTATTGTTTGTTTCAGTTCTGTTGATATATTTGATCATTGCGAAGAACGTTTTTTTCCAGTGTAACGTTTGACATTGGTTGCTATGACAACAATTATCAGTAAACATGTGCATGTGTACAAATGTGTATGTATTTATTAGGCATAAAACATCATTGAATGTAAGATTGATGTTGATGTTATCGGGTTCAAGAGCTTTGTTTCTTATTCTTAACACGAACACGCTATGTGTGAACATTTTTGAAATTGTGTAATGTTATGGCTTGGAAACCAGCATTTATCTTAATAACCAACTTATATTTCAAATGTTCACTCAAAATATGCCAGAAATGTTACTTTGTATTGTCTCACTTAATTTTTCTTCTAACATTCATACACAATGTAAAAACAATTCCAGCATCAATAGAAAAATCATGTTTATGTACTTTGGTTACCATGGCAACCAACACTACGAAATCGTTGTTGATCAGTTTACCTGTTGACTAATTTTAGTAGCTGATCAAATTGTATGTTAATCATAACATAATGCAATTTTGTTGGCAGTAGGTATTCTGCAAACACTTTGAACTGCATGTAAGAATTTAAACATTCTTACAACTGGATAAAGCTGTTTTTGTTATTTTTCCAACTAACTTTCCAACTTTCCAACTAACCGGCCACACAAAAAATGCTGTTATTTGTTATTATGAATGTCATTTCTTATGAACTTTTCAAAACTCACTTCTGGAATGTTGCTCTTTCAATAAAATGAAAGAATGTGATTTTTTAATCATAGTACCCATTTTCTCAGCCAGGGCCACACATACAGAATCCATCTGAACTTCATAAGCATGTCATATATATAGCTAAATACGCCATGGCCAGCACCAGTATCTGCATACGCTTCAACTAATGGCGAACTATCTCCACACACAGGTAATATCCTCTCTTTCAGGTGCCTTGTCCGTTCATTGTCGCCCTCTGGATGTAGACATAACATGTGATTGAAATACTGTTGTTTTGCTAATTAACCTGTACTAATCATGTGCAGCTGTTACGTGTTTGATACGTTTGGCCGCGATAATCTTGTTTGTAACAATGATCGATCAAATTTTAATAAAAACTGTAAACAACACATTTTAGAAAACATAATATATAGTCGTTACGAAGTAGGTAAAGAAACCATTCGGTTGACCCTAATATGGTTAAAA
Organism: Congeria kusceri; assembly: GCA_027627225.1. Taxonomy (NCBI): domain Eukaryota; kingdom Metazoa; phylum Mollusca; class Bivalvia; order Myida; family Dreissenidae; genus Congeria; species Congeria kusceri. Next base: position 60,982,630 of record CM051026.1, on the reverse strand, counting down.
AAATACAATGCAAACCTTGATGAATGTTTTCCATTCTAGGTGCTAGTACTCTTAATTCATCTGCTTGGACCGGAATATCACACGCATCGGAACACTGGGCAACAACCACATGGTCCCAATCAGCACCCATCTCTAACAAAAAAAAAACACAACAACAACATAGTAATAACAAATAGGAATATAAAAAAACAAGATAAAACACTGTTGTTTTAATTTCACCTGAGCACAATGTGCTCTTGATGAGCTTTTGTAGTCACCCTTTGTCCGTTACCGTCGTGCGTCATGCGTCGTGAATTACTTTGTGAACACTCTAGAGGCCACATTTATTGCCCAATCTTCATTGAACTTGATTAGACCATTGGTCCCACTGAATTCTCGGACGAGCAAGAAACTGGGTCATGTGGGGTTAAGAAATAGGTCACTAGGTCAAATTGAAAAACAAACTTGTGAACACTATAGAAGTCACATTATGAACTTTACACTTGTTTAGAACCTTTGTTCTGATGATATATCGGATGAGTTCGATAATGGTTTCGCTCCATTAAAAGACATGGCCGCCAGGTGGCGGGGCAGTTTTACTTATATGGCTATAGAAAAAGCTTGTGAACACTCTAGAAGTCACATGTTTTTGCCCAATAAACATAAATCATGCTCATACGATTTGCTTTTATGATATATCGGCTGAGTTCAATAATGGTTCCGGTCTGTTTAAATACATGGCCGCCAGGGGGCGGGGCAGTTTTCCTTATATTGCTATATTGAACACTTTTATAAGCTCGTTAACACTCGAGAGGCCACATTTATTGCTCAATCTTCATGAAACTTGTTTTAACGATATCTCGGACGAGTTTGAAACTGGGTCATGTGGGGTCAAAATGTTGGTCACTATATAAAATTGAACTGAAAGCTTGTGAACACTCTAGAGTCCACATTTAAAGCCAAGTCATCTTGAAACGTGCTCAGAACATTTTAACCAATGATATCTCGGACGAATTCGATACTGGGCCTTGTGCGGTCAAAAACTAGGTCATTAGTTCAAATTGAATAAAAAGCTTTTGAACAGTCTAGATGTCATAATTTTTACCCAATCTTCTTGAAACTCGCTAGGAACATGTTTTTATAATAATCTTGGACGAGTTCGAAACTTGGTCACGTGGGATAAAAAAATAGGACACCAAGCCAAATTGAAGAAAAAGCTTGTGAACACTCTAGAGGCCTCTTTTGTAGCCCGATCATCATGAAACTTGCTCAGAACATTTGTCCCAATTATATCTCGGACGAGTTTGAACTGGTTCACGTGGGGTCAAACACTAGGTAACCAGTTCAAATTGAAGACAAATCTTGTGAACACTCTAGAGGCCAAATTTATTGCACAATCGTCATGAAAATTGCTCAGAGCATTCATAATGTGGTCATGGGGAATAATAATCAGCAGTTTAGATATTGAGCGGAAACAAACTATTGTTGAACGATTTTATAGTTGACATTTGACCTCAAAATGTAACCTTGACATTTAAGCTACAGGCTTCGTTTATGAGCACAGCATTCCACCTAACAATGACCATCATTTCTGCATTTAAAAATCCCTGCATGCGGGACAATTATTTGACCTTGCCCTTGAATTGTAATATTAATTATGTACAGACATGCATAGGGGCCACGTACGCGACAAACCAACTGTTGCTGGGAATAATACTCTGAAGTAATATTTCCAGACAATTAGAAGTTTGGGAACAGAAACGAACGAAATATGGACGGACTTACGGATAGACCATCCGTGTCGATAACCTACAAGGACAGAGTCAAACTTTTTCGCAATTGTTGCCAGATAGTCACAATATCATGAAAAACCAGATGGACTTTCATCACCAATCTGATGGGAGAGTTTGCAAACAACTGCTGCTTATCGCATATATAGCGGATAGCAACTTTGTGATGCACTAGAATATGCCAGGCAAGACAAACAGACTTGTCTAACGACGCAGTGTTATTCGCCCGAAACATGCCACGAACTTGCGCTGCATAGTAAATGTTTATGACAGAAGAAAGCGTAGGCTACACACATTTACCTGATGTCAACTGCAGGAACAGATATGTTATTGTCTGCATTAAGTGCACCAAATGCCTTAACACGGAGTGAGTAGGGCAGACAGAACGTGAGAGACGGGACAGAATGCAATAACACACCAGTGAGGTCCGAATCAAAAGAGAAAAGTCAATAACGCAACACTTTGATGCAGAGCACACGGAGTGTGGGGTGGGGGGCAATTGTACAGCTGTCTAAACTTAAAGTTGTATACGAAGACTCGCACATTAGGAGAACAATCCGTGAGGCACTATTGATAAAGCGGCTAAGTACATCAAGGCCGAAATGGTGAAATGCTAATGACTGCTGCATACCGGTGCAACCAATACAACCGCGATGCTTAACGATGACGTAATCTATGTGGACGTCATATCCGTAATATTTGTTTTCAATGACGTTAAAAATGGCTGCGCCAATAATGTAGTAATATTGTGTTTTTAATTATCCTGATGAAGGGCTATGCCCGAAGTTTTTATTAAATGTGCAAATTTGAACGCTTATTATATGCAATTACTTCCCCTTCGAAGGACATAAAGAGAAATGTGGATCAATACTGTTTGGATCTATTTAACAGACCCCCTAGTGCGGATCATGCATTACATGCATTCAGGACTCGAAGTGACTGGCTAACAAATACATGTATAAATTATGCATTTTAATAGGAGATTTAACATGTAGTGGACTCATTATCTGCTTAAAGTTTTTGACTTTTGCCTACACTATAATTTAATACAACTATCCATCAGCCCACACATTTCACGGGACAAGCATTCATTGTTACAACAAAATAGCTAAAAATATCCTATCGGTGGAAATTTAAAATTTAAAAGAAAGCAAATAACACATTTGGCGTTATGAAATGTGTGGATTGTAATAAAATACGACGTCTACTGTCTGACAGTTATGTTGATTTACAAATGTATTAATAACATGACAGTTTGCAGACATGATATTGATTATTACGTACACTATTATGATCATTTCAACAGCATGTATTTCAAACAAAGAACTTGTGTAAACGTTCTTATGTTCTACCTTTGATTAAAAAGATAATTTGAAAACGTACACCAGCAAAAACGGTTGAACATAACATTTAAAAAAGAGAAAAGAAACTTCTGAATTTCACAGGTCAAATTTTAAACGTGAAAATGCTAGCCTTTGACGAAGGTATTTTTTTAACAAACACTATTGGAACACACCGTATCTGTAGTAATAGCAACATATTTTAGTGTAAAAATTAGGTCGATCATCAAGGCTGGCAGACAGGAAGTCGGACAGGAATTACACAATCACGGTGTCTTCATATATGTTTTGGGAAGACAAACTATTCACAAGAGCACGTATTACCTTGTTCTTGGTTGAATTCCAATCTCTGTAAATGTCTTGCTAATGGCAGATCTGCGACAGTATTTGCTTCATTCTGATCAATGTGTGGACCATCCTCAAAATTAGTATGTTCTGCAAGAACGATATCTTTTTTAGAAGACTTAATTATTTCAATGTTTTATTATCAGTTCTGGTATATGGTTCTTTCCAATGTCCATTCGATTGTTCTACAACAAATCATAAATATGAAGGAAAATGATATATAACTGTACAATGTATGTATGTAGTCGTTTTATATGCTTAATATTATATTAAAGATGCCTAGATACTCATCTTCAAATCAAGCATTACTTAATTTGCCAAAACGAGTGATCATCGTTTGTACCGTTTGTGTTTTCCATCTCCTTGTATTCAGAAATTGCATTGAGCGTTGTTTGGTTTCCTTGTACGTGAGCCGTATCGGTCAATAGAGTTGATAATTGTGCATCACACTCTAAACCTAAGCAAAAGCAATAATGAGGATGGAACACTGTGCCACTAGTCCACTTTACAAAATGAAACATGTATACATGTAATTACTTTAACAAGCAGTGAAACTACCACCATTTGCCTAGATGTGTGTTCTTTCTTGTAATTTGTTAATGCAAACTAGATAGAATATATGAATAATGAAACTACATTATCCGCAGATAAACTCTTATTACCATCCGCAGGTCCTTTATTTTAACAAAGTGACCAATATCCTGTACAAAACAGGACAATACATGCAACACACCACAAGACGTAAACATGATTCAAACTAGGGTCACCGATCGGAACGGTCAATGCAAATTATTGGGGATTTAAATCGTTTTAAAGGCATGCCGAACATCCCTCTTAGCTCAGAATTAATCAAAATATACGAAATTCCAATTAAATGGTAAAACAAGAGAATATCAATTATATAAATTCAATCGAAATACAGTTAAATTACTCATTGGTTTGATGTTCACCTGGAGAACAGAATTGCAATTTTCTGTGGCACGATGAAATGAAGTTTACACAATCCCTTCTTGTTGACAAGATCTCAAGACCTATCATAATATAGTACATATCACAAACCACGCACTTGTAAATAAACTTTAACCTCATAGCATAGCAATTCAAATTAAATAGCAAGAGAATATTAATTCAATTGAATTGCAATTTAATCTGAGACATCAGTAGGAGAGAAACCCTTATTATACTTCATCGGTTTAATTATCAACGGAACAACTGAATTGCAACTTTCTCGAGCACTTTCTGAAGTAAAACAAATATCAGCTAAATCCATGCTTATTCATCAGATTTTAAGACCTGGCATCATATAGTACATATCCCAGGACATCGCCTTGCATCTGATCACGAAGAAGCCAGACTAACGCAACAGTAAACATCATTCAAAGTTTTGAATATAAATCCTTTACTCAGTCAGAAAGGGACCCCTTCATCACAATAACAACGAAAACAATAAAAACACACAAAACAACAGCGTGACACCCTATCGTTCACGTTGTTTAGAAAGTTTGACATTATGTTCAGTGTTGCATACTCCCCAGGCTATAGGTTACACAGTACATTTGGGTGGAAAAAATTATTCACGTTCATCGCCATAGTGGACAGCACAGAGACTACTAGGTTAATGTTGAATAAAGATAAGTTTATATAACTAAGCTTATTAAACCTAAACCACGAGCCATGGCGAGTGGTTCAGGTGTTCGTGTCGGGCAAATAAATTATATATAATCAACATAAACCTGGTATTCTATTTAACCCATCAATTTTTATCTTTCTTTTGATAAATAACGAAAGAAAATCGCTAAATAACATGATAAAAATCAAATGACGTCACGAAAATAAACACAATCACGTCATTATAATGCGCGTGGTAGCTGTATTCAACAGGGTGGAATAGAGCTACGTTTATCCCACGGAGAGTTATTTCGTCAATGCAGGCGTGATGATCGGATAAATTAGCATGTTCCCAACAAGTACCGATGCCTATGTTTATTTGACAAAAGCCGGACGATATTTCGGTATTGTTTTTGTTTCTGAAACAAGACGTATCATTTAGTTTTTTAGTCACGAACCAGTAGTGAACAAAACGCCTTTAATAACATTAAAATATATAACTTTATAATCAATGTTGATAACTATATACAATATTATAATATGTAGTCATACTGGCTACATCTAATTAAAATGACTGTGTAATCAACGAGGGCCTAAAGGAGGCAATTTCTGCAAACATTCAGAAATTATAATATTACTACTGACATATAATTAAGTTTATAATGAAAAAAATAGTGAACGCATTCTAAGATAAAAATCAATTTATAATATGGGTCTTGTTGGTTTGGCCCATTTTATGATTTACATTTTGACGTCATAATTTTGAGTATTTGTTATTACCATAGTTTACACTCTACTACTTGCCAAGCATGATAACGCAATTGGTTAAAGCGCTGTATAACGTCATTTTTTCGTATGGCTTATAACTCGTGAGTTACCATGTCGTTATAATGGTCCTGTATCATTATAATTATGGAAGGAAAATACATAAAATAAATACGGTTAATAGATTGCACACATGGTAGGCAATGTATATTGACAATTTGACATCAATAGTGCATACTTGTTTAAACATAATGTATCGTTATTTTATAATAAGATTAAATGTTTAGATCGTTATTGTTTTGTTAGGATCATCATAATACTCAATAACTTATTGGTATTGTATTGACAATCACATCCGATTACCTCCAGTGTTTGTCCACTGTATCTGAGTATCGTACGCTTTATGCGGCGCTTCTGTGCCGAGTGATAGACCAGTTATGTTGTTTGATTGTGTACATGCATCTTGATCTAACTCTTAAACAAAACATTTTATAAAATTGTCGCAAACAAGTCTTCATTTAGGTAATTAAAAGCTCGCTATATTATGGAAATTACCTATCACCAATACCGATTTATAAATGCGAATGCGGAGAGTCGATTTAACGTCGAAATATTAGTGTCGTAGATGTCTGTTAACGATTAACCCGCTTAAAGATTAAATCATATTTGTAAAGACAAATTGGTCAGAAATCTCAAAGTGTTGTTTTGGGGTTCAACATATTTGTAAAGCCAGCTAGGTCATGAATCCCGATTGATTGATACAATTATTTTAAAAGCTAAACTGTTTATAGTTCAAAGCGTGAGAACTTATGAGTGTTGTTTTGGAGAACATCACATTCTAGTTTTGTCTATGTACATGAAGTACAATGTACAATATGCAACTGTAAAATAACCTGCACTTGTGTATGCTGTACATTTCATTACATATCTAGTATGTCGGTGCTGACAGACATCAACTCTGACGAAGGTGCATAGTTTTGAAGTTTGTTACTCATGATTATCATATATTACAGATATTTAGAATATGCAAGTTCGCAAATGTATAATATACATGTACTAGTTTGTTAGCATGTAAAACGTTAATACCCTGACGTGTGTATATTGTGTCTTTTAGTTCTCGTTTAAATTGGAGACCACTGCCCGAAACTGTTGCTTTTCTAATATCTGTACCAGGCTGTTCTGCAAATCTGCAAGCCTGATCAGTACCAAATGCTGTTTCTTCACCATGTCCAGATAATGGTCCTGTATCAGCATTAGCATTATTAGGAAAGCAAATTACACGGCAGTTATACGAATTATATACATTTTAGAATGTAATTCTATTGCATTGACAAACGCATGCGATTACCTTTAGTTTCCATGGTCGCCACTGTTGTAGCATTTGTTTTTGGCGGTACCTCTTAGCCTTGTGTTTGACCGGTTTTGTTGGTTGGCTCCAAACCAGCATGCAACACTATCACTGCAACACATACATTAGCAATTAAATTGTTTCAAGCTTGAGTCTATATATTAGAAAGAAAATAGCGAATTATAATTCTTTTGGAGAATGTCGGTATATATGTCCCTGTTCATATTTTATATCTGGGTTCCGTTGTTTCGGTAGTGGCACACACTATTAACTGGACCATAAGTTGCGCCCAGCAAACGAATGTTTGGCAGATTATATTCGAGTTGATACTTTATCCTGAGGTTTGTTGTGTATATTTATCATTTTTTAGCATTTGCATTTTATTTTTCAAAATAACAAATAAACAACAACACACAAATACGAACGTGTGTGCAATGTGTCACCTTGTCCTCGTTCAGATTGGAGACCTGCGTCAGTTTCTGTGATATTTGTATTCCTAATACATGTAGCAGGATGTGCTGCAACGATGCATGCCTGATTGGTACTGAGTGTTGGTTCGTCATGATGTCGATGTAATGTTACTGTGTCAATAGAATCGTTTATATAAGCAATCGTAATGGGGCGATTTCATAAAAAAAAAAGAACCAAATAGAAAACCTAAGTAAACAATTCGAGTCTAAATATCTTAACATATATTGGTACCACACATTCATAGGAACCGACTGCGCAGTTCTAACAGTAAACATCAACAGGTGAAACTAGTTTATAAGGATGGGCGGTGTCAACAAATGCGTGCTAATATATAATACGTTGAATCAAATGAGTACAATGACTTGCCTTCAGACATACCTTGTATATCAAGGGATGCGTACAGATTTTCACTGTCACCACTTTCATTTGCTAAGAAGTCTTCAGACGCTGACTGTATCTGGAGTTTGCAATCAATATATTAATTAACAAAATAAACAATAAAACATTACAAAATAACCACAACAACAACAAGAGGAACTACAACTACTATTTTGGTTGAAATGTTAAGTTAATAACAAACACATACCGTTCAGCATTCGTTTTGCTTTGGTTACATTTTTGTTGTGTCAACCAAATAATAAGTTTGTATTGTAAATCAACTAAATCAACTTATGGTTTAAGTTCACAGACACAATTATGTGGAATTATGTACAATTCCAACCACCGCTTTTGTCAGGGATATAAGCATACTTTATTACCTGTGCATGAATCAACTGCATTTAGAGGCATTATACAGAAAATCAACCAAAAGCGCATGCATGTGTATTTCCAAAAAGCATTTGCAAGCGAAACATTGTTAAAAGAGAAATGTGGACGGCGGATGGAGACAACAAGTAAACGGAAAAGTCCCACACCTAAAAACTGAGAGACACGGTAAAACAACAAAGCACACCTGTTGCACGAGTGGTTTAATGTCTTCCACTGGAGTAGTAGCTTGTTGACAAAGATGTATGGTTTCTGCGAATTGCTTTTTAAACATGTGTTCCATTGTGCGAGCTTTGTTAAGACGTTGTTCCGTATTCTGATCTTCTTGTACCAACGTGTCATTGAATACATCCCATACAATCTCCAATGCAGTTGCTACATGCAATTCTTCATTTCCCAACTAAAATAAATGGTTCAAAGCAGTCAAATGACAAGCGTTATAAACAACATTACTGCTGGTAAAACGCCTCTTGAGTTTATGGCAACAAATAGTAAAAAAATAACATTATTTTTTTTTGCCTTCGTTTTTTTCTTTACATTACAAAGATACAGACCTAACTCGTAAATGAGAATCCGGATGTTCAAGGGCCATCTGTGTATTTGTTTGGCATATGTATATATGAATACATTCTTAACCATGATAGTTTTATTGTAATGCTGGCTAGCATTTCAATTAAATGCAAGAATACTATTCCTTTAATCTATTTATAATATGTAATATTGGGTCTGTTGAGACTGGAACTAGTTGTTATGAAACGAACGGTTGCGTCCGTGTATATACGATGTGCTATGGGTGGATATATTTGAATACGACATAGTATTTTATGAACTGAAGACGTAAACCTAGACACAGTTGGCATAAACAACAACAAACAAATAAATAGCAAACGATAAAAGGAGGTAAAGTATGACTTTTGTTACTAATTCAAGAAACGCATCTTGAAAACTTTGTATCTTAGAAATGGAAAGTCTATATTGTTTTACATTAAAAATCAATGATTTGAATTACATGTGTAGCCATGTAAATTATGGACAGGAGCAACCAAAAGCACAACTGTAGTCCGAAATGAATCAAACTGAGTAAACTAACTTGATCCATTTTTCGTATTATAAGAACATTATTTTCTCAATTGACGTTGCTGTTAGACAAAACATAAATCACACTGTTTACATCTATTAATCCTTGCTTCAGTACACGTCATACTTTTTTGGATATAATATATATCAACTGATCTCTTGAAGCTTTCCAGTTTCTTGTACAGTAAAGCCCTTGTTTTAGTTTGCTTATCTAAAATGCAGTAGAATTTAACCTTCAATTTAAACCAACGTGAACTACTCATTGCAAAGTATAACTATTTGATTTCATTACAAGCCTTTAAACAAAATAGCAAAATACATCAAATCAAGTATTTAAGTTTGAGCAATTTAAAACTTAAATGTATACATCATGAAGTTGTCCTGCGCTGGTGCCAAAAAGTGTGTTCAGCGGTGTGTAATTTAAACAGATCTCTATCAGAGCTGCGACATTCGCTTCGGCTATGTTTTCTTTGTCCTTATTTCCCGGGCTAGAAATGTAGCATTTCATCTGCTCCCAGGCACTGCTGAACCACTTTTCACAGTTTGTGTTTGACATGTTTGGATTATTTGAAGTATGCTTAGTATTTATCTGCCGATAAATTACGTCACAGGAACAATATGGCGTTTTATTCAACCTGGATTGTATGTCGATGTCCGTACATCGGTTGCACGAGTGTATATCAAAATTACATAAATGTTTGACCTGTGCTTTGTTCGTGTTAAAGAGATCAACGCAATGCTTCTCCACAAGATGAGCCAATGCAGTTCTAACGCATCTTAATGTTACGCATGCCTTTACCCATGCTTGAAACCCTTTGTCGTTTATATGATTCATGCTGAGAAAACTGGTGTCTAAATTGGAAACATATGAATGATTTTTGTTACAATATCGAATGTTTTGAATGACGATTGTTTTTTTGGTACTTATATTTTTCAAAAGTTAATGTTTATTTTGTTTTACTGTACACTTTATCCATATAATAACGCTTCAGTATCATGAACAGTTATTATCACTGCTTTATAGTTTCCACTTTTTATCCAATAATAGCATTGAGAACAGTTGAATATTGTTATTTCCTACAACACAATATTCCACTTCTGTATGCATAGTTGTGCTTTACAAGATAGAACTGTCAAAAAGTTAGATATTTTAATTATGAACAGTTCCATATCCCTATAATGGTATCAAACAATACAGTGTTTATACCTCCACAGTCCATAACGAAGCAATTCAATGAAACAAACCAATGAGATCAAAATGCATATCGTCGGAACATTAAGTAACATTTAATAATGATCGGTAGCATTCATTCGTACGTTTTCAACTACTTGGTCAGATTGAATGGAATCAGTCGTGACTGAAACGTATTGTTCTGTTCCTTCACAATAATCGTCTGTACGAGTGTCATTCAATAAACGAATGCAAACTTTAAGTAACGACTTAATACACTATTGTGTGTAAATGATATTTGATACACGAGGTGTGAGCAATAATATCTGACGCTATTAAAACAGTTACTTAAATGTATGAAACAATTATGTTCTCGATGAATCGCTTAAAGGGACTATGTCAACAATAAATTGGCTTTCTATTGCACTATAAATGTTATTATATGATATAAATGAGCTATACTAAGACATGTGCATTAAATAAATAAGAAATGATATAATACTCAATTAGATTATTGATAAAACCAAATGAGCAAAAAAAGTCCAGATAATTAAAACCAAATGGGTATCAAACTCACAGCCTATGAGCCATATGAAATAATTACAGTAGACAGCGCATTAATCAACTGTTGGTTCTGCATGGTAATGAATATTGTGCAAACAATGGTTATCCAAAATACGCACAATTCTGACGTCTACGTGTAAACATAAAAAGGGACAAACAAACACGACCCTTTGTCTTAATTGATTTTATCTAAAAACGCGTACACTCTTTTCCCATTATACATACTCTGTTTTAACTATCATTATGCGCTAGCATTAAACTTTTAAATTTCAGGTTACTTTGTTTTAATAAATTGCTCCCTTGGGGCCACTTTGATGATATAGTCTTTTTAAATAACAAGCACAACAGACAATGTTTACCGACAGTATATTAATACGCATTTTTATTTAATTCCATAACTGAACTAATCACATATAGTCTACTTTACTTCTCTATCAGCAGGTAACCCGACAGGTATTGCATGCACATGTATATAAAGTCGAAGGCGTGTTTACCTGTGCAGCAAGGCGAAGTAACCTATACTAGTACAATGCAACGTTTATGCGTCGGACAAAATTCGGAGATGAAGTCATAATGTAGCTATTGTATATCTTAACTCCTATTTGCGAATGCACAAATAACTAGAGGTGATTTTCCTTAAGGAAGTGAACCTGTAATAACTTCTCGAGTTTTATTCCTAGGATCGGCTGATGTTGAAAACTGTCGGTACATTTCGGTACCTAGTCCGTACAATGTCCGTTTGGTTAAGATTGTTGCCGAACACGTTTAACGCATATGTTAGCACATTATTTATACATGTTCGTATGATTTATATTCGTCTGACGACATCCAAACATATTATTATATGTATAATAGAAACCGAAAACTAACTAAGATAACATTCAGATTAAATTGTCACCTATTTTTTAGGTATAAACACAAACAACAGCCACAGGAAAATTATACATAGGAACACAATGAGAAAACTACTTAAGAAAACTAAGACCCAGATAAACTAAATAACCATCACCAGATCGTATAAATAATGAACCAGTCTGAATCCTGATCAGGAGATACACACGTGTCAGTAATATAATAAGATATTTACATAATTTGATTTTAGTTCTAGACATTTCTGAAACAATACGCTTTTATAGAATCAGAACATTGTTCTTTATGAGAAGATAATGTGATGTTTTTGTATTTAATTGCTTTGTACTACGACATTCTATTGCATTAATTTAAAATTTATATATATAATTATTTAATTGTGTTTATCCATGGGATTTATATATTGTTTTTGTTCTCTATAAAAGTTTATTTGTTCATTTATAAAATATATTCAACTTAAATAAAAAGTAGACAAATTACATTTACAAGTTTACATGTAACTGATGCATAATATATGCTATGCCAGTAATATATGTGTAAAGTAAAAAAATCTAATGCAGTAGACATATGCATTCAGGTAGTAACATTCAATTACATGAATATTCTTTTTCGTTTCATATGCAGAGCTACTAATGGCAGATCTTTCTCTGAGGCGGATATGTTGAGGTGCAGAAACTTGTTTGAAGCAGCATATGAGAAACGGTTGCAATAAAGCTTACTATGAACTCAGTGAACGCTGATTGGTTTTGAACGTCAACCAAGCAGTGTGCAAATGTTGTACTCATTGGTAATATACTATGCCAGTATTGTGCGGAAACATATATTTATTGAACTTCTTGTTTAGACCCCTATAGATTTAGTGCAACTCATTTATTAAAACAGTTCGAGTAATTAAATATGCATGTAAGTCATGAAGTATAGTATGTCAGTGCCTTAGTTTTGAGGCCCCATCATACGTATGTGTTTGGCAGTTTTTTTATATTAATATGAACGTAATATGTATGTTTACACATGAATGTGTGCACCTGCGTTTGTGCATGAATGGTATCATAATAAGGATTTATTCAGTACCACCCCAGTTTTGACATCTATATTATCAAACACTGCAAAAGAAGGCTTACAAGGTTGGGTTGTGCATGTATTGGAAAGATGTGTGTGCATATTGTTAATTATGCAATGGGATATAATCAGTTATTAGATTGTTTAAAAATATTATTGTTGCAGTTGAACAGAGGATTGCCTCAAAGCACTCGAAATTCTCCCCTGGAGGTCAATCTTACTGCTCAGCTTAGTACACATATTTCTCTGACTGTGCTGGTTGGTGAAGATGCAGCCTAAATTACCAGCATATGCAATGTAGACATGACGACAATTCGCACAAATAATTGCTTGAACTGGTGTCAATGATATAATAAATTTAAATTGCATAGTTTATGCAACATTTTATAATTTGTGTTGTAGAATTGCGTAAATAAAGCTGTAAATCGTTAACGGGTATCTTAGTTTTTATTCAGTTTTGCAGAATGTACATGGTATATTTGTTTCTTACTTTTCATTTACGTTTAATGAATGCTATAAATGAAAAATCAATATTGAAACACATATACGTCTAGACAATTAAAGATCTTTAGACAACAACTTATTTTCTCGGTTCTGTCAGATTCAATTTTATTTTGAGCTACCATAAAACATTTATCAATTTCAATAATTGTATCTTCTTTGATGTCTGATATTGCCTTATTGTATAATCTTCCATTATTGCTATTATAATAAACACATAATTACAACCATAATAGTGTTTTAAATATATTTTTATCCATGGGAGTACCTGAATTTTGATGCAAAATGCAGAAAGGGGCTGTCGTGAACATTTTCATTTTTGTTCCGTGCATAGAAAGCTACCCTCAAAATTTGTGATTAGACTAGTGATCTAATACAGATAATGGACATCATAAAATAGTTTTGACATAGTATCACAGTTACACTACCTTAAGGCAAATATAAGCACTGAGAAATGTTCTGACGTATTTGTCAATAGCCTTAAAAGATTTTCATACGGAAAAAACGATCTCTAATTCTAACACCTCTCTGCAAAACTGTAAACAAAACTCTCTTTGGCTATCAAAATGTGTTTCTAAGAATGATACGCATCATTTAGAACCGCCTTGAAAGTGCATTTAAATCGTTCGTAAATACCATCACCCTCTCACTTAATCGGACATGGTGATTGGTCTCTAAGGGCACAACGTATTTGACCCTAAATCACATATTGATCTCGTTAAACAATTTTGACATTTTTGCAATCCTCGCACACAGCCTAGTAATGAAGGCTGCAAGGTACGTGAAATGATCTAATCTGCAATCTCGTGGAGAGCCTAGTAATGAAGTCTGCAAAGAACGTAAAATGATCTTATCTGCAACATACGTGGACAGCGCAATAATGAAGCCTGCAAGCTTGTTAAATGATCTTATCTGCAATCTACGTGGATAACCTAGTAACGAAGCCTGCAAGGTACGTGAAAAGATCTAATCTGCAATCTACGTGGAGAGCCTAGTAATGAAGCCTGTACGGTACGTGAAATGATCTAATCCGCAATCTACTTTGAGAGCGTACTAATGAAGCCTACAAGGAATGTAAAATGATATAATCTGCATTCGCGGAGAGCGTACTAATGAAGCCTACAAGGAACGTTAAATGATATAATCTGCATTCGCGGAGAGCGTACTAATGAAGCCTAAAATGAACGTAAAATGATATAATCTGCATTCGCGGAGAGAGTACTAATGAAGCCTGCAAGGTATGTTAAATGATCTTTATCTGCAATATTCGCGGAGATCCTTGTAATGAAACCTACAAGATACTTGGGACGATTTTACCTGCAACCAACGTAGACATTCTGGAAGGCACGTGAAATTATGTAATCTGCGATATTGCATCGATTTTAAATGCAATTTACGTGGATATCCTCGTAATTAAGTCTGCAATCTTTTTGAGAAACTCGAAATGCAGTCAACGAGGTATGTGGAGTAATTCAATCTGCAATCTATGTGTCTCGTAATTAAGTGTGCAATCCAATGAGAAGCAACAGATTTCTGCATACAATATAAGCTATCTATTGATCGTATATATTTACATTACTCATTTATTATGCATATTTACAAGACAAGTGCACTCCAACATAGACAATTTCTACCTGTTAATTACTGTGTCTGTAATGTATTTTATGCTGGAAGATACATAAGAAAGCATTTATATATGATCACAACTTACAGACGTAACCGTCATTTAAAAAGTAATTTGTTATTAAACACAATCATTTGGATTGTACTCCCAATCAACAGTTCGTGTACGATACATTTTGTTCTGCACCGTGTTAATTACAAGAAAAAGAACATGCTTGATTCAAAAACTTGGTTAATCTTGTTCGACTTACAACGTACTTTAATATAGCTTAACCCAGATAAAGTATTGGATTGCTGGCGATTTACCTATTGAATAGACTTTACTGACAAAACGTTGAAGACGACTATTGATATTGTATTTGTTTACTCTTAACTTTTACAACCGTCGTTATTCGATCCACAATCATCGAAACATGATTAGTTTTTAAACCGATATATGTTGATATATCAACAGACAGATAGAAAATGATTATTTTAGAATAACAAAAATATGCACGGCATAGGACGAGCTTAATATAAATTTTCGGTACATAGAGAATACTCAGTTAGTGCTGAATACGGATACGTTTATATAGCGAGCATATGAGAGAATAACCGCCACTCGGGTGCGCTACTCGAAATCCAATAATGCATTTTGCCGCTTCGGCGATTGCAGCCGATCGTTACCGAAAACCGGAGTCGTTTTCCGATGTTTTATTGCTTTCTATCGATATTGGTCATAACACAATAAAACATAGCCCTTAGACAAACATAAAATTACTAATAAGTTAAATTGCAATGTTAAGCCGTTAGAATCTTTTTTAATAAGATATACTTACATTGATTCAGTATAAAAAAGCTGCTAAAATCAGCTGAATAAGCGGTATATACATGGTGTCTTATATTCAGGAAGAAAAACAAGGCTGACCAATACAACTTAGTATTAAATTGCATTGTATTTATTTTCAAATTTTATAATTTAATTGAAACTCCAAAAAACAAATAATATGGTCGGAATAATCTTGTTTTAGTAAAATTCTTCAGAAAATGTAGACATGCGAATTTCCTTATTTGTCTGTTTAATATTTCGAAAGGTAATTTTGAGTCATTTAAAAAGTTGTACATTGTTACTATAAATTGTTTAGGTTTATTAAAAAACGTTTCTTCGGTGATTTCAGTTGTTCATCATCAATTGTGTTCTTCCCCTTTAAAAAAACCACGTTCATTTTTCTCGCATCATAATCTTTAAATTAATTATTAAGGTTACTTTTTTAATTAATTACTAAATGTAATCCCTCCACAACGGACAAGACTATCTCTGATAACAGTCGGTATATTCAGATAACCATCTTTATGTTACCGTCATAAAATCTTATCGGATTAAGTTTACCGCGGAAGTGGGGCATCGCTGAAGAAGGGTCAAACTATCAGCTGATGATGTTTCTTCAAAATAGTGTATATACAGTAACAGGTACACAGGTACACACGAATATTTTAAATCCGTGTACTCTTAATCTTAAACAAATGGCCATATGCGTATTATTCAAAATTCTAACAAATATCCGTTTAGCAAATACAGTTGGAAAGAAAATGAAATAAATCGACACAATTTAAATTTAATCGAACAATTTGCATTTAAGGTTTCATTTAACCGAAAATAAAGTTATGACGAGTTAAAGATGTTTACCCTATATATTTATATATACCGCTGTAGGCTGGGTTAAATTTTATTTGAGCGTAATGCTTAAAAGACCGATCCGGGGTTTGGCACGAATAGATTAAACTCCTCCCCAGCTATTGTTAAAGGAACAATTTATATAAATCTAAAATCACATACAATACAATATGCTAATTTATATATATATCGTGTTAGGATGTTTCACTGCATAGATTTATCGCATACAACCTCAATGAAACACATGCGATCAATCAAAAAGAAGAAAAACGTGTTGATTTTAATTAATAACGTATTAGTCCGATTCACTACATAGTTTTTATCGCAAACAGCATCAAGAAAACAAATACGAACAGTCAAATAAAAGAAACACATGTTTCCTTTAATATGTTGTTATATTCAATATATTAATTGTAAGTCTTTTTGCGTATTATATTGACCCGAGCTTCATATTAAGCGCGTCCCTGTTTGTGTAAATCCACAGGTAGGAAACTCACCGGACCACCTCATTTCGAGGTGTTAAGAAAATGTCCGATGGTGACTTCGGATGTGGTTCAGTGGAGTAAAAATAGTGTACGCAGTACGTATGACTTCAATTGTGTATTATTATCTTATGGTAAAGGTGCTTTTAAGAAATCGGCAAATGTCATTACAAGTAGGAATGATAAACGAACATTCGTTCGTAGTTTCTTTAGACAATGTACACAAATTGAGGCTGTACAATTTTTTTAAAATTCAATGTTTACCCGTCTGAGTTCTTACTGCTACCGATTATGAATGGTGTGACGACTGAAGATGATCACAAATGCAAATGTCTGTACATACACCATTACCCTTTTTTGCAATACATGTAAGTTGTATTGCTGGTAAGATTTCTTGAAATTTCTTCAAATGGGGTGGTCCGGTGGTGCTTAGGTGGTGCTTAGGTGGTCCGGTGGTTGTTCATGAAACCGAAGGTATACTTTCTAGACACAACCAAAGCTTGTCAATATTCATAAACGTCGAATGAGCTATAATTCGAATAGTTATTAGTCGATTGCGATATTGGCGAAACAACAGCGAACATCGTTTAAGAACTATTTACTCTAGGAAATAGTGATACAGTCGATGAAACACTGTCTATTTTACCCTGTTACGTTGAATTTTTGACATAGTTGTTTACTATACGAACACGTCTAAAACCGACCAAAAAGATAAACATACACAACAACTTGACGTTTATGAAACCTGACAAGCTTTAGTTGTCACAGTGTCTACCAATAATCCTAGTATAAAAAAGTAGCTGTTTTTTTACACCATTTCATCATGAGTGTTTGGAAAATTGCAATTCTATTGGTGAACGGTAGATCGATGAGTAATTAAAATGTAATTCAACTGTATTATATTTCATAACTATTTAATTGGAATTGCAATGATATTTAATTATATTTACATTAATTTGTATTTATTTTGGGCAAAGTGTGATGTCCGGTATGCCTTTATATCGGGTTTATCACGAATGATTTGCATTGACTATTCCAAGTGGTCAGCCCAGTTTTAATCATTTTATTTTTGAATCGTTTTCTTAGTAGTGTTCAGTGCTTTATCGGCAAATAGTGATTTGACTGAAATGAAGGACCAGACGATGTTAATATGTCTTTCCCTCCTTACATTCTGGGGTTTCATTTATATTACACAAAAAAAATGTGTATTCATCAAGAAAGCTGAAGACCTTCACACTGGCCATTCATTTAGGGCTATGCGACCCGCCTAGTTTGGCACCAAGAACGCTCATTAAAGTTTATTTTCGAGCATTGAACAGCGAAATATGCAGTTTTTTATATTTGCCAGAAAACGTCCAACTCCAAAACCACACAAAATGCTCCTTTCCGCATTGTCGACGAACGATAATGCAGACGACCTTCACACTTGTCATTCTGTTAGGTCTACTGGGGCCCGCTCCGTTTGGCACCCAGAACGCTCGATAGATTTTCCTTACCGGCATGCAACAACGAAATATGCAGTGTTTGTATATTTGCAAGAAAACGTCTAAGTCCAAACCGCAGACAATTATCTTGCCCACATTGCCGACGAATGGTAATGCCAACGACCTTCGCACTTGCCAGTCTTGTAGGGCTACGCGGCCGGCCCCGTTGGGCACCACGAATGCTATTCAAAGTTTCCACACCAGCATGCAACAGCGAAATATGCAGTTTGTGCGAGAGAAAATGCTCTTTTTCGAATTGCAAACGAACGATAATACCGACGAACATCATACTTCACATTCGTTTAGGGCTAAGCGGCCCGCCCCGTTTTGCACCAAAAACGCTTGGTAGAATGACCTTACCAGTCCAAAACCACAGAAAATGTCCTTTTTCATATTGCCGACGAACGGTTATTCCGACAACCTTCACTCTTGCCAGTCCTTTAGGGCTACGTGGCCCGCCCTGTTTTACACCAAAAACGCTTGGTAGAGTGACATTACCATCATGCAACAGCAAAATATGCAGTTTGTGTATATTTGCGAGAAAACGTCTAAGTCCAAAATAAAAGAAAATGCTCATTTGCACATTGCCGACGAACGATGATTTCCGACGACCTTTACACTTGCCAGTCTTTTAGGGCTAGGCGGCCCGCCCCGTTTGGCATCAAGAACGCTCGGTAAAGTATCCTTATCAGCTTGCAACATCGCAATATGCAGTTTTTGATTATCTGCGAGAAAACGTCGAAGTCTAAAAAACAGAGAATACTCATTCCACATTACCAACGAACGGAATTGCCGACGACCTTCACACTTGCCACTCCTTTAAGGCTACGCGACCCGCTTTGTTTGGCACCGAGAACGCTCGGAAGAGTTTTCTTACCAGCATGCAACAGCGAAATATGCAGTTTTTGTATACTGCCGATAAATCGTCTATGCAAAAACTACTGTATTTTTGTCAGATCATATTTCTAGTGGACTTGAAATAATTCTCTTATTGCCAACAGTAATGATCAAACACACGGTTGTTCATTGTTCTGATCAATCATAATATCTGCACCTAAAAGCGTTGCTTTAAGCCAGTAAATAGAAAGACAGTGTTTGTAAAAATAAGTTTATGCTTTCTATTGTATGGGATTGTACAGTGATCAATTAATAAAGGCTTTAACGGTCGTCAACGTTTAGTAACATTCACCACCATTCTTATTTAACACATTATTTAGTACTACTCGTTTACAATTATACTAGCGTACAAACCGTATATTGTCAAGGGTCCAATTGTAAAAATCCTGCAAAAAGTGCGATTAATTGTACACTAACATATAATGAATGGAAACACTGCGTTGGGACGATCGGTGCATACAATGTAACCCAGTAAGCAGAACAAGGAATTCAACATGATGTCTAGTAAGTTAGTATCGTATGGCCTAACTTTCGGTTTCTTATAAAGGCCGCTCTGTTTCATTTCTTAATAACAATAATCGGTAATGTCATGGAAAAAACATTACCAGTCAGTGTATGATATTTCAATGGTAAAATCTGCTTAGGTATATGGTGATAAAGCAAAATTAGCACTGAATGGGTAGTAACAAGTAGCATTTGTACTACATAAGTAGTAGTATATATCAGTAGTAGTAGTAGTAGTAGTAGTAGTAGTAGTAGTAGTAGTAGTAGTAGTAGTAGTAGTAGTAGTAGTAGTAGTAGTAGTAGTAGTAGTAGTAGTAGTAGTAGTAGTAGTAGTAGTAGTAGTAGTAGTAGTAGTAGTAATAGTAGTAGTAGTAGTAGTAGTAGTAGTAGTAGTAGTAGTAGTAGTTATAGTATTAGTAGTCAAGTAGAAGTAATAGTGTAGTAGTGTAGTAGTAGTAGTAAAATATTAAAAACCCTAGTAGTACTCCCTAATATATTTCGATGCCGAATATCTTTTTTAAAGATTTTCTGGTCTTTAAAGACCAGTATTTCTATTATATACACAAACTTCATTCTAAGGACTTGTGCATGGATAAATACTTTTAACTCGGTTATGTCGGTTATATGGAAGCGGTTTCCTAAACCTTAAATAATTTTCACAGTAAAAACGATGTGTTTATCTCTGAGTCATAAAACTTGAATCAGAATATATATGTTTGAGCCTTATATCGAGTGAATGAAAAGTAAGTCGTATATTGCATTTACTCCAAAGGGAGATTACTATATCCAACAAAATACTCAATTCAAACAGGAGCTATCGCACACAATAACTCATTATCAATGAAAAAGATACATGTACCTACGAATATTTAATTATGATAAATGTATTGGTGTTAGGACACTGTCCTATTAGTGTGTTGTTGTTAAAGGGTTTCAAATCGCATCACTTAAGTGTAACACACGATACGGTTTTTCTAAGACGCTTTATGAATAGCAACTCAAACCTCTATCAGTGTGGTTTCCACTGTTTTCACCCTTCACTGTCGTTTCTGTGGTATTTATCGCATTGAAGGGATTTGATCATAGGTTAAAGTGGACGTGTTTAGTAAATATGTCACCAACAACCATGAGAAAATTAAAACATAAGGGTCCATATTCACCAAAACACTCTTAGACTTAAGAGTAAAGAATAGACTTAGACTCAAAAAAATAAATACTTAAGCGTTTGCAATGATACTAAGTAACACTGTTGCTAACGTCAGTAACAAATCGTTCCAAATAAAGAATGATGTAATAATACCAAGTTAGATTCAACATTAAAGCGCTATTAAAACAGTACAGTTTTAAGAATATTATTTCTTCTTACGTCTAAAGTATACGAATAGGTTTGTGAATACGGGCCATGGTTACTTAACTCAAATCAGGACTTATGTATTCGTGATCTGGCAACACTATGGGTGGCATATTCTGTACAACAGGTAATGTCGTAAGGGGTTTACGCTCAATGCTTATTGACTCAATTAGACTAATTCTTGATGTAACCAGTTTGACAGCATACGGTGGTAATGTCCAAGGAACAAACGGAAATTATCTGTCGGCAAAATGTACCAGTTGTACCGTAATTGACAAGTTAGTATAATTGATAATGCACAATCAAAGCGTCTACGAATAAGTTCGAAGCGTTTTCATGTATATATAATGAGCCTTTTTTGCGTATTTCGGATTTCTTCCTGTGTGCACAGAAAACTCAATTTTAATTGTATTTAAACAACAACCAATATAATATAAATGACTAAAGCAAGCACCTGTTTTCCGATTTCAGAGGCGTATTTGGTCCCTTTGATTTCATTTTAGTTATATTAATACTCATAACTTAAACGATGCTTCCTTAACATTAACAATCCATATCTTCTTAACGACGCGGCCTGTAAAGGGGTTCAAAATGATATTGGATTGACGATTTAATAACAAACATAATATTTGGTCATTGGTAGCTGCTGAGATAGCCAGATCTGGGCCTGTATTCCCAAAGTTCCTGTGGGAAATTTTAACTGAAGTGGACTTAAGTGAAACTAAATCAAATCAATTTTTTTATGTGATTTCAAATGATAATTGTTAACAAAATGATACAATACTAACAAATTAAAAAATAAGTACTGGTATAAAGCATATAGTGTAAAACGCCATATACATTAAGCATCCGAAGACTTAAGGAATTGTTTGCATTTAAGAAATGTACTTACGTTTTCTCTACGAAGCTTTGTAAACACGGGCCCAGCACCCCACGGACACATTTAATAAACACATCTACACACAAAACATATTTGGATTGAGTATAAGCGAAGCCGAATAAGGTGGACTGGCCTTAATCCACATGTCGAGAGTCGGCAGTATCGGCAGTTGTCAGAAAATTAATTGGATTGAGTATTAGCGAAGCCGAATAAGGAGGCCTGCCCTTACCTCGTCTTTCGAGTTTCGGCTGTATCGACAGTTGTCAGGAAATTACTGATATATTTAAGACAATCCTCAAGTGCCTTCATAACAATGAATACTGTGTAAGACTTAACATGGGTATCGGTGTTGTGGTGCCTCATAACAATGAATACCGTGTAAGCCTCAACATGTGTGTCGGTGTTGTAGTACTTTCGTAACAATGAATACTGTGTAAGACTTAACATGTGTGTCGGTATTGTAGTGCCTTCACAACAATGAATACTTCATAAGACTTAACATGTGTGTCGGTGTTGTAATGCCTTTATAAGAATGACTATTGTGTAAGACTTAACATGTGTGTCGGTGTTGTAGCACCTTCATAACAATGAATACTGTATAAGACTTAACATGTGTGTCGGTGATGTAGTGCCTTCATAACAATGAATACTGAGTAAGACTTAAAATGTGTGTCCTTCATATCAATGAATAC
This sequence comes from Congeria kusceri, assembly GCA_027627225.1. NCBI lineage: Eukaryota > Metazoa > Mollusca > Bivalvia > Myida > Dreissenidae > Congeria > Congeria kusceri. The sequence continues at coordinate 60,959,410 of CM051026.1, read as the reverse complement.
TGTGTAAGCCTCAACATGGGTATCGGTGTTGTACTGCCTTCATAACAATGAATACTTTGCAAGCCTTAACATTTGAGTCGGTGTTGTAGTGCTTTCGTAACAATGAATACTTTGTAAGACTTAACATGTGTGTCGGTGTTGTAATACTTTCATAACAATGAATACTGTGTAAGCCTCAACATGTGTGTCAGTGTTGTAGTGTTCATTTTGTAGATGTTCTACACAGTTTCAAATGGGAATGGTGTTGGAGAAATTATATTTAACGTCTTAATAATTTTAATTCAACATTCGGTTTTGATTTTCCACTTTACATGTAATATGTTACATGTAAATATATTTATAAAAAACAACGACTTTATTTTGTAATATGTACGGCTATTCTGTTGCTGGTCTTCATTTTAATATTTAACAAAATATTCGCCTTTAAAAAAATATGTTAACGTAAAATGTTAATTTTCATTTTGCATACATGATTTGAACAGTTAACGTTTTATTTCCGTTGCCGATTGTCCACGTCTACCACCAGATTTCTTAAAATTGTGTGAATATCAAACACCACAGTCAGTCAGCGTATTTTTTCAATGTTTCTACTTGTCAGTTTCTTGTTACTGTTACGTATCATGTTGGAGGTATCTTATATTTGGTAAATGTCAACGCGCCCTGTGAACATAAGAACATCTGGAAACGCAAATCAAAAACAAAGAAAAACTACAGGAATGGTGTTGCAAATATATAACCCACATAGCAACTTGTTGATATTTTTTAATTTTAATAAGAAAGCATTCAAATACATTCATGCAATGATGTAGATACCTGTTCCTGCTGTTATTATACGTTATTTTAAACATACAATGTATGCATGTTTCTCAATGCATTCCTATTTTTAGTATTTTATCATGTTAAGCTTATGTTTCACAAATAAAAAAGAATGCCTTACGCAATATATAATTGGTAACAAAATGATTCCACATAAACTGTGCAAAATTGTTGTTTTCTAGTTGATAAATATAATGGTTTAATGGTTTAATTACATATAACCGTGGCTGAATGTTCATTTTTGGCTATTGCATCTAAATTTAAAAAATGAATCATTGTACAGTGCAATACAATGCGCCATAATGCATTATATGTATAACGTTGCCTATTGCATTAACATTGAATTTAATTTGCACAATCTAAGTATGCATATGAACGGTCGTGTTGCTATAGACAGGCGTTTATAATACTTATTCATTAACAAAGCAGGAACGTAATACCCAATAATACATTATAAATCATTATTAGTGATGAACACGCACTCAATATATAATCGCTCGATGTATCATGATAATAACAATAGAGCCAATTGGCCCTGATCGCTCACCTGAATTTCAGCACAGTTCACTGACGATTACAGAGCTGTGTCACTTACATGTGTTGTAAACAGGTCCTGAGATACACCGAATTTACCGACAAAAATTAAATGATTGCACCGGAAAAGACCGTGCCTTATTACCGACAAATTTTCGATATTATCTCATTCATTAACATTTACGCCTTTACATTAACATTTACATTAACAGTTACGCAAACATTGACGATGCAAATCTGTTTAAACACTTATTTCAAAAATAATGTTAGAACTAGATATATAAACACGTTAATGCAATTAATTACAAATCTGTGTGCCATATTCAAGCATGGTGAACAGTTCAGAGTGCATACTAATTTATAATCAGCCAGTTCATGTTTGTTATTTCTATCGATTGACGTTTAATATAGCAAGATATTTCCATGAGAGGCATATATTTGTTGCGTTTAATATTTAAACAGATACGGAAATAATATCAGCAAATATACGTATCATAACTTAAACTCAGTTTTAAATTGATATCAGTTATTTTAAATTTGTTTAATTAGTTTAGTTTAAACCTATTTATTTTAGCTCGATTGCATCGAAAGCCTAAGGCTTATTGGGGCACTCTCGAGTCCGTTTCCTGGGTAGAACCAGTACTTGGTGTTTTTGGAGCTCACAGAGTTTAATTTGTTTAATTGACATCCACCACACGTATTATTCAAAATTGTTATGGAATACATCACTACGGAGATAGTAAGCAAAGTGAGAGTATCGTAGTTGGAACACAAAGGAACAGATCTGTGAAATACTGTGGAATCCCTTAAATTCGCGGGGTACAAATTTCGCGCACTGGCATTCGCGGACATTTTTGCGCAGTCTTATATTCGAGCAAATCCGATTTTGAAAAAAAAAACATAAACAAAAACGTCAGATATGATTTACAAAAATATATGCAAATTTTGGCAGAACGCCAGCAAAGGGTAATTTTGACTTGTTGTTGGCAATATACGGCGTACCATTACCACATCAGGCTGTTAATTGATAACAGTGATTCACTTCTGAAAAATAGGGGCCGCATATTTAGGCGAGACAATAGACAATTTATATCTTAATACATTAACAATTACGGTTTAGCTTTAATTCATTAAAAATATTCATATCGCGACAATCACATATACATGAACGATTAAAACAATAATAAACGTGGAAACCCGTTGCGTTGCTAAATTACGCAATCGGCACATATTCGCAGTGGTCCTAAATACGCGCGACAATTAGACCTCCGCAAAAATTAGTGAATGTTGTACAATACGTCCATATGTTCCGACGATATGCTGTATTCGGAAAACACATACGTTATGCTACCCCGACCCTGGCAGCCAGGTGTTTAATACATCACAGACATGACATGAAGTCATTTGTAGTCACCATACAAACATTAATGTGAATCTTTTTTTCAAATTGGTACATTAATACTATACAAGAAAGTTGTAATTATAATTAAATAAAACAAACGTCCAAGCCACTTAGCGGAAGTTATTTTTAAGAAATAAAAATGCAAGCATTTGGTAGTGGGTCTTCCAAGAAACTATTATAATCTATGTGTGAAGTGTTAGAAATATACATACTTCAGACAATAATTTTCGAAAATTGTCATAAATGCTTAACTCCGAGCAGCCAAACGTAGGGCCATTTTTTATGAATTAAATTAATTTGAAGTTTGCAATTAAGTAACAGCTAAACAACGACATGGTGACTTGAGTGTTCTATACATTATTTTGAAGTTCTTTAGAGTAAATTATTAACAACGTACGATGAAAAACGAACGATGTGCGACGGACAGTGTGTGACCACAATAACTCTCCCTTTCACACTTCGTGAGTGTGTGAGATAAGCTTGCAACGCATTAACTAAAACCCGACACCACAATATTCTTACTTAGCAAATTGTGCTAAAAGTACAATACCACAATAATAACATAATTTTAGTCACATATCACTCACACTTGATTTATACGATATTATTGAAATATAAGAAACTGTAAACAAAGTTGAAATCAATGTTCATGATAATGCGCTATTTAAGATGTTTTATTATTTTATAACTTTGCGAAACACAATAACCAAATATTAAAAAGGTGTGTGCGTTTTGTGTTTGTTCTGTTTGCTTTTTTTTTCTTTTCTGCATCTTTCAGTATTTCAAAATATAATTCTAACAAACATAAACGTAACACGTAAAATACGATATTATTACAATATCAAAATACATAAATTAAACGTGCGGACATATGCAACACATGCAATTGCTGTAAGCACAAATATATTTAATGCGATTTTCATCATTTGGAAATTAGTATACATCTAAAAAATCAAATGGCCGTTACACTACCTAACGTTTGCATATAGCTGTATATATTGAACGAAAATCCTGATTATATGCTAATTAGTAAACGACAAAATTCTGATTAACTATGTTATCTATGCAAAACACCCAAAACCACTGCATACCATAGCACATTAATATTATAATACACTAACACAATACAATAATTGTATGTGCAGACGTATGCATTAAAATGTGTCTTTGTGCTATTTCTGTTTTGATTTTGTAAGCACACATATATATGAGCATGATATTTGTTATTTATTAATTGGAAAGTATTATACATTTAGAAAATTCCAATAGCTGTTACTATACTAAATGTTTGCTCATAGCTGTATATACTATAAGAAAATCTTGATTATTAGTACATAGCAAAAGTGCTAAGTATCTATGCTAATAACGAAACCCAATGCAATGATTGCAATGGAATCTACCGAATAATACGTTAAACATCATATGGTTGATCCACACGCGATGCAACTATAATTGCTCATTCACAATAACAAGAAGGCAACTTGGTTGCTCACCTAAACACTGAATGTCTGCAATAAAATCATGTGTGCATTTTCATTTGAACATATGAACCTGGCTACAATTGACATATGCGTGCGATTTACGCACTACTACAACTGGGTTCATCTAGACATCCACCACTGTAAATTTCATAAGGAATCCCCTCAAGGTTTATATAGATACATGTGTATGTCCCACAAACATATTAATTTCCAATAAAAGGTATTTTTCACGTTATACCTTCGCTCCAAACTCTATGTGTTCATTTTAATTCTAAAATCTAAAATGATTTTTGTGTAATTTAGTCATTCTGTGCACGTACTAAACGACAACAATCGTAATAGACTTAAACTATACAAGTCCTTTCTGCACTTATCAATAAAGTTTATCAGAATAGGTACAATGAACTAAGTACATGCAGTAACATTGTAACAAACGTTCATGCACAATATAACCTTACATAACTAATGTTGATACATTCAAATTAATGATTCTGGGTATTCAAATTAATGATTCTGGGTATCGCCCCACTAAATAGTATACTATGTATAATAATGCATTATATTAACCTGACCCACACCTACGGACTCATGTTTGAAAATATTAACATTAAATACAAATTAAACTTCAGAAGTTGATTGTTAAATGGTTCATGTAATTTACATAACAGTTTTATTGAAAACGAGAATATACAGCAATTCATAAAGAAATAAAAAAGTTTACTTTATATGTGCCATATCACCTTGAAGCAATGAACGTAAAACACTTATATGTAAACAGTGAAGATACAAAATACTCCAGACATGTCTAATCAGGACAATAATGTACGTGTTTTGTCTGCATACAACTTCAATCCTGAAAACTAATTTTAATCATGAAAACAAAATCCAACCCTGAAATAGTAGCAGTTTATTTAAACAACAGCGATAATAAAGGTATGCCTTTAATTTAATTTTAAAAGATAAATTATTTGTTTGTTATATTGAAGGAGATATTGAATTCCATGTTCTTCTGCTATAGTATCCAAAAGATCGCTTAAGATGGTTTTTATTCCGTATACGTATTAGCTGTAGGTCTCCCTTTTTAAAAGATCGCAAATTATAGTGATCATTTTGTGAAGGTGTTATTATGTCGCATATATATATATATTGGTGTTTGATTGTGAAATGCTTTAAAAACCATTACTGATGGGAAATATTGTATCCGTTTTTCAAGAAAAAACCAGTTAAGATATCTGAAGAGAGTTATTCAACTAGTGTTATATTTAATTTATTTAAGATTTGCGCTAAGTAACGTGTTTATAGTTTGACTAATATATTAATTACAGTTTTTACAGCTGCGCTCCAAGTAATGCATGCGTAGTCAGATATAGATGAGATAGAACTGCTTTCGCCTTTCAAGAGTCAAATAAGAATATTATGTTTTGTAAAAGGAACATTCTTGATGATATTTTGGAACGTAATTTCCCAATGTGTATTTTCCAATATTAAAAAGATTATATATAACATTTTTTTGTCTGAAATGTATAGATTTCGATTAAGATTTTGTTGAACTTTATGGTTTGAGCCTAATACCATGCTCTTCATTTATTATAAGTGGATATATATCCATGGGTTTTGTTTGAACACCACTGTTGCACATTTCATACATTTGTCTGTAGGTTAGACTGAATAATTTGCAGGCTAGTTCTAGTTTTGTGCAGAGTTGTGTTTTCAGCATACATTTTAGTATTACATGTAAGGTTCAATGACAGTTCATTAACATACATACGAAAAAAGCAGGTCCTCAAATAGAAACTTGGAAAACGCCAGAAATAATGTTTTGTGATAAGATATCACGTTTTCTTCTAGCAATACTACTAGTAATGCACTACAACTTTATCCCGTAGAAATATCGAACAAACACGTATTACATGTATAACAAAATAAATTCAGTGGCATCCTATGCGGGCACATAGCTACGTGGAAAAATCAAATACCCAATAATACTTTCCATTAGAAGGCATATTAAACCTAAAACGCTTTCACAGAACACGTTTTTGTATTGAAAATATCGAATTACATCGGCATTTTCGACGATATTTTGAACCAGTCGATTCACTAACCACGTGTATCCACGATGGCGTCAGTTTCATTACTGTCGGTATTGTACGTTAAAAGCGTCGATCATATTCGTGTTACGAGCAAACGCACTGCCTCTGTTGAGTGACGAGCTGTTCTATTATTGAAACGGACCGTTTTAAGTCACCTATATCCTTCGCCATTTTGTCTATTGCTGAGAAAGATTTTAATTTAGATATGCCCAATTCGTGAAGAATTTGTGTTATAGGGGTAACCAAAATAACTGGGTCACAGTTTTCCTCCTCCACACAACATTCAACAATTCCTATGCAAACGAGCTTTCCGTTGCTTGCTTTGATGAACACCGGCGATCCAGAATCACCACGTGCTGCGAATTGCGTGCCAGGAGTTTTAACCAAAAGTTGGTTATTAATGGGCATATACGTCGTAAGCGGATCGTCCTTCTCATAGCGTAAATCAACCTTGGCGTAATTAGGGTCGTCAGTCGATGAAACAACTATGCCTCGAGTATATTCTGTGATACAGCCGAATTTAAAACAAGATTCACCTTCTATTTTTGGCTCAAAAGCGCTGCCAGATTCGAATTCGATATCTAAAACAACAACATATTATGATGACACACACAGAATTAACTTCTTGTATCAACCATACAGAAATATCGTTTAATAATATCATAAATGCTACAAAACAATAATTAAATGTCCGTGTTTAAAAAAACCATGACGGGAGATAAATGTTAGTGTAATACAAAGTAAGTACAATCGCAAAACAACTATGTCGATATATCGTAAGATAAACTTCAATCGTAATTCTAAATAATCAAAATGTTACCTAGCTGTCTCATTCTGCCAATGGGGAATTTTCCATTTATAGGCTTTCTATCGGTTAGTTGTATAAGTGCAATCTCCAGTCCGGCTTCTTTATCGTTGCCTTCTTTGCAAACAACTTTCTTCAGAGTACCGATGGTATTCGATGGTGTAGGTTGGTATACTTTAGTATTATTTGGAAGATATACAGTTCCTCCGTTTTTTAAACATGTTTTCATCTCTGGAAGAGACAACACAACATGTCCACACGTTAGTCCGCAAATACCGTATTCATCATGTTCAAAAAATACACCAAGGCTACCAGTCTGACCAATGTGACGTTGAATTTGACATCCCATTCGGACATTTTCGTGAACCTCATCTGGATGACCAGCCAAAGATATGCACACGCCTTCCCGGACATCTACGTGAACTCCATCATACATTTTTTCAAACGGTTTCTCATCAATTGGAATTAACCCCTTTGCACGAACATACAATGCCATACGAGGTTCGTATTTGCATTCATTTGAATCATTGTTTTCCAATGTATACTTGCATCCCCGTACGAAGCAAAGATATCGATGCTTCATCATTAGATTTTTAGCATTCATTCTAATGGCACCTTTAAGTGTATCTGTAAACTCCTGTTTCGTTAGAAAATCATCCGTGCTAGTTTTTCCTCCGGTGTGGTGACACTCCAGACTTTTTATTTCAATATCATATCCTAATGCTTTTAGTAATATCATTGTGTCTTCTGTTTCTTTCTTGACAGTCACGACAAATACAAAACGTTTAGTGCCACCAGTCGTGTAAGCTGGGTAAACATCGACAACATTTTTTACCTTAAAAATCTCGTTACTTATTTTCTGACACCCGGCTTTAATTGTGCTGAATTTTTTTTCTCTGTCGTGACTGTAAAACAACTTTGATAGGTATTTTGTTGAAGGTAAAATATTTGATTGCGAATTCCAGTTGTCTTCTTGGTTCATTTGTTCTTCTGAAAATAAAACATAGTCCTTGAAATATTCAAGGAAATTAATGAGTGTCTTAATTTATACTTAGTTATGTCTAATTCGTTTGGGAAATATAATGAACGAATATAGTAGTTGCCATCGATGTGTCTAACACAACATTATAACAAGGCCGACTTGAAAGAACACTATTTAACCACCTGGTGGAGTTTACGGAGCTCTGTATTATTACAAGTTAGAGCTGACGTGAGACTATATTTCCTAGTTTGAACTTGATGCGGCATTATATTATCAAAAGGTGGAATTGACGACACATAATACAACCACAAGGTGGAGTTGACGGGACACATTACCACAAACTTGAATTGATGGAACAGTATATTTCCAATATTTGGAGTTGATTGAACAGCAGCTTTCCATAAAGTGTAATTGACGGGACACTATATTACTACACGGTAGTGTTAATACGATTCCTTAGTACCACAAGGTGGAGTTGACGAATACTATATTTGGAGTTGTCTGGTCATAATATAACCAGAAGGTACAGTTGACGGAACACTTTATTTCAACAAATTGTAATTTACAGGAAAATACATATTGCCATTTGGTTGAGTTATTCAAACCAAAGTAGTTTTTGACGTGACACTTTATCAGCAAAAGGTATAGTTTATGGAACACTTGATTAAGAAGCGAAGAATCGGATATTGGATCACCACAATATGGAGTTGATGGAACTCGAAATTATTGCAGGCTAAAGGCGATGAGACACTAGATTACCGGAAGGTGGAGATTTTTACACGGTAGAGCTATAGACACAAACTATTAAACGGTGGAGCTAATACTGTAGTATTACCAGATGGAAATAATGGACACTAGATAACTACACGATTGAGATGATTCAACACTTAATTACTAAAGGATGAGTTGATGGTTTACTATTTATTACAAATTGGAATTTATTGCTACACAGTCAAACTTAAACTAGATTAAGAGAAGTTGGGGTTGATTGTCATGTAACACTAAACTTAATTATTACGAGGATGCGGTGATAGAAAATTCAACTGAATTGTGACTGGTACTACTGGTACATGCGATTGGTACTGCATAGTGTATATGTGACTGGTACTGTATAGTGTATATGCGATTGGTATTACATAGTGTACATGCGTCCGGTACTACTTAGTGTAAATACGACAGGTACAACAACGTGTACATGTGACTGGTAGTACACAGTGTACATGTGACAGGTACTACATTATGGCGTACCCTTTGGGTCAAAAGTGCATATATGCACGGAAGCTATATATAGACGTAACTGTTGTTATAAAATTGTATTTGCAGTCATACATTTGCAACAACAGTTACTGTCACAGATATAACTGCAGGTACAATTTTTCTGAGTCTAAAAATATGACAGCTGTCATAAAATTGTAACTGCAGTTACCCTTTTTTCTGATTCATTTATTTCTTAAATATATTTTTTTATTTTTTTATTTAAAATTCTTATTTAAATAAATAAAAGCAATTTTGACAAAGAAACTTTATATAAGACGTGATTTAATTCGCTAAACAGACTTGGAGCTTAAGTTCAGCATTTGGTCAGAAAAGTCAAACCGGGGTTATAATTATATGTAATTATATGTATAATGACGATTGCCATATTTTATGACTGCTGGTATACATTATTACTGCAGTTATATTTGTAAATGTAACTGCCGTTATAAATTTGTAACTTCAGTCATAAAATTGTAACCTCGGTTTAATTTTATAACAACAGTTACATCTATATTTACATAGCAGGCGTACATGTACTTTTGACCCAAATGGTACACCATACTACATAGTGTACATGGGACTGGTACTTCACAGTGATCATGAGACTAGACTAAGTACTACATAGTAAAAATATGACAGTTATAAGTGGGCATGCGACTTGTAGTTCAGAAAACCTCTACATAACATCTGATGTTAAACACAAATCTAAAAATAAACCAGTTTTAACGATACGTATTGCCTTTTGATTTGCATGCAAAACTCCATTTTCAATTTCAATTACAAACCGATATCCAATACTAAATATGGATACTTCTTTTATTTAAAAAAGGTATGTCTCTAGCTAGACTAGTTTTCGTACTATAACAATGTAAAAATCGACGTAAGATCAAAATAGAAGAAACTAAACAAAAGGTTGTTTGCATTATTTGCAACAAAATTATCAATTGATTTCATATGTATTGATTCTTCGTAACATTGTACCTGATACATGATGTGTTGACCGCGTCAGATATCCGTTTGCTGTCGACTGATGTCCTTAAATAAAATGATAGGAAATATCGATACATTGATAAATCCTGAAAATCATGATGTAACTATTTGAAACGTATTTAAGATATATCGTGTACTTGTATACACACGTATTTCAACAATTTTACCAACATATCTGGAACTGGGTACAAGAGATACCTTTTGATATGAGGTTCATAATCAGCACCCGACATTTGTTTCATTTAAGTATCTCAAGTAGTTCACTTTAAGCTGCTCATATACATCAGAAAATGATTTTTCTGCTTGTGCCATGCCAGTGTTCGAATAAATTCTTTGAATTGCGAGATTCCTGTAAATGCTTGGAGATAAACATACTGAAGAAAAGCGATGGTCAGCCAGTTCCTTTTCTTAACTTCTATTCTTGGTATTACTATGCCATCAAATCTTTTCAATCGTTTGCCATGGCTATGCTCTCAGATTATGCAACTTACAATAGAGTTAACATCTTATTGCAAATCACATTTACACAAACTACGTGACATATACAATGCATTTTAATATACATTTAATTGTCTAACACAAAGAATGGAAAGCTTACCTGGAGCACTTCATCAGGAGACTAGTAAGGTTTTCGTTATGTGTGTTGGACATTACAAATTATATAAGCATACAGTGTATATAATTATGAATTTACTTTATTCAAGATGACGTGTCATATATAAGGAATGCTGACTTTAAGAAATAAAAAATACAAATTTCGGAACAATAATTCATTTCGTCCCTTTTCCAAAACGTGCGTAGAAACACAAAAATCTATTTTAAGGTATTCGGTGTCAATGCTGATTTTAAAAGAAGAAATGCTAATTGAACAATCTATATAAAAACAATAAAAAATCACTGATCAGTTGCATGACGGACTAATGCGAACGGCACATAAAACTCACATACTGAATAAAAAATTACTCCTCCTATTATAATAATATATATTGTATACGTCACTGTGTGGTTTGAAACATTACAAAAACATACGCGTGCTCTTCTATTGAATCCCTTCCTTGATGCGAAGTGTAGTGTGCATATTTTCAAAGTCGACGATGCAATTTTAAATGATTTATTCATTCTATACTTCTCGGTGAGACTTTCCACTACATTTAATTCGATGTTGAGAACATATTGGACAGTTCAAAAGTTGGGTCAGACAGTTAGATAGCGATGCATGTGTTGTACCGCCTAGTGACATAATGCTAAATTAAGTACTATTTGTATAATATGGAACAGTAAGGTACTACTTTTACAATTTGGCGTGTTCGAAAACCAAGTTAAAGCAAGATGGTGTTGATGGAACAAAGCGTCATTGAACAGTGTTCCTGATCCTTTTACAAGGTGGCGATGATTAAGAAATATTTCTCTTTGACTAAATTTTGTTTATCAATATAAATAGGTAAAACATAGCTAGCGTATAGTTGCGACGGTTACTAGGACCATGATGCCATCGTTGTTATCAGACAGTTAGACCGCTAGCCATCACCAATATTTGAACGTTACTTATTGTGTGTTTACTGTAATCATGAACTGCTATCAAGGAAATAGGATAATTATATACTTCCAACAAAATTCAACTTGATTGTTATGAGCAGCGTTTGTGTAAGCTACGTAATAGCCATCCTGTCTTAAAAGAATGCTATAAATGTACCTAATGAATAACCTTGAGCTCGTTTCTGACCACGTCTTTCTTTTGCATGTGTACCTTAAAATAAACAACCGGTTGATTTATACCAATATTAATAAAGTAAACAGAGTCAATGTGATGATTCCAGAAAAAAAACAAGCTTTTTACCCGAACTACAATATGTGCAGATGACATACTATTTTTATAGCATTTTGTAGAAGGTAAAACATTTGATTGCGAATTCCAGTTTCAGACTTCTTTGATCTGAAAATAAAACATATTCCTTAAAATGATCAAGGAGATTAATTAGTGTATTGATTTATATTTCTTTGTTTCGTATTCGTTTGGGAAATTCAATGCAAAAATTTAGTAATTTCCATCGATGTGTCTAACACAGCATTGTCACAAGGTTGACTTGATAGAACACTATTATAACTACCGTTGGAGTTTACGGAGCTCAGTATTATTAAAAGTTGGAACTGACGCGAGACTCTATTGTCAAATGTGAACTAAGTGCGGCATTATACTATCAGAGATGGAATTGACAGCACATAAAAAACACAAGGCGGAGTTGACGGGACACATTACATCTTACCTGAGTTGTTGGAACACTTTATTTCCACAATGTGGAGTTGATTGAACAGTAATTTCAACCGGATGTAGTTGACGGGACACAATATAACCACAACATAGAGTTAATACGATACTTCAGTACCACAAGATGGAGTTGACAAATACTATGTTTCGACAAGGTGGAGTTGAGTGAACATTATATTACCACTTGGTGGAGATAACTGGATATAATATAACAAGAAGGTATAGATGACGGAACACTTTATTTCAACAAAGTGTAATTAACAGGAAAATACATATTGCCATCTGGTTAAGTTATTCAAACAAAATATTACCTCAAGGAGGAATTCACGGGACACGTTGGAGTAAACGGGAAACTATAGTATCGTACGGCGGAGTTGATAAGCCACTTTATTTACACAAGGCGGGGTTGATAAGACACTATAATAACACGAGTAGAGTTTATGGAATACTATATTACTACACTATGGAGTTCACGGGACATTATATTACTAGATCGAGTTAATAAGACACTGTTTTACCACAATATGGGGTTGATAAGACACTAAACAATTACCAGGTTGAGTTGATGGAGCACTATATTACAACAATGTTGAATTGACCGATTACTGAATAACCAAAGTACTTTTTGACGGGACACCATATCACTAAAATGTATAGTTTATGGAGCACTTGATTAAGAGGCGAAAAATCTGATATTGGATCACCACAATAGAGAGTTGATGGAACTCGAGACTATTGCAGGCTAGAGGCGACGAGACACTATATTACCAGAAGGACACGAAATATTATAAAACGGTGGAGCTACTACTGTAGTATTACCAGATGAAAGTAAAGGACACGAGATAAACTACACAAATGAGATGATACAACACTTAATTACTGAAGGGCGAGTTGAAGGTATACTATTTTATTACAAATTGGAATTTATTGCTACACAGTTAAACTAACTTAGATTACAAGAAGTTGGGGCTGATTGTGATGTATCTCTAACTGAATTATTACGAGGATGAGGTGATAGACAATTAAACTGAATTGAGACTGGTACTACATAGTGTATATGAGATTGGTACTACGTAGTGTATATGTGCGTGGTACTACATAGTGTATATGTTAGTGGTACTACATAGTGTACATGTGACTGGTACTACTTAGTGTAAATGAGAAGGGTACTATAAAGTGTACATGTGACTGGTAGTACACAGTGTACATTTAACAGGTACTACATTATGGCGTACCCTTTGAGTCGAAAGTGCATATATGCACGACCGCTAAATAGAGATGTAACTCTTGTTATAAAATTGTAACCGCAGTTAAAAATTTATGATTGCAGTCATACATTTGTAACAGCAGTTACATTTACAGATATAACTGCAGGTACACTTTATACCGAAAGTTCAAAAATATGAAAGTTGTCATAAAATTGTAACTGCAGTTACACTTTTTTTCTTATTTATTTATTTAATAATTTTTTAAAATAATTTATAAATTCATATTTAAATAAATACAAGCAATTTTGACAAAGAAACATTATAAAATAAGTGATTTAATTAGCCAAACAGACTTGAGCTTAAGTTTAGCATTTGGTCAAAGAAATGAAACCGCGGTTATAAATTTTATGACGATTGCCTTATTTTATGGCCGTTGGAATAAATTATTACTGCATTCAAATTTGTACATGTAACTGCCGTTATAAATTTATAACTGCAGTCTTATAATTATTACGGCGGTTACAATTAAATAACAAAAGTTGCATCTATATTAATCTTGCAGGAATACATGTACTTTTGACTCAAAGGGTACACCATACTACAAACGTGTAAAACAGCTTTTAATCTTTAAACATACTATTCAATGATCGTTGAGAACACTACCACATCGTCTACATAGATTAGACTTTGTTGTTACAAGTGATGTTCGACCATACACCTTCACCAAGCGCTGTAAGGTCGCAGGTGCATTGGTCAGCCAAAATGCCATCCTGTAACACTCGTAGAATCCAAGTGGACCGACAGAGAATGCAATCTGAGGTTTATCTTCCTCCTTCATGGCGACCGGTCAATACCCAGAGAAAAGACCAAGCTTGCTGAAAAGCACCTTGAGCCGTACGGCGATCCAATTTCTTAAATTCAATACAGAATCAAAGAGAATTATCTTTCTTTCGTACCAACACAAAGCCTGTAACATATCGCGGAGATGTTCGCGAACATCTTGCAACATACCAGGAGGAATGCGCAGATAGTACTCTTTGAAGGAAATCTGGTCTGTGAGATTTATCTCATGCTTGACAAGATTAGTGCAGCCTAAATCTGTCCTGTAGAAAATAATATTTCCAATGCTCTAAAGACCATACCGCCGCATCCGTATATCCCTTAGTAATGGAGTTATCAGGAATGCGAATCCCAAGCGAGTGTACCAGCATCACTGGGTCCTTCAAATGGGTCAACATAACATTGACCTAATGCAAGCGACAAAGACGACCCTTGGGTTTAATACGCAAGGGCTGCGCTGACATGTTGCATATCCCCACCGATATCTATGAAAAGGTTTGTTTTGGATTCACTTCTACCAGCCATTGTCACATATTCATTGGATGAGAAACATCTGCGCCTTCTGTCACACCATGCGTCATTCCATTAGCCGTTATCACTATACCAGTCAGGGTACGTGACTCAAATGGCTGGAGAGTGACCGGACGGTCAACCATTGCCTTCACAGAAACATTTGAAAGTGAGGAGTCAACTCAGTGTCCCTTCAACTCATCACTTTCTAATGTTCGGTCGTCATCCCCTTCTGGCAATTGATGCAGATTTAGGGATAGAGCCTGACGCAAATTCACGAACACGAGATTGCAAGGAGTATGTTTACGTTCTACATAAACGTTTGCAGTTTGCATATGGGATGGCGAACACGTAGGCAGCTTGTAAGGCAAAGCGACATGAATGGAGATAGGACCTGCGGGGCAGACATGTTTGTCCAGAAGAGGGGGATAAGGTATTGGTTCGTACTGTTCGCGAAACAGGAAGTGCAAATTGGGACGAAAGAGGTGTATGTGGTTGAAACCCAGCAAGACCCGAACATACCAGTCTGTTAGGTGCGACGAGATGACGGCAAATGACGATCCCAGTTACTGCATAAGAATCTTTTGTTACCATTTTCTGGACTTTCTGTTAAGAGCCCAAACGTAGTTCATAAAGTCTGTACTCCAAAAACATGTCAAACAATTGACTAAACAGTCTAACATTCCCGCTAAGGATACATGTCCTCCACGTCGAACAACTAGAGCCAGGAAACAGCCTTCCTGGTTGTCCAATGATTGGATAACATAACGCGTTATCCTTAGTCACTTTATTTTATTTAAACATAGCCGCGGATTATGCACATACAGATAGCTGTATTGTTTTATCTTTCATTTTATGTAGATATGCTAACTGTGTCATTGGTATGTACCAGATTGTAAAGTTGTTTTGCCAAAGATTTTCTAATTATGTGTCATGCAACATTGAATTACATTTTTGCATTTTATGATATTACATTTTTGTCTATCTTGAGAGTTAAACACCTGTTTAGGGATAGCTATTAGTAAATGGAGCATTTAGGACAATTTCTGTACAGTTTGCTATTGTTTAAAGAGATGTCTTTGAAAGAAAGTCCTTAGTTAGTTATACCCGTAGTTAATACTCAGTTTAACATGGCTTACAGCTTTAGTACGTATGTACTATGATTGTGGTGTTGCTACGAATAGCCATTGTCTGTTAATGCCTTGCGTGCAAGTGCTCGTTGAATTTGAGTACTTTTTGATATCCTTCCCGGCCTTGATAGTTTAGATCGGTTCAGGTCGGGAAGACATTCTTTTTCTTAGAGCCGGTGAATGTCACAGAGACAATTTGTATGTATCTGTTGTATGTGAGCATTGTAGCCCATTTTCATTAATTTTACCAAATCGACAATCGCCCATCACTTTACGAACTGGTTTTCCTCGTTCACGTTTTCACACGATTGCGCCAGTAAGAGATTGACATTCAAGAGATAACACTTTATCGTGTCTTAGTGATTTGTGTTTTTTCTTATAATTGCTCCCTAGTTTTACCAGGTTAGTCAACTGTTTTCAACATTATTTCATCTCATTTCATCTTATTTCATATATGATGCGTATATGTATTTGTCTTTTAAGATGCTGTATTTTGTATTTCCACTGAGTAAGGGATTGATATTTAAAGAGTTTATACGTTACCTTGTCTTTGTGTTATGTGTTTTTCTTCTTACTGCGCCCTATTTTTACCAGAGTCATCCGCGACAAGTCAAATGTAGACAATCTAGTATCAGTCATATGCAAACTATGAAGTACTTGTTACATATACACTATGTAATACCAGTCACATGTACACTATGTCAAACCTGTCTCTTGCAAATTATGTCGTACCTTTTACAAGCACACTATGTCAAACATGTCACATGTAGTTTCAGTCAGATGTACACTATGTAGCACTAATTGTGATACCACTCTGTAGTACCAGGCACATGTACATCATATGGTAGCAGTCACATATACAATATATCTGATCAGTAATTGTGTTAAATGTTCCATTGCAACAACGATTTATAAATATGTTTACTGTTCCGTCACCATTTAACGGTTCACTTCCGTTTATTGTTTCATAAGTGTCACCTCAAAACACTTATGTTCCATTACCTCGTAATAATTTAGCTTACTGTACCTCTACCTCGTAATTCTGTTCAGATACAAGTGTCGCGTAATAATTCAGTTAAGTGTTCCACCTCTCCGTATTGATTCAGTGAGTGTCACATAATCTCATAATACTTTGTAATACTAATTATTGTAATAATATACTGCTGCTTCAACGCATACACAATAATTTATACTCGTCTTTCTATGAAACGTATTTCTTAACTTTAACAATGACAAGTTATACTACTTTCATCTTACGTATAATGCTACTTTTGGATTCCATGATTTATGTTTATCAAAGTAATTATTTGCCTGTTCGGTTTAGAGGAGACGGAAATATATGCACACTATAATGGAGACTTACTAAGAAAATGTAACACATGCATTATGCAAAGATTTCCGTTATATATGTAAATAATACAGCAGCTTCTTTCGTTTCAGATAGACAGTCAAAGGCAAAAACATATTGTAAACTTTCAACTTTTTATGAATCTGTTACTATATGTAGTGATTTACACATTAATTCATTCGATAGCTCATAGCTGGATAATTTATCGAAACATGTTGTAAGACCGTATACTTGATACAAAAATCCCACGTCTGAAGATTACAACCATAACCACATTAACTAAGTGTCCCATCAGCTCCACCTTTTAGTATTCCAGTCTTCGACCAACTCCAAAATGTAGTAATCTAGAATCCCATCAACTTTCTCATTAAGTAATCAGTTGTTCCATTAAATCCAGTTTAGGTTAATCAGCGTTTCATCAACTCCATCTTATTTAATATAGTATCCATTTAATGTTATAGTACTAGTAATACAATTCATCTTGTATAGATATTGTATACCGTCAAGTCCATATTTTAGTTTTAAAGTGATTGTGTGGCAATCCAATGGCCCATTACTTCAATCGGGTAGTACTACGATATAAGCTCCACCGTTTAATAATAAATTGTTCCATGGTGTTAACTATTAATCCATTATCTCCACATTGTATCTTATAAAAATTACATGTTCCATATTTTCCGCCTTCTGGTAAGATAGTGTCTTATCGCCTTGTGATAATCTCAAGTTCCATATAACGATGATCCTGTGTCAGATACTTTCTCTTCGTAATTTAATCAACTTCAACTGTTCGTGACAATGTTGCCCGTCGAGTGAGCCTTTGGTAATAGTCGGCTCCGTCAACTCATCCCTGTGGTTAAGTATTTACCTGTCAACTGAATCTTATGGTAATGTATAACCCGTCAAGAAACCTTGTGGAGATACAGTTTCCAGCAAACTACACTTTGTGGTAATAGTGTCCCGTCAAGTGTCCCGTCAACACCTTTTTGTGGACCTATACTATTATATCAACACCAGTGTGGTAATATAGTGTCTTATCAACTACACCGTATGGACATACAGTGTCCCATCAACTCCACCGTGTGATAATATTGTGTCTCATTAAATCCGCCGTGCGGTAATATAGTGTCCCATCAACTCATCCGCGTGGTAAGATAGTGACCCTTCAACTCCGCCGTGTGGTAATATAGTATCCCTTCGATTCCACCGTGTGGTAATATAGTAGCTTTTCAACTCCACCTTGTGGTAAAATAGTGTCCCTTCAACTACACCGTGTGGTAATATAGTGTCCCTTCAACTCCACCGTGTAGTAATATAGTGTCCCATCAACTCCGCCGTGTCGTAAGATAGTGTCCTATCAACTCTACCGTGTGGAAATATAGTGTCCCTTCAACTTTACTGTTTGGTAACTCAGTGTCATTTCAATTCTACCGTGTGATAAATTAGTGTCCCTTCAACTCCACCTTGTGGTAACATAGTGCCTCTTCAACTCAACCGTGTGGTAATATACAGTCCCTTTTACCCCTTCGTGTGGTAAGATAGTGTCCATTCAACTCCACCGTCTAGTAATATTATCACGTTATTTATTAGGGAAATTCAGAGTTATTTGTCTGAGGTTTGCATTTACAGCTGAACGAGGACAAAAAACTCGGCTAAATAAATACCAATTTCCCTAGTTAACTCAACTCAACCGTGTGGTAATATACAGTCCCTTTAACTCCACCGTGTGGTAATATAGTGTCCCTTCAACTCCACCGTTAGTAATATTATAATGTCATTTGTATTAGGAAAATTCAGATTAGCTGAGTTATTTGTCCGAGATTTGCATTTACAGCTGACCGAGGACAAATAACTCGGCTAATAACGATTTCCCTAGTTAATAAGTATTTTATTAATAACTTTATAATATAATGTTTCATTTTAAATCATGGAATGGGACATTTACTACCGACAAAACAGTAATCAAATATATAACAAGTATTCTCACGAGCGTTTTATTGATTATGTTTCAATTTTACCTCACTACCATAAGACTATCAATACGTGTGTCGTTTATATAACTTTCATTCAAAGTTGTCCCCCTTCGCACACGTTGGACTGCATACTTATAATGGTATGCCCTGTGCAACAGAGCGAAGCTCATTAGCCTCTAACCTATTAACGTTTGAATACTATCCTTAAATTTATGCTAAGTAGTGAGATATAGAAAAGTGTCAGAGATAGAAATCCAAAAAATATCACGCATAATGATGAACTATTTTCTAAAATTGTATACAAACGATATTTACATTTATTTTGTTCTCACCGATTATCATACTGAACGCAAGAGCTCAGGGAAATATTAATTATCTCCTTTTTCCTGTGATGATATAACACGTTATAACATGGAAAAACCGATTATCCTCTATTTAGTAAACGCTCAAGGATATGTTGTGTTTCAATGTGTAAATATAATGGAATACATTTAAGGAAGTTGCATTGTATTAACTGTATCATACATTTGGAACTATATTTTGCACTTATCTATAGAAAATATAACAAAATATATAAAGTGTAACAAATGTATAATGAATCACGAAAAGTGTTAAGGAATCAAATGAATTTGCAAACAAATACACAATTGTTTTGTTTTTCTACAGCAATTCAACAATTAGCACAAGCTTACTGTTGCAATACTCCTGTGATTATGTCTTAAATGAAACATATGTAATTTGTACTCTTGAGAACTATCATGGGAGGACCCAACCTATTTTCTTAAAATCATTTCTAATGCTCTCTGTGCCACCGGAGATTGTAGACCCACACATGACTGCATCCTGTACTGGCAGTCAGTAACATTCAAATTTTCAGTGCGCTGTAGCAAATTTTGTGCTGCGACAATCTACTCCATGTATACTATGGAACTTGAATACAAAATTTCATAAGTTGTCGAGCATTGATCAACGGGCTGGTGCACACACCGAGGACATTTCCTGGAATGACTGTTGACTAACCCATCAACACCAGGCCAAAACAACACCGATTTAACGAGAGATGCTGTTCTGTCACTCCCCATCATCGTGTAAGCCAGTAAAGACAATATCATAAAATGTATAGGGTAAAACCAGCTGATCAACCTGATGCCCAGATACGGAACCATGCCTGTACAAGACATTGTCACGTAAAAACAAGAGTCGCCATTCTCGTAAATAGCGACGAACTGGTTCGGGCTCTAAGCTACACAACCTGCGAGTTGGCTTCCGGCCTGACAAAATCAACTGCTTGGAAAAATTGGGTATTTGTCTTTTTCTTAAACCAATTCATGGTTCTCAAATAGTCGTCGTTCTGAGTTTGGCGTGCAACATCACATACTTGCTGCGGCATACTGACGCACTCAATAGCAGGCCAGCATCACTGGGTCCTTCAAATGGATCAACATTACGGACAATATTGACCTTATGTAAGTGGCAAAGATGACCTGTGGGTTTAATACGCATGGGCTGCGCTGACATGTTGCATATCCGCACCGGTATCTTTGAAAAGATTAACTTCTACCAGCCGTAGAAAAATATTCATTTAATAAAAAGCATCAGTGCTTTCTGTCACACCATGCGTCGCTCCAATAGCCGGTCTCACTATACCAGTCAGGGTTAGTGACTCAAATGGCTGGAGAGTGACCGGACGGTCAACCAATGCCTTCAGGGAAACATAATGTGTTTTGTTAATTGCACTAAAAGCTAATTCCCATGCATACTTCTTAGTACTTGATCCTAAAAAATGATCTTTGAAATAGGAGATGACTTTTATTCCCACAATAAGAGGCACATCTTTCGAAAACTTAGTGTCGCTGGTAATAAGAATTGGCACTTGGCCTGAAGGAACTGTCAAACTTGCTCAGACAATTCTAACCCAGCATTCCCAATATAAGACACAATACTATCATTTGCATCTGTTATTACAAAGTCTGAAAGACTGTGTAATTCCGGCTTTAGTCTGATTCACAAAGAGGAGTCACGTCAGCAACTGTATCAATAAGACAGACCATTTCATTTCCATTCAAAATAATAGTTGATTAATTTGATGGACCAACGATGTAATGTTTGTTAGGGCCATTAACCAAAGGCTAACCTCCTGCTGTCCCTTCGAAAGAGGTGCCTGATATTTTAAATATTTAGACTGGGTTGTGGAGGAAGCAGCATTACCATGCGCAACTGCATTATGTTTGCCCTTTGACTCGCTACGATTATTACAACCCCTTAGTCGTTCATAGAGAGTTTGAGAACAGTCTTGTTTGATAAATTTGAGTTCTCTATCAATGTCACTCATTTTAGTCAGCAAGGATTTCATCTGGTTAGTCGAGCGTTGTAATTAATTAAGCAGTGGGTTATCTGAAATTGAAAAATGCAAACAGGAAATGCCCAATTTCTCATGCTTAGGAGGAACGAAGGAGTTACCAACATCTATCTCGTGCTCAAGCTGACAGAGTTTTCGTCTAAACGAACTGAAATCCTTAATAGTCTGACATTTATACCTATAATTGTATCTTAAAATGGTGTCACAAAGACAGGAACAAAGTCTTCCACAAAGCATCTCATCTCGTGATGATTCATCAATAGGCAATTTAATTCTTGATAAAAGCTGTTTCAGCCTTATGCTAAAGTCAGCAACAAACACTATCTTTATATTCATTATTGCAAACACAAGTACAAGTACTAGCAGCGCGCAAAATTCCAGGCGAAACTCGCTTGTGAACCCCGTGCGCAACCTTACACTGAACGATACACAGACACGGCCAATAGCGACAGTAGCGACATTTTTTATGTTCTACGTGAAATGACAGCTGAACTAATGCAACAAAATAACAGTGTGACTGATCAGTTATAACAATAGAATAACAAAATAAATAACATTCCATCAGTAGTTAATACATTGAAACAAGGAAAAAGATAACATAATGCAAGAAAATAGCGTGTTGAGAACAGAAATGCAGGAATAAAAACAGAAGATGAATACGTAAGAAGGGCATTCTAGGCAAAATACTTTACGTTTATATGGCATTGAAAGGAATATGAATGAACCATGGGACACTACTGAGTCAAAAGTTCGAAATTTTTTAACACATGATTTATATTTGCCAAATTGAAATTCGATAGAAATTGAACGTGTACACAGAATAAAGTCACGGGATCGCACTAAATGTACAATTACTGTTAAATGTACAAAATACAAAGATTGTGTCCGTGTCCTCGATCAGGCACAACAAACAGTTTCGCGTATTTTAGTCTATTCAGTCAAACCAAACTGTACTGAGCGTGTTAGAAAACACATACAAATCCTTGGGGAAATGATGGTTAAAAAGAGAAGTGAAGATCAATATGTCTTTGCGAACTATGCTAAGCTGATTATAGACGACATGGTTTATAAATATGACGACGCGCATGAGCAGCTTGTTAACATAGGCAGACGACAACGCCCACGCGGAAATCCACGTGATAAAGTAAACAATACGAACATAATAACAGCGGATTGGCGGTCGACACATCACGTGATGAATTACGTCAGAATGACATACATCGAGACTCCGCGTTGCGCAATTACAATAGCACATGGGGAAGAGCTCGACCATTCACTGACGAGTTCTGAAAGCGATGACGAAAAGCAGAGCAATGCCGATGTGACACACGTGGATTAGGGTAGTGGTCGAAGCCCCTCGAATACCACTGACACTATTAAATAAGAAAATAATTAATTGCTTTTGTTTTTATGTCATTTTCATATTGTATGTTTATGTGAAACCTGGAGTCGTTATACTGGATAATTTGATAACGTTATTAGTACACGTGATCATTTTGACAGTGTAAAAAAAATGGTATGTTTCGCATAGTCGAAATAGTGGAGGAGTTAGCGTTTATGTACAAAAACGTTTGCGAAATATACATATTGCCAGTAGAAGTTTTGAAACACTAGAAAATTGTGTAGTTTTATTGTTTAAATTTTTAAAAATGTTCCATATTAGTGATATTATTATGTATTGTACATATGATTCCCCCGAAGGATCACCAATCTATAATAATGAAGAAGAATCAAATGGTATATTAATAATGCAAACTAATATTGACACATTTGTGTTTGAATATCCACACTGTAATTTTAATGCCCGAACTAAAGGTTTTAACAATTTTTGTAGAACAATAGCTGAATAATGTTCATCGCATGATATGCATATTATGAATGGTCGTCTATTTGATGATAAATCGGGAAGTTATACATGCTGTACAAATACTGTCCCAAGTGAAGTGGATTACAATATTGCATATGCGGAATTATTCAGATACTGCTCTTAGTTTAGAGTAGGCAACATTGATGCACACCGAAAAATCTCGCCTTTCTCCTTAAGCTAGATAGTCAAGCTGATACGATCAATAGTACTACCCGATAGACAGTCAGCTGTTTGGTACTAATCGGAAATTTTCGGAAGATGTTCGGCTGCTATCGACTTTATCTGATTATCGATACTTACTTATCTAGGATTCTCTTGGTAAAAAAATTTACGCTTTTATACCCTCAACAATTGGCTGCCTCGTTTTTTTGCATGAGTATATCATTATGCAAGAGATAAAGTGAAACACATCTGTATTGATCCAATTTTATTAACTGTTGGAAAATATTAAGGTTAACAATGAATCCTTAGTCGTTAATAGTAACAACAAACTGCTACTGCTACCACTACTACTACTACTACTACTACTACTACTACTACTACTACTACTACTACTACTACTACTACTGCTGCTGCAGCTGCTACTCATTCTTCAACTACTACTACTACTACTACTTCTACTACTACTACTGCACTATAATAACAGTAATAATAATAATAATAATAATAATAATAATAATAATAATAATAATGATAATAATAATAATAATAATAATAATAATAATAATGATAATAAAAAAATAAAAATAATAATAATAATAATCATCATCACCATCATCATCATCATCATCATCATCATTATCATCATCATCATCATCATCGTCATAATAATAATAATAATAATAATAATAATAATAATAATAACAATAATAATAATAATAATAATATTTATGATAATAATATTAAAGAGCAAAATTGAATTCAATTTATCGGTAATTTCGCAGTTCAGGTACGAGCAATAGCGGTCAGTTACACTTATCAAAACAATACAGTCGACTTGGGAATAGGCTCTATGGCCGTGTGATTAACGTGTTAGTCTCTCACGCCGGAGACGGGGTTCGATCCCTATGAGAGGCAGGATTTTTTATTTCTAATTTTTGTTTATTTTATTTTTTTTTCACAGAATATAAGGGTTTGCTACTCCAGATGCTTTATGAATTGTAACAGCAGACATTTCTAAAATATAATATATAATTATGTGAGTGCTATCTTCAAGCATTTTAAAACACGTCTGTTAATTGCATGGTTAAAAAGCTTGTAACACTGTCGTTACATTCATGATAATGTAACACATTTTTCATACTTAGCATATTGTTTGTTTTTTAAGGTTTAAATTGAGATTTGTTTAACGCCATAGTTATTTCTCTTCGATTAAATAGTCAACTGTCTTTCACAGAGATTGCCCCACAGAGATTGCCCCATAATAAAATTGATAACCATCAGTTTTCGCTATAAACCCGCCGGAAGGTACATTGAGACAATGCGTTGGCTATTAAAAATGTAATGCCGTAATGTCGGAATGTCATTAAAATTAAGATAATTATGTTTGCAGACCAAAGAAAGACCACGATATTGTACACCGGACAAAATGTTTGGCTCATCCAGTTTTTTGCTCGGCACTATTTTTCATTTTCAATTGAAAGCTGTTTTGACAGGCCTATTATTTAATTCGTACATATTATAGTTAGCTGTTGTAAGCGGCTGTCTAGTACGTTGTACAATAAACCTCATTGCATCAGCTGCACATTTCATCCAATTCAAAACGGCATTATTAAGAGACAAAAACTAACCTAACTACACATGTACCACAAGGTAGAGTTAAAACAATACTTTGGTGCCACAAGGTGGAGTTCACGAATACTATATTACGACAAGGTCGAGTTGATTGAAGATTAAACTACCACTTGGTGGAGTTGACTGAACAGTATATAACCAGAATGTATCTTTGACGAAACACAGTATTATCACAAGAGGTAATTTACAGGAAAATAAATATTGCCATCTGGTTGAGTTATTCAAACAAAATATTTCGTTAAAGAGGAATTCACGGGACACGTCGGAGTAGACGGGAAACTATACTAAAACAAAGTAGAGTTTATGGGATACTATATTACTACAAGGTTGATTTGATTAGTAACTTAGTAACCAAAATATTTTATTACGGAACACTATATCACGAAAAGATTTAGTTTAATGGAACACTTGATTCAGAAGCGAAACATCTGATAGTGGATCAACACAATATGGAGTAGATGGAACTCGAAATTATTGCAGGCTAGAGGCGATGAGACACTGGATTACTAGAAGGTGGAGAGTTTTAAACGGTAGAGCTATTGACACTAACTATTAAACGGTGGAGCTACTACTGTAGTATAACCAGATGGAAGTAAGGACACTAGATAACGACACGATTGAGATGATTCAACACTTAATTACTAAACGGTGAGTTGATGGTATACTATATTATTACAAATTGGAATTTATTGCTACACAGTTTAACTAAAATTAGATTAAAAGAAGTTGGGATTGATTGTGATGTAACACTAAACTTTATTATTACGAGGATGCGGTGATAGAAAATTCAACTGAATTGTGACTGGTACTACATTGCGTATATGTGTATATGCGATTGGTACTA
Source organism: Congeria kusceri (assembly GCA_027627225.1). Classification (NCBI taxonomy): domain Eukaryota; kingdom Metazoa; phylum Mollusca; class Bivalvia; order Myida; family Dreissenidae; genus Congeria; species Congeria kusceri. Next base: position 60,932,917 of record CM051026.1, on the reverse strand, counting down.
CATAGTGTATATGTGACTGGAACTGCATAGTGTATAAGCGATTGTTACTACATAGTGTACGTGTGACTGGTACTACTTAGTGTAAATAAGACAGGTACTTCAAAGTGTACATGTGACTTGTAGTACACATTGTACATATTACAGGTACTACATTATGGTGCACCCTTTGGGTCAAAAGTGCATATATGCACGGCAGCTAAATCTAGACGTAACTGTTGTAATAAAATCGTAAATGCAGTTACAAATGTATGACTGCAGTCATACATTTGTAACAACAGTTACATTGACAGATATAACTGCAGGTACAAGTTTTACTGAAAGTTTAAAAATATGACAGTTGTCATAAAATTGTAACTGCAGTTACACTTTTTTTCTGATTCATTTATTTATTAAATATGTTTTATATTATTTAAAAAATTATATTTAAATAAATAAAATCAAGTTTGACAAAAAAGCATTATATAAGACGTGATTTAATTCGCGAAACAGACTTAGAGCTTAAGTTAAGCATTTGGTCAGAAAAATGAAACCGATGACTGTTGGTATAAATTATTACTGCAGTTATTATTTGTAAATGTAACTGCCGTTATAAATTTATTTAAATTTATAACTGCAGTCATAAAATTGTAACTGCGGTTTACTTGTATAACAACAGTTACATCTATATTTACTTAGCAGGCGTACATGGGCTTTTGACCCAAAGGGTACACACTAATACATAGCGTACATATGACTGGTACTACATAGTGTGTATGCGAATGGTACTACATACTGTACACGTGACTGGTACTGCATAGTGTTCATGAGACTAGACTAAGTACTACATAGTCAAAATATGGCAGTTATACAAAGTGGAGATGGGACTACTACTTCAACCAAAGCCTCTACATACCATATAATGTTAAACACAAATCTAAAAATAAACCAGTTTTAACGACTTACGGATTGCCTTCTGATCTGCATAAAAAAACTCTATTTTCAATTTCGAGTACAAACCTATATTAAATATTAAATATGTATACTACTTTTATTTAAAAACAATGTATGTCTCTAGCTAGAGCAGTTTTCGTACTATGACAATGTAAAAATCCACGTAAGACCAAAACAGAAAAAAATAAACAAAAGTTGTTTGCATAACTTGCATTACAATTATCAATTGATACAATATGTATTGATTCTTTGTAACAATGTACCAGATACATGACATGTTGACCCCGTCTGATGTCCTTTTGCTGTCGACTGATGCCATCAAATGAAATGATATGAAATATCAATACCTTGATCAATCCTGACAATCCCGATGTTACTATTTGAAACGTATTTAAGATATATTTTATACCCGCGTATTTAAAAAAATTGAGACAAAATATCTGGAACTGGGTACAACAGATACTTTTTGGCATCAGGTTCATAATCAGCACGAGACATTTGTTTCATTTAAGTATCTCGAGCATTAGAAAATGAGTTTTCTTCTTGTGCTATACCTGTGTTCGAATCAATTCTTTGAATTGCGAGAAGACTGTAAATGCTTGGAGATAAACATAATGGCGAGGAGCGATGGACAGCCAGTTCCTTTTCTTAACTTCTATTCTTGGTATTACTATACCATCAAATTTTTGCAATCGATTGCCAAGGCTATGATCTCAGATTATACAACTTTCAAAAGAGCAAGCATCTTATTGCAATAGAACATTTACACAAACTGTGTGACATATACAATACATTTTAATATACACTTAACTGTCTAACACAAATAATGGAAAGCTTACACGGAGGACTTCATCAGCAGACTAGTAAGGTTTTCATTATGTGTGTTGGACAATACAAATTATATAAACATACATTGTATATAATTATGAATTTACGTTCATCAAGATTACGTGTCATGGATAAGGAATGCTGACTCTGAAAAATAAAAATACGTTCGGAACGATAGCTCATTTCGTCCCTTTTCCATAACGTATGTACAAACGAACACAATAATTTAAGGTATTCGGGGTCTATGCTGATTTTAAAAGGAAGAAATGCTAATTGAACAAACTACATAAAAACAATACTAGTTCACGGATCAGTTGCATGACTGACTAATCCGAACGGCACATAACACTCGCATACTAAATCAAAGTATACTCCTCCTATTATATCAATATATATCGTATTCGTCACTTTGTTGTTTGAAACGTTACAAAAAAAACAAACTTGTGCTCTCTGCTGCATCCCTTCCTTTATGCGAAGTGTAGTATGCATATTTTCGAAGTCGACGATGCAATGTTAAAGGATTTATTGATTCTGTACTTCTATGTGAGAATTTAATCCTATATTGAGAACATATTGGACAAGTCAAAAGTTGTGTCAGACAGTTAGATAGCGTTGCATGTGTTGTACCGCCTAGTGACATTATGCTAAATTAAGTAACATTGTATAATATGGCACAGTAAATTACTACGTTTAGGTACCATGTCCATAATATAAAACAGCAAATTACTTCGATTACAATTTAGCGGTGTTGGAAAACCAAATTAAAGCAAGATGGTTTTGATGGAACAAAGCATCATTGAACAGTGTTCCTGAACCTTTTACAAGGTGGCGATGATTAAGAAATATTTGACTTTGGCTAGATTTTGTTTACCAAAATAAATAGGTAAAGCATAGTTAGCATATAGTTGCGACGGTTACTAGGACATGACGCCATCGTTGTTATCAGACAGGTAAACCGCTAGCAATCACCAATATTTGAACGTTACTTATTGTTTGTTTACTGTAATAATGGACTGCTATCAAGAAAATAAACAACCGGTTGATTTACACCAATATTAAAGAAAGAAGACAGGGTCAATGTGACGATTTCCAGAAAAAAAAAAACGCTTTTTACCCGAACTACAATATGTGCAGATGACATACTATTTGTATAGTATTTTGTAGAAGGTAAAACATTTGATTGCGAATTCCAGTTGACTTCTTTGATCATTTGTTCTTCTGAAAATAAAACATATTCCTTAAAATGATCAAGGAGATTAATGAGTATCTTAATTTATATTTAGTTGTGTCTTACTCGTTTGGGAAATACAATGTAAACATTTAGAAATTGCTATCGATGTGTCTAACACAAGAGTATCACAAGGTGGACTTGATAGAACACTGTATAACCACCTGGTGGAGTTAAAGGACCTCTGTATTATTATAAGTTGGAGCTGACGTGAAACTCTATTGTCAATTGAGAAGTTGATGCAGCATTATATTATCAAAAATGAGAAATTGACAGCACATAACAAAACCACAGGGCGGAGTTGACGGGACACATTACAACAAACTTGAGGTGTTGGAACTCTTTATTTCCACAATGTGGAGTTGATTGAACAGTAATTTTCAACAAGATGTATTTGACGGGACACTAGTTTAAAACAAGGTAGAGTTAATACGATACTTAGGTACCACAAGGTGGAGTTGACGAATACTATATTTCGACAAGGTGGAGTTGATTGAACGTTATATTACAACTTGGTGGAGTTGACTAGACATTACATAACAATAAAATATAGTTGACGGAACACTTTCTTACCATAAGGTGTAATATACAGGAAAATACATATTGCCATCTGGTTGAGTTATTCAAACAAAATATTATCTCAAGGAGATATTCACGAGATTAGACGGAAAACTATAGTATCATACGGTGGAGTTAATAATCCACTTGATTAACACAAGGCGGGGTTGATAAGACACTATAATAACACAAAGTAGAGTGTATGAAATACTATATTACTACACGATGGAGTTCACGGGACATTATATTACCACTAGATCGAGCTAATAAGACACTGTTTTACTACAATTTGGGGTTAATAAGACACTAAACAAATACCAGGTTGAGTCGATGGAACACTATATTACAACAAGGTGGAATTGATAGAATACTGTATAACCAAAATACTTTTTGACTGGACACTAAATCACCAAAAGTTATAGTTTATGGAAAACTTGATTAAGAAGCGAAACTCTGATATTGGATCACCACAATATGGAACTGATGGAACTCAAGATTATTGCAGGCTAAAGGCGATGAGACACTCGATTACCAGAAAGACACAAAATCTTCTTAAACGGTGGAGCTAATACTGTAGCATTACCAGATGGAAGTAAAGGACACTAGATAACTACATGATTGAGATGATACAACACTTAATTAAGTGTTTTATCCAGGCCCTTTTTGCGCGGCGCGGCGCCATGCCCCTTTTTTGAAGCACCACTTTGCCCTTTTCGACGGCCGCCACTCGCCCTAATCGATAACGATCTTAATTGCCTGTTGACCACTGTTATTCCCTATGTCTGCGAAAAGGCCACCCGCTGTTTACTGGTAATGTCTCTCTGACTGTGCTCGGTTAATTGCATACATGCATTTCTAATCGATTTGATTAAATCGATAACTGTGCTCGATTTAATGCCGACACACGTTTCTAAGCGATTCGATTGAAGCGATTACTGTACTCATGATTATCACCTTAATTCTTGAACCTGATTCGTAATCCAACTACAGTCGCGACAGTAAGACCTAATTGATGATGCCTATACGATTAATATAATGATACTGAACGTCAACTCTTTGATTGGACATTCCACCTCTCACTATCCGTGTTCGTTACGGATTGATTTTGTGAATTAATACGAATCATTATTTCAATTGACACACACTTTTAGCACTTCGAAAATGTAACATAACAAATTCTGACACCTGAAAAATAATACGTATGTGTAGAAACTAATATATATTTAGGTGATATATTATTGTTTATTTAAATGTACTTTATACATTGACGAAACCGTTAGTAACTTAACTTCGGGTCAAATGCCGGTAGTGGGGTTCTCTATCTACAGACTTGAGTTGTGAAAGGGAACCAAGTTGTATATAGGTATGCGTGTCAAATATGACGTACCTGTAAACACCTTTTGGGCCCCAAATGTCAAAAAATACTAGCCCCTACAAACTATTCCCGGACGTGTCATTTAAGATGGCCCCACACAGAATTTATCATTTGCAATGTTTGTATATTGTTGTTGTATTTGTGTGTTAAAACGACTGACAATAATTAGTGAACAATTTTGTTGATTAACTTGTTGCTTATATTTGTGAAAGACGGAAAATGCCGTCGTACAAACCTAGGTTGGTACACATTCGGAAGGATTATGTAGAAGTGGCAAAAATACCATTAATTAATTAAAATGTGTGCAGAGGACAGACGGAACTGATAGGTAATTATATAATTGCTACGACTCTAGGTTTGTAAATTTAAAGTATCGATCTATCATTACTAAGAATATAATTATGTGATCAACAGAACTTGCTTCCTAAATTTCTCAGTACTTTACGGACAATCAGTTTATATTAAAATACGCCGCGTACTACTCACGTTACTTAAAGAGAATTACATAAAATGAACGCGTTCGGCAGATATACAACAAGCAAGATGTTTTCTCGTTGGTTTAATCCGTGTGAATATTGAATATTGCTTGCCCCAAACTTGTATTTGGTACACGAGTGTGACACATTGCTTTTATATGTGTTTTTTAATATATAATATGTGTATATATAAATATGATACCCATAACCAAAACACTGGATCACATGTGCCCTTTTAAAAGGCCCTATTTGAATATAATGCGCCATGCCTCTCTGCCTTCCTGGATAAAACACTTGTATTACATAGCATACCTGGATCATCTATTTGTAAATGCCGTTTTGTGCCACGTTTTTCTTTGGAAGTTGTACCTAAAACAAACCATTTAACCTGATCTGCCATGGTAGATCATGACTGGGTGATGAAATAATGACAAACTGAATTGCTGTGGTGAAGAAACACCAACATGTTGTTAATGGGGTCGAACATTGCAAAAACCTTGTTTAAGGAACACTTAATTATTTCAATGACTCGGTGGATCGTTAATTATTAGGGAGTGTGACAAAACATTGCATTAAAACAATATTGTGTTCATGGAACATCATATAATTATAATCAAGTCAAGTCAAGTCAACTTTATTGGTATATACCATTGTACATAACCAAAACAATCAAGAAAGAACATGATGAACATAATAACAGTGTAAATCAAGATGAAAAGTATGTTACAAAGCGGATATGAGAAACTCATAGATAATATTCCAAACAAATTAGGTAGGTAATACACTCGTGTCACTCAGTTGTCAATAATCAGTGTTCTGTATGGCAAAGTCAGTTTTTCAGAAGTAATCATATGTTATTCTAAAATGTTAAAAAGTAATTGTTCAATGTTTTTAATGGAAACTCTATACTGAAACTACTTACACGCTAAACTACATTTAAAAATCGTACTGACAACAACAACAACAAAAAAGTTTATTTATATTATTTTTATATTTTTTTATTATTTAATTTTTTTTTATTTATTTTTTTTTTTTTTTTTTTTTTTTTTTAAATTAATTTAGGGTACATATCCCTCTGGTAGATTACCTAAATTAATGGATAGATAATCTTGAAGGATAGGTACTTAGAATTGATAATAAATTAATAATTTACTAATGAAATAAAAAGTAAGACTTAGTTCGAAAATCCCTCCCTGAGGATCATCTATACGAAACGAAATTATAGGTGATCTGGAAGGAAATATATTTTCACAACTTACCCAAAGTTTAGTAATGATAATGTAATAACTTTTTAATACTGTAATCTAAAGAGAACAAATATTAAAATGTCCAAAATCACAATATATATGTAATATTTTTCAAATCTGACAATTCAATTAGAAGAATGGCAGTAAAGTATAGACCTTATGATTCAGCTGTAAAACACAATATTATGGACAAAATAACGGTACAAATTCGTGATCCTATTAAACAATTTATAATTTTCACAACAATCACAATGTATAACCATTTACTGGAATAATAAGTGTTACTATTAGACGCATTATATTACGCATTATTATTTCGTGACTCAAATGCTAGGCGGATACATTTTCCGAGGTTAATGATAGTCTTTGAATTCTTGGTTGATAATAAAATTTTAAATTTTGACAAGGAGGGCCACCTTTGATAATATTTAGGGAAGTGTTGATTTCTTAGATCTCTATAATATGGACATACTAATAAAAAGTGATATTCGTTTTCAATGACATTCATATTACACTTAGTACAAATTCTTTCATTTCTAGATATATTTCTAAATCTGCCTTCTTCAATTAATAGTTTATGCGCTGAACAACGAAACCTTGACATTGACACTCTATCCTTATCATTAACAACAACATCTAAATACTTCTCAACTCTAAGTTGTCTTTAAATATGCGATAGCTTTCAAGCTTAGGAAGACGGCTAATATCACTAGCCCAATGTTGTAAACTTATATCTTTTATACGTTGGCAAATACAGTTAACATCACTTATAGTTAAATCTAATTTGTAGTACATATATGGTAATCCTAATTCATGGAGCATTTGCTTAAGTTTGTTTGCCCAATTAGTTACATATGACTCAGTGTCATTAAATTGCATAAGTAATTTATAAGGAATCGAGTCTGGGTTCTGTTTTAATTTAAACCAGTATTTGATGATACGTATCGTTTTCGTAACTTCTATAGGAAATCGACCCAATTCGCCATATACTGCTGCTGTAGTAGTTTGTGGACGGACAGATAATAGCTGTTTTAAGAATTTAAGATGAACTTTCTCGACATCAGGACTAGGATGAAACCCCCATACCTCCGTGCCGTATGTCAAAATAGGCAAAATCATTGAGTCAAAAATAGAAAGTTTATCAGCTAAACTAAATGATATTTTGGAAAAGAGATTATTAAGAGAAAACAAAGCTCTAGACGCCTGCTGCGACAAAGCTTCTTGAGCTCTAGAGAAACTAATTATAATGTAATGTTGGTGGTTTTCGAATAATTACAGGTTGGTAGAGACGTGCCACGGAATGAATTGCTTTGTACGACATGTACTATCAAGGGTAATAATCAGTTCACATACTTCGCTTTCATAGTTGACATACAGCGAACTGACGGATTTCGAATAGTTTCATGGAAATAGGATATATGTATGTGACATTTTTATCACATAGTACGAATAATTATCCCCTCTTTACATTGATCGTTAAAACAATGTGCGATGCTACCGCTGCTTTTTGTTAAAAACACGGCGAACTGTCCCTAAGAATTAGGCTTCGGAGAATGGCAACATCCAATCGATTTGCGACGTTTTCAAGAAAACACAACGGCGATTTTGCGGATTAACAACTCGTTATGGAAGTAAAAACCTCTGTAAAATAGACTTCTCGATCAATTCTGGTCAAAAGACGAGTATGGCAGTTTTATGTTGTGTCCGTAAAGACAGGGTTGTTAGTCGGCATGTAGGAATTAAATAGTAGCAGGATACACCTTGTCACTTTTTGCTTACTAGAGATAGGATAAATAATTCATGGTTGGTGCCGGCACCAACCATGATTTGTCTATTTCCACTTACACATTCATCTGCACATATTATTGTCTTTCTGAAAGGTCGGTGGAAAAAACAATGCTTATGAATGTGTTATTAGATATAGCATACCTGATGATGACTGCGTGTAGCGTCGTTTTGCTTTAGGCTGATGACCTAAAATGAAACACGCATTAGCATTAGTATTATTTTATTATACGAGTTCATGCGCAACGCTTTTGTGTGTTACAACTGATTGATGTATATGCATAAAACTTCCCTTCTTTTTCATATCTCAATACGTCAAACTGGTTGAACTGTAAATGCGACATATACAGAACATGATGTTGTACTAAATAATTATTTTATACTATTGAAAATCATCGTAAATATTCTCATCATTCAATGATAAAAAATTAAGAATTAAGCATATTCATATATAATGAACATTATGAATATTACTGATGATTTTGCTTTAAAGGTTGGTTATGACGCAACATCAACGTTTGCCGTAACGAAACACTTAAGTAATTAGCATTCTGAAAAAGCCAAAGTGCGCTTGTAAATCGTCTGTGTCTTCGATATTACTCCCAGTTGATAGAATCCTTAATCGGAACGATGCTTCCGTAAATGAACACTACGTAAGTACAAGGCAGAAGTGGAAACACCAAATTATAAAAAGCTGATTTTGATGATATTATTACAATGTGGTAGGGTTAAATAATAAGTGTTGGTAGTACAAATGATTGAATGCATTGGTACGCATAACAATTCATGTTATGTCTGAGACTAAATGGAACTATACATGTATGGCGAATAGAAGTGACAGTTATTAAAAAAAATGCTGTCATCACTTTAAGCTTGAATGGGACGGTATTCCACATCAAATCTTAAATATGAACAAATCAAGGGTTATTAAAAAATGCAACAAAACAATGTAACAAAACATGTACATGTTCATTGTACATATAATACAATATTATAGGACATTGTATTACTTGAAAATATAACTGGTTTAAGTTCATGTATGTACGTGTAATCCATTTGAGTATAATAATTGAAATAAAACTTAGTGCTGCAAAATCACGGTTCAACGATAGTATGGACATTTATGAAAATATCTAGTCTTCATGATAGTGTTTCTGTTCTCTTTTGAGTATATGAAACAACCTACACATTTTTTCAAATGCATTTTAAAGATGCAAGTTAGCTTACTAACTCAGCGATCATTATAAACTTGAAATCATATCAATTTGCCATAATAATATGATAACAATAATATAATATTCACAATTAGGAAAAGCATAACTATGGATTTATTTGATTACAAATATGCTACAATCTGCATGTTTTAAGCGATATTGTTTGAGTGCAGAAGTAAAATATATATCCTATATTTGGTTTCTTATAATAATTATTCGCGCAAATTTAAATGAAATTTGGACAACATGATTATTTGTTTTATAGTGCGTTTAGTTGTTTAAAAACTTGCAAACCTAAACACACATTTTGTTCTCATGTGTTTGGTTAGCTTTTATTAATAACAATTTGAAGAAACGTTGTGAAATTGTGTAAGTTTGGCGTTCTGATAAACAATGTTTCAGTTTAACTAATTGTAAAGGTTATTAAGTGGCTTTCATATAAATAAATTGAATATTTGATTATTCTGTCAATTAATATCAATAGTTTTAGTTTTAGTTTTCACAGAAACAATAGTTTAGTTTAATTTAAGTCATGATGATTTTCTAAATAACATAACAAGTTACTATAATTTTTGGACGAGTTTGGGATTGATTTACATAAAATAGTTGGACCTAAAGCGAGCACAATTATTTTTGTAACGTCTCTAATGAAAGAAAAGTGTATATTTATTCAAACTGTATGATTCTTCGTTAAATCGATACTCATAGCTAACATACCAGATCCATTATCTGATGACCGAATGTGATAACCTTTGGCTTTTTTTCAGATCAAGTGAAATAGAACAAGTTCTTGCATGGCACAAACAAGGATATCAGTAAAACTGATTGATGCTCCCGAAGGCGCTTTGTCAAGTAATGGAATTGCAATAAGAAGGGCAGAGATACACTGAACACCTGTAACGAACAAGGGTCGTTTGTGCATTATATTTACTTATTCGTAACCTTTGCGTTGTTTACATTAGAAACTTCCGGAAAATTGGAACTAGTGTAAGCATAGCTGAAAATCGTTATTTCTAGCATGTTAGCATTCATTAAATTAAAATGTACTTTTTAGATTAACAATGATTGTTGAAACCGAAAGAATATGTTGAGAATATAGTAGTTTTAATAAAGAATGAATCCACCTAGTGTATGAAGCTGACTTCCCCGTTACGCTACTGTAGTTATAGATAATGGTTTGACCCGCGTAAGTCGATGTTATTATTAGTTCACGTGACTTGCTGGTGTATTTATACAACTTAGTTAGCGTTTTAGTCAGTTTGGATCCTGTTGCCGTAGAGTTGTACCGGAAGGGAAAATGTAACTGGCTTTTAATATTAAATAAGGTATTTTAATGCTAATTTTGGCTTCACTGTAGTCACCTAGCAGTGTTAGGGATGAATTGAGCCAAACCATTCGCAATACCTGAGGCGTATAACAGATAGTATCTGCAAGCAAGCCCGTGTTGGCCCAATATGGGCTATAGCTGGGCAAAAATGTGGGTCCCAAATAATATTTGTTTGTCCATATCAGAACCACATGAGTCCTAGCAAGGAAGCCCCTGTGGGTCCACTGCAAGAATGCCCATATGGGCCAAACCAGCCATCCCATGTGGGTACGATGTGGATTTTACCTTCTGGGCCTAGGGTGCGACCCATATGCATTACCTTGCCACTATAAAATCCAGATTGGTCCAAGTCAAGTTCACCCATTTGGGTCCCTACTAGAAAGCCCATGTGAGACACTGAAATAAAATCAATATGGGCCCAATATGAGTTATAGCTGGGCACCATGTGGGTTCCAAATTATATTTTTGTCCATATCAGACCCATATGGGTCCAAGAAAGGAAGTTCATCTTGGTCCACTGCAATTAAGCCTATATGGGTCCCAGCAAGCCATCCCATGTGGGCACGATATGAGTTTATATACCTCATGGACCCAGTGTAAGAACCATAATCATTATTTTGCCACTATAAAACTCGGATAGATCAAAATAATGTAAACCCATTGGGTCCCTACTAGTAAGCCCGTATGGGTCACATAAAGCACGTCCTTATGGGTCCAGTATGGGCTATAGCTGGGCAAAAATACAATATGGGCCACATATGGGTCCCAAATGATATGTTTGCCCATAACAGATCCACATGGGTCCAAGAAAGGAAGCTCATTTGGGTCCACTGCAAGTAAGCCCATATAGGTCTAAGCAAGCCACTCCATGTGGGCACGATATGGGCCTTACCTGGGCTGATAAACCGCATGGGCCCAGTGTGGGACCCATATGTGTTATCTTGCCACTATCAAACCCAGGTGGGTCCTAGTAGAGTAAACCCACATGGGTCCCGACTAGAAAGCCCATATGTGTCCTAGAAAACAAGTCCCTATGGGCCCAATATGGGCTATACCTGGCCAAATATACAATATGGGCCCCATGTGAATACTTAATAATATGGGACCCAGTAAGCACATTTGTTAGCCCATATCAGAGACCCATATGGGTCCGAGCAAGCAAGACCATGTGGGTCCACTGCAAGTATGCCCATATGGGTCCCAGCAAGCCATTCCATGTGGCCACGATCTAGGTTTTACATGGGCTGATATACCTCTTGGGCCCAGTGTGGGGTCCATATGCATTAACTTGTCACTATAAAACCCTGATGGGTCCAAGTCACGTAAACCCATTTGGGTTCGAACTAGAAAGCCCATATGGATCCCAGAAAGCAAGTCCAATTGGGCACAATATGGGCTACAGATGGGCAAAAAATACAATATGGGCCCATGTGGGTCTTATTTTTTGCCCTATGAGACCCATATCGGTCCAAGAAAGCAAGCCCATATGGGTCCACTGCAAGAAAGCCCAGATGGGTCTCAGCAAGCAACCCCATTCAGGGTTGCGAAATCCCATGCCCGACTCCTCCGATCCTGGTAATTTTACCGTCAGACGATTCAATTTTCCTGCCAACTTGTCCGCTGACAAGTAAAATCAATATCGGTATAACAAATTGATAGAAAATGTATAAAAGAGATGAACACGTCTTTCCATGGTGCAAAAAAAAATCTTTGCACACGCGAATACTTTGTTCAATAGCCGCAAAGCTGTGTCAAGTCAGGATGGCTCAATTACATGACGGAGCAGACCATAACGGCTAACTGGTTAGATTTAAATGAGTCGTTGTTTGTAAGTGTTGTGACCAAAATAATATTTAAATAAAGAAATAAAATAATATATATATATATATATATATATATATATATATATATGCGCAGATAACAAATTACGGCTTTATTTAATATTATAAACAATCACAATGGAGTACACATGTATGTTTGTATTTACTGGACCGTTAGGTGTCAGCCGTCATCGTCTGGTCTGCCACCCGCATTCACATTACGTCATTTGGAAAACCCGGCAATCGAATAGTTCGGGCCACCGTTATGGCTGTCCAAAGCATGTTTTTCGGACCCGGTAGGATTATATTTGAAACAAGTTAATTTGATATTATTCTCTTGGCGTTAAAATTAAAAATGGCAAAGAATGTTGCTACTTTTCATAATTGCGTTTTAACGTCGATGGAAGCGGACATAAAGTCAATAATTTTTTTATCAGGCACGAAACCGGCATTTTTCAAGCGTTATTTTGTTAGGTGTTTTCCAAACGTTTAAACGTGTGTCTGCAATTTTTGACAATGGATCGTTTTTTGGTCAAATCAAAAGAAAGTCAGATAATGATTAAGAGTACGAATAAAACGTAAACGATCTTTCCAGCAGCAGTGGTTGAAGTAATTTCCCTGGTTAAATGCAGACGACATGGATCTTTTCCAAAGCATTGTCAATGACTGTCTAAACTGAGATTTTATTCAAACATGAGTTTCTGCTGACAATTTATAATTGCTACTTAATTAAAGAACAACAAGGAACACAATTATATTGGATTGCAATACTTTTATACAGTGCTAAGCATATATACATTACAAAATAGACACATGAAGGTTGCAGAAGAATATATGTTGACTTGGACAAGTGAAATTTGCTTAAGGACAAGTAGTGTTTTGAAATGAACTCGTCCGTGGACAAGTGAATAATTGAGATATTTCCACACCCCTGCCATTTGGGCATGATATGTGCTTTACCTTGGCTGATATACCACAAAGGCCCTTTATGGGACCCATATGTTTTGTTCCCAAGAAGAAAGCCCATAGGGATCCCAGCAAGCAATGTCCCATATGGTCCAAGTTTGGCCTATAGCATGGCAAAAATACCATATAGGCCCTATGTGGGTCTCAAACAATGTTTTTTGTCCATATCAGACCCACATGGGACACAGCAAGCAAGTACGCCCATATGTTTTGCCCTATATAACCCAGGTAGGTCCCAGTCAAGCAAAACCCATATGGGCTACAGTTGGGAAAATATATCATATGGGCCCCATGTGGGTCCCAGAAAGTAGTTTTGCCCATGTCAGTTCGATATGTGATTAAAATGTTCAGTTAACATGTATTGTAAATGTTATAATAATAATGGGTTGTAGCAAATTTGTAAGCAACTGTTCATTGAGTGGTTTCAGCATTTTGGACTCTAAAATATAACGGTATCTCTTTAAGCCCATTAAATCCCGTTTGTACCTGCTAGACCAATGTGTCTTATTGTGATCGTTGACAGCTGTTTTGAAAAATGAAAATTAAACCAGGAAACATGTTTGGCGGTATTTATATTAAAACAGATAGGACAGTTACACAAACTATTCATAATATATATTTATAAAGCGACTTGAATTTACGCTGTTACTTTTCCTTATATCGGTAAAGAGTTTGGTTTTCTAAACCTGATTTGAATTTGTCACACAATTTCGCGAGATAAATAATGAATGTATGCTATTGTTCGACAAAAATATTGCATGGCTACAAATTTGATATTATTAGATGCACAATAACTCACTGTTTGCTGCTTTGGCGGTACCAGGGTTGAAGAAAGAGCAATTTAGCAAACGAATAACATGTCTAATCAAGTCCCACATGCAATCCTTGCCTTTGGTCGAAATGCAAACAGCTTTCAGCAACCATCCAATACTGGGCATTAATTACGGTGAGTTAATTTGCGATATAATTTATCATTATTGGTATAGCTGTAGTGTACAAAACAAGTACCAATAATAGGTGGTATATATGACAATATGAATTGAGGACCATTCGTCCCGAAACACGTTTAGGCCTGGGACGATTCGCGCCGTAAAAGGCTTCGCTCTGAGCCGTTTCCGCCGATAATATTTCTGTAGTCAGATACCATAATTTGCAATAATGTGCATCGACAATGTGAGTCGAATTAAACTAAACGTGGAATAATGACATGCCAAATTCACTTATTTTAATGACCATTATCCGGTAAAAACTCTGTCAGGACGAAAAGCAGACATTTATTCATTTATCTTAATCAGCAAACTTAACAAAACTAAATATGATAATGCTTTCACATATATTAATGTAACATTGTTTGAAATATATATACAAAAATCAGGCATCGTTATTTATTAATGTTTATTAGATTTTTTCAAGTATAGGAATAATACCTGCTTATTGTGTTAATCTTTTAGTAAAGTACGGTTTAGAAACAAAAAGTGTCTCATAATTAACACATATCTCAGTAATCTGCTCTATTTTTTTTAAACATATCACGTTGCAAGAACACAGAGAGGGTCTAACTGTCACAGTTTGACAAGTGACACATAACACACACCCCTCAAATAGGTGTTAGGGCACATACATGTACAAACATCTTGCTGTGACATGATGTACGTACTGGCCCCATTGTATTATTATTATTCCCAATAATTAGGGCAAAACGTCCCAGCGTGAAAAATCCCATGGCGAAACATGTTTTCGGGGTGCGAATGGTCCCGTTACTATATATTCTCGCCTTATATAAAATCATGATGTATCTTGATTTGCATGAATATCAAATATTGTCAGACCTTGTCTCGCCTAAAATACCAAATATTTTGGGTCCTATAATTGCATTTTATCTGTCAGTTTTTCTTAGGTATGGTTTAAACAGAAATTGGTTGGCTTTAGCAAAATTAGGTTGTTGTAAAACTCTAGCGAATCACAATAAATCGGGAATATAAATAACATTATGAACATAACTTTTATTTCATAACTAACTAATCAAAGTAGGTACTGGTATGTGTCTTCGTATTATTGCGGAATGCTAGACATTGTCAATTCCCAACACAAACAACCGTTTAAATATGTATGTCCATATAGGTGTATTTCGTAAACGGCTATGGCTGTTGTTTTATGTCCCCGGCATCTTCATGCGGGAGGCATATGGTGATTGTTCTGTCCGTCCGTCCGTGACATGGTTTCGTAGATTTTACCGTTTCGTCTAGAACCAACACCGCTTACTACAACACTTGGATACATACACAGTTGTTGCGTATGACCATTCCTAATCCACCCAACCTCACTTTGACCTTGACCTAATTTGGACTAATAATAATTCAAAAGTGTCATTTCTTGGTTAACTAGATTAACCGTTTCGTCTAGCACCAACACCGCTTACTACAACACTTGGATATGTACACAGTTCTTACTTATGATCGTTCCCAATCCACCCATACACCCAACCTCACTTTGACCTTGACCCTGAACTTATTTGGACAAAATGAACTATCCAGTACCAACCGTGGGCATGTGTGTTTATCCAACGCAGAATCTTGTTTAAAATCGTAGACCTAATGTCTAGTTAAAATAACAATTAAGCACTTACAGTTTTACAAAAAAAAGTGTTTGTTGAGTTCACTTAATGTACATGTAATGCAGCCACAGGATTTGTTGAGCAGAAATATATGTTGTTGTTTTTTCTTTCAGAAGCAGTGAAAAGAAATGTGTCCACTACAAGTTGAGGATTGCTACAGTTACCGAGATAATTAAGGGCATAAGTAAAATGTGTTAATGGTGATTTCATGAAAAATACAACAGTGTAAGAACAACAGTGCGGGCTTCCACATATTACCGGCTGGACGTTCAGCCAATACGTGATCATCACAGATTGCACTTAGTGTTGTGCCATAGTGTGTGAACTCGGGATTTAAAAAAAACTCTATCTGTGCTACTATTTTGACCTTATTTCTAATAATAATGCGTCCAGTAATTACTTGAATAACTTTACAGAAGAATGTGACTGCAAAAGAGAAACGAAACAAAGGACCTGGTAACAATAAAACATGTATTGAGAAGCTTCCACACGAGTAGATTTGCAAAATATTTAATAATTGTGATAACTTTGAGTTTTATGGGGAATCATTTATAATACTTCTAAATAATGTATATTTGGCAGTAATTATTACGGCCGAACTCAAGTTAAAACCAGTGTTCTTTATGAGGTAAAAATGTTCAATAATTGAACAAATGTGCTTATTTTCTGTATGAATGGATATGACATTGTTTGACTGGTAACACGACTTTTCGAAGAAAAAAAAAAAGAGTTAATGTCGTCGTTCTGTCTTCAGCGTCTGCGTTAGTTAAGTTTTTTGTTAAGATTTTAGTCTTAGTCTATTCTCGAAAACTATCAAAGGTATCCATTTGAAACATTCATTACTTGTTCACTATCAAAAGTGTAATTCATTACAACAAGGCTTGCAACTCTGTGATATGTAATTTCAGAGTTATCTGCACTTGTTTGGACTTACAACTTAAACAAAAGACATTTTCTGTTAAATATATAAAATTTCTCAATAGCTAACACAGACATTAAATTGAAACTGAAGATAATTTTTTATGGTGCTGACCCCATTCTTGTTTTATATTTTAGTCATTGTAATTTACGTTA
The DNA here is from genome assembly GCA_027627225.1 of Congeria kusceri. Classification (NCBI taxonomy): domain Eukaryota; kingdom Metazoa; phylum Mollusca; class Bivalvia; order Myida; family Dreissenidae; genus Congeria; species Congeria kusceri. The sequence goes on along the minus strand of CM051026.1, from coordinate 60,915,475 downwards.
CCATAATAATTCATCAATTTTGTATTGTAGAATAATTTCAAGTGCAATGAAAGACATTAAACTTTCTTTTACTTGTTTCATTTAAAATCATTGCAGTTGTAAGTTGGTCCTTGTGGATAAATAAATACACACTGAACAAAACTGGTTACTGCTCTAAATATTATATTGAAAGAACTATTGCAACAGCTGCCTGTATAACTTTCCGCTAATGTTTTTAAGCGCTAGTGTATTACTAAAATTATTGACATATTTGATGTTGTTTTTCTTCAAGTTGATAATTATGTTAACTGTTTGTGTCGTTCAAGATATTATTAAAATCATATATAATTATTTACATATGCGCAATAAAGAATTTTGGTAATACTTATTATTATTATTGTATATTTAACTGTATACAAATTGTTAGAATTTACATTCATGATTCAACATATCAATTTAAATATTTGCCTAATCAGCCCAAGAGATTCTACTGTGCCAAACAATTTTGTTTTATATTTTGGTGTTCAGCTGGGCTTTTTCTCATAATAACATAAATGGGTACTGATTTTAACTGTTATTATTGTTTTGTGTTTTATTATAACTTCAGGGAATACCAGATGCATCTTGACAATGTTGTTTGCCAGTTTAGTCGTTGACGCAAATACTTTTTGTCACGTTTTGAAACCGGATTGAGTTATGTGTATAAACATTTTTAAAAGTAATGTACAGTTGCTGTTAATATTTACACGGCAATGCTAATGCTTATAGATAACTTGCTTTGCACACGTTCATGTTGATTTTAACTTTATATCAGATACAGTAACACATAAGTATTTACCATTACTTAATTTTTGTATTAAACTCTATTGTTATTTTAAAACACACCCGTTGTAATAACAAGTGAGGATATGTTTTAAATAATTGACAAGTATAGTATGCAAGGTATATTAGACATGCATGTAGATCTCTATAGGTTACTTGAACATCTGCCTCACATGATTCATTTTGTGTACTTGTACTATTATTACAATATTATGTTTTGTCAAGTTTACGGATTTATATGATAAATAGCTTTTTTTTTAAACATGATGTTAACATATTAATAACTAGTACCAAATTATAGCCTTCTGGGGTCCCATGGTAGATCCATATTGTAACCCATATGGGTCCCACGTAAATCCCAGTTGCACTTTCTGGGCCCATGTGGGTATCCCATCAAGGTCCCATCTATGTTCGCCCATTATGGTCCAATGTTGGGCCTACATATGCTC